>CM075855.1:37939627-38259627 GCA_037975125.1 Latrodectus hesperus
AAAAACAAAATTGAAAGTGTTTATTTATTTACATATTAAAGTAACTCATAATTATAGTTAAACATGAAGTTTTAATATAATCAAATTCTTAAAAATTCATTAATTGAATCTTTTCTTTCAACGCATTCGATTGTTACTCATCTTCGAAGAAACATTGCTCGATAAATTTAAATTTAAATATTAATAAGCTAATTTTTAAGAAAACTTAACATACTCATTTTCAATTTTTTATCTCGTACACCTAGTAGCATTTTTCAACAAATTATATAAGCATGACATTACTTTTAATTTAATTTCTAATAAATAACTGCAGAGAAAAAATAGATAAAAAATTTTAAATAGATTTCAATAATTACATTTGCAAATATATAAATTTTTATACTTTAAAATATTTATTTATAACTGTCCTGTTAGCTATGACGAACTAATTATGATAATATGTAATAACATCTATTCCCAAAATTTGCATGAAATCTTAGAGATATTAGGAGGCAAAATGCATTTCAAAATTAGAAAAAACGTTGGAAATTATATAAATGCAGAAGTTTAAGATAGATAGAGAGAGAATTGTAAAATAAAACAAATGTCTCCAGTTTGAAAATTTCATATATCAAAATCTTTAAAATCATCCAAACATGTTTACAGGATTACGCAGTTGGTCGAATATAGCTTTAATAAATGTGTTTTTCTCACTTAACTTAAAAGGGTTACTAGCTTACATTTGCGTTTTTAAAATCTAAGGCCCATTAATAAAACTGAGGTTAAAAGTTTTGGTTGTTTATAAATAAATTTGGGAAAATTAAAAAATAAAATGTAAAATAAATACAACTTTTAAAAATACAAACTAAGCACATTTTATATCATATAAAAATTGTAAGTGTCTTACAATTTTTATCACACTAAAATGATGTATTGATATGCCCATCAGTTTTTTTATCAGACATTTACAAACACATTTCTTATCTAAAGCAACGCAGTATGTTATAATAATAGCATCCGAAGGGTGATGGTGAAATATAGAGGATTTTACGATCCATATCTTTCAAAAGAGAGCCGAATCGATCTTCAAAGTAGAAAGACATGGTTAAAAAGACTCTAAAATGCATGTGGAAGCAAGTAAAAATTCATAGAACTACTATATCCATTGGACGGTCTATTTGAAGCTAAGAACGATATATTCAATAAAGATATCGATTTCTCTTCCAAAAATACAGTTTTCTCTTGCACTATGCGCATAAGAGAAAAAATTGGAAATTCATGTAAAATTGTTCCATCAAAACCTTTACCCCATTATATGTGGGCAGAAGAAAATCGCTGTATCCCTCTTCCATCAACAATTCCTTTTAATCTTCTTGTTGGAAGTGCAAGAAATAATCAATATCACTTCTGCGTAACCATGAAAGTGGTCGGCGTGTATAATTGAATGCCAGAACTGAGATTGGGACCTATTCATAATGTAGGACCGTTTAGTTTTGTCGCCATTTTTCTTGGTGAGTGTATGAACACTTGCTTTTAGCTATTTTATTGGCGCTTTTAAGAGGTACTGAGTGCAGATAGATAAAGAAATTTAAAAAAGAATGAAACATTCTTTTATCAATATTCCTTTTTAGTGTTAGAAAGTGTATTGCTTAGGTTTTGAGAATCTGTTAATTTTCGGTGAAAAGTTTTAAATTGAATATGTATCATTGATAAGACAATGAACTTTTAGAAAAAAGAAATATCAAGTTACTAGAAACATAGGTATACATGTTTCTTAAAGTTATGAAAACTTCTTCTTCAGAAACATGTCTCCCCATTTCATTTTTTTATAATTCATAACTATTAGTCCATATACATAAAAGTTTCGGGAAAATAAATAAAATAACCATTTCTCTAAATAATTAGCACACTTCATAAAATATTTTTAATATTTGACCAAGACACATAAAATATTTATCTGAAAATTACTTACAGTCGTGAAAGTTTTATAAAAAAGTCTGCGAAATTATAAAGGTAAAATAAAATCAACATATAATTTAGGCTTGACAATCTATTAAAAATTACATAAGCTTTTAGTGATAGCTAATAGTGACAGTTTTAATTAATGTTAATTTTCACATTAACGTGAATTTATTGTTTCTGCTGTATCTTAAAAAATAGTTTTTATAACAGTAATCCCATTTATTTAAAAAAAAGTAGTGCGTTTTATATACTTTTACAAAAAATTCTATTTTAATTCACAAAAATAAATTTTATATTATTATTATGACAATTACCACAAAGTGTTACAAAAATTATTCATTTTTCATGGAACTCTCGTACCCAGAATAAATAAATTACAAAAGGAAAACGATTTAACTAAATACTTCCTGAAACCATTAACATAACTTTTAAGGAGTTTTATTTACTGCTAATATTTAAGTATCAAAAAATATGCTTGAAAATTAATAACTTAAGGCGCTGAGACTCATTATAATGTCTCATTATACAAAGCATTTTCTATCTGAACTCATAAAATGCATCATTCGAGGCAAAGCGGCGCGGGGTTAAAATCGTTTTCTTGGCTTCTGAATTGCTTGCTCGAGAAGAGATGCATAACCATTTCCGAGCTGTTGTAGATGGGGTGAAAATGCTTCTTCTTAAGTCTGATTTGACTAACACCACTAACTTCAGGAGAAAATGGCAGGTGGAAGGAGAATAGGAAAGTCGTAAAAGTTGTCGAGAAAATTTTCTCCTCCTTTCTTGGGAAAAATGGAAATGTTGTGGAATAAAAGCTGCTTTTTGATGCCTTTTTGAAAGTCATTTACCAACAAGTGTATGTTGCCATTTGTTCTTAAAGTGATAAGGTAACAAAGAGGAAATATTTTCTGAAAACAATTTTTAGAGGGCACTAATGCACTATTAGAAATGAATTTTTTAAATGGTGAGATTGTGGTGAGATGGTGACATATATCATTTTAACAAATAATATATGTAAAAAAAACTAAGTTGCTTACTTAGTTTTTTTTACATATATTATTTGTTAAAATGATGCACGTTGATAGATGCAAAAGTAGACTTATGACCAACTTTTTCGAAGACGAAGGTTACAGAGAATCATATTTATTTATATATTTAAATAAGAAAAACTCTTCGAAAGAGTGTTCAGTTTCTTGAGCAATACGAACATTATCCACCGTCAATCAAAAATCAATGCATGGTGGGTAATTTAAAAATATTTAAGACAGTCTGTTGTGGTCAGATTAGCTAATTGTAAAATAAAATAGAATCTTTCTATGTTAAAGTTGGTCATGATGCTTTCTTCGCACATTGAAGTTTTAAGTTCGATCCCACCACAAGCTTCTGCTTTGTTTTAGCTGCTTAATACTGTTAAAATTTATTTTTTGTTTTTGGAATCTAAGCACGTTTAGTATTATCTTAATACTCTTTCACGGTACACATTTATTCTTCATCTGAGATAAAATAAACAAAGCTTATTTTTTAAATTTTAGCAAAAAATAAATATTGATATCATTCTTAAAAGATTTAACGGTTTGCTTTGTAACTACTTGTGATTGGACGAACTCATTTCTAACATTATTCCTGTAGAATTTACTTGCTTATTTTAACAATAAAATGAAAAACTTATTTACATTGGAATTACAACTAATTTGTTATGAGTCTAATTCCTATATATTAACTACAACACATTGCATGAACGAAGTAAAATAAAAATGAATTTAAAAACCTATAATTGCTACTTTTATAATTCTGGTATCTGCACAGCATTTTAATTAATAAGTAAAAATAAAGAATATTTATCTTAACTTTTAAAATGCTTTTGTATGATTGTATTTCATAAAATATTGATGCCATATATTAATAATATAGACTGAAAAAATCATATATTAATTAAATTACCATTTTTATTAAGCAACACTAAGGTTTAATTACATATAACATTAACTGTAAATTTAATTACAGACACTCAAGTTAATTAGATAAAAGTATCAGGTATTTTTTTTTAAATAATTTGATTTTCAAAGAGAATTTTTTTGTATTAACTTATTAGATTTTTAAACTAAACACAAACTATCTATACGTGTGTAATACATACTTAAGTATATTGAAATTAATTGCTCTTTTAATTTAGTCATAGGAGATTAGTTTATAATTAAATAAGTTTAAAAATTAACTTTTTGCCGCATCTTTCTTTAGTGTAAAAAAATTATGATTCAAACAAATGTGTCTACATTTAATTCCATTAGCTATTGTGATTTAAGGCACATTAGCTATTGTAATTTGGGATATAGCTTAAGTAAATAAATATATAATATATAAATTGAACGAAATATCCTTTTGAATGATGATATAAAATTTCAAAATAATTTCTAAAATTGTATGCGAAAGGAATTAATTTTAGAAAAATTTAATGAAAATTTCCATTAAATACTGTGAATTACTCATAGAATAAAGCGTAGAAAGGCAGCAATTTTTCAGAATTCTTAGTGATAAAGCAAGTTTGCTTTATTTAGAAAAATGAATAACTATAATACCTTATTTTTATTGAATGTAATTCATACAATGGAAAAGTAATAGTTTTATATCAAAAAATATAAATATTTTCTCTTTATTTTTCTAAAAACGAGATATAAATAATTATAATCTAGAGTTTTTTGAGAAAGATAATATTTTTTGTTGAAAAACCTGGGATATTTGGATGTAAATTATTTTCATGTATATAGTACATAGAGGACTAAAATCTACTAAATTATGGATAATAGGGAAAACTATTTTGTTAATAAGAAAATTATTTATTTGAAAATTAACTATGTGAAAATAAAAATACAGATATAACTTCACTGCACCTTATTTCAGACGTACACTAATATTTTCCAATTTTTTCAAATACTTGTTTCCGGCATTAATACAGTAATGTAATAAAAACAATTTGTTTCATTAAAACTATATAAGTTGACAGAAATACTAAAAAAAAACATTTTTAAAATAGTGTCAAAAATTAAAGTCAAAATTAAGCCACATAATATTATTTTTATTTGAATAACAAAAATAAAGCAAAATAAAGTCGTAAAATAACTTATAATCTCTTAATTACTTATATTAATTTTGGTGCTTTTAATTTTATTGGTGATTATAAAGAGCAAACAAAAGTAACATAATTTAGACGCTCTATAACGTTTTAAACAATTAAAATTTCAATAGCATTTATATTTGCTTTTATTAGAAAAAAATGTGGCAACAGTAATACATCTTAGGACAATAATCGAGAAAATAATGCATTAGTTTATGTATATTTCTCATCAAATATTAACATTAAGGATCTTAGGGATTTTTCGAATACAAAAGATCATTTCATATTGAAATTAAAAGTCTAAAAAAGAAAGTCTCAGTTCAGATGCATCACTTATAAAAAACTGTTGTGTGTACAAAACTGCAGTAAAACAGAATTGAACACTGCAGGAAAGTCTTTAACAATTATACTTTCTTGACATTTATTGCAAAAGATGGTTTTGTTTAAATAAAACTTTCAATTCAAATTTAAGATTACATTTTTCAAAATTATTATTATTATTTGAATTGGAGTAATAATTGT
Organism: Latrodectus hesperus; assembly: GCA_037975125.1. Lineage (NCBI taxonomy): Eukaryota > Metazoa > Arthropoda > Arachnida > Araneae > Theridiidae > Latrodectus > Latrodectus hesperus. The sequence goes on from CM075855.1 coordinate 37,945,200, forward strand.
TTAAGAAAATAATTGAAAACATTATTTCTTAAAGAAATTACTGAGAATTTAAATGTTTTTAAAATTGAAAGGATGCTCGAAATTGATAGGATTAGCATTTATTGAGCTAACTGTTTCTATGAATTTCTCATTATACATATGTCCTAGTAGGTATTTAGTATGCAGAATTTTACAAATATAAATTAATTATTGGAATTCAATAGTTAAATGGTTATTTCAACTAGAGACTTTAATTACTTCTTTTTGCTATGATATTACATTTTAGTATATACATATACATTTTAATATATTTACCATCTATAATAAATACTTTATTTTTCGAAAATTGTATTTAATTCAAAAGACTCTACATTCTGAACTATAAAACTTAAGAAATAATACTATCACATTGCAGGCATTACCAAGCATGAAATTAATATATTTTAGTCTAGCGGGAATATTAAATTTCTCTAAAAAATGTATTGTACAATTTTTGTAATGGGTAATTTTTACGAATAAAAGGTTGGGTTTAGGGTAATTTATCAGTTTATGACAAAACCGATTAAAATTTGAATAAGTACACCTTGATTTATCCAAGACATGTGCTAATTATTCCTTTTATCAAGAACAATTTCAGGGCCGTGGTAGCCTAGTGGTTAGGGTATCGACATTCCATCCGAAAGGGTGGGGTTTGATTCCCAATGCCGCGAAAGACTCACCGAGTGCATGAGTGCTCGTTAAGTCTGTGGAATCGAAAATCCTGTGGTCGGTCGTTGAGCAGTTACTAAGGATGCAATGGTCTGGAGAAAATTTCCTCCCCCTTCAGATCAATGTCAAAATTGAGGGCCTGGGTCCATCTATCGAATCTCTCAAAATTGAGGGTGGTGCCATCTATCGGATGATTTAAAAAAGAGCAAAGACGTGCTTTCACATTTGTGGTGTTCTGATTAAAATGAAAGACGCTCCCTATTGACTTAAATTCGCATTGCCAAAGCGTAGCGAGCTTGGCTTGTCCAAGTGTCATAAGTAAAAACAGCAGAACAATTTCAAATTTATATTTTATTTAAGAAAATGTAAAATTTATTCCAATTCTGTGTTGAGTTTGGTTTAGAATAATAATTGTTAAAAGTCATGGAATTTGCAATCTTTTCAAAGTATTCATGCAGCTCTGCATTTATAAAAAACACTTATATAGGATTTGTTTCATATCTTGTAAACATAAAGTGTATATATTTAGAAACTTGTTTTATTTTTTGAAACTATAAATCTAAATTTCTATATGAAATTTTGAAGTATTAAATATTTAAAATTTAGCGTAGCAATTCAGAGATGTTTTTAAGACATTTCTTGTACATCTTTCTTTTCTGATACATACATTTTTCATGTATCATTACATTATACCTTGATAGCTGTTATGAGGAATTTTTGAATCTTAAAATGCTAACTTATACCGTTTTCTAAGTGCTTAAAGTTGTTGCTATCACATTGCAAAACAATTCAACGAAAATTCTCCCAGAAAGATGTTCATTTTTCTAAAGTGACTTTAGATACTCAAACACACCTGTGGAACAACTCCGTTTCTCAAAAGTTACGTATTCGCAGGAATTAATTTAAGTATGGAACATTGCAATTCAACAAGAAAAACCAACCATAGTCTGGATGGTTGCCAGACCAACCCTGATGTGAATATGTATCTTACAAGATTAAGAATAATGCCACTGAATGTGTCACAGAAATTCAAAACAATGGTTTTTGTTTCCTTAGATTCGTATAATAGCTACAGAATAATAAAACGACTCGTTCCATTTCTTCTTTCAAAAGTACATCAAATACGACTTTTTTTTTTACCACTAAATTTGAAAGTTTCCGCATCTCTCTTGGGTTCAGTTGTTGTGCTCAAATAAATGTGAAATAAGCATTAAAAATTCATAGCTAATGGATGCAGATGCTGGAATAAAAATGATGGAACGTAAATTTTGTTCTTGATTTGTGGGAGACAAAAAACCTTGGAATAGGAAGAACGTGTTTTCTAGTTCTATTATGGCCTGTAGAAAGAAAATGGGATTATATTCCCTGTAGGCAAAACAGATGCGTAAGAAGGCTTAAAACATTTTGTTGGATTATATTTTCTTAGATATCACTATTTGCTTAAGTTATCTGTGAGATTCGTTCCCAAAATAATAATTTTATAGTTGATTAATTATTTTTAAAATTTATAAACAATAATTTTAGCATTTTCAATAAACTTCCTTCTTTTTCTAACTATGACGCATCCTTTAGGAGGATAGAAAATTTTTATAAGTACTCTTTTTCTGGATATATAACTATTGAGTACAGAATGTAAGAGCAATATTAAAATACTTTGCATGCATAGGATGTATAAAAAATTTTATTAACCCAATACTTTGCACAAAATGTTTTTAAAAAAATTTTGAAATGAACTTATTGGGAAATGAAGTAAGTTGAAATTTCAAAGATAAGAGTCTTTACTGTTGACATGTTTTCTTAAAATTTGATACTGGTTTAAATAAAAAAAATTAAATCGACAAATGAATTTTATTATTTTCATAATCAGCTAAAGGTCTATATCGTTTGTAAAATATTATCGATCTAGTAGCTTAATGCTCATCACAATTGCTCCCTAATTCAAAATTTCGGGACTTTGATTGATTTGTGCGTTTAACTGTTAATAACAGTTGTTTTTAATGTGATTCAGAAGCAATTTTGAAATTCTAGATACTTGTACTAAAATTTAAAAAAAATGACAGATATTTAAGTGCTTCTATAATCTACTAATATTAACAAGCAAATGATCATTAATAGATTAGCAGACTAATGTTCAGTTAACAAATTTATATGCTTCTGGTATTATGCACAGTTACATCACCCACCATGAAATTTCAGAGTGAAAGCTCAAAGCTTCAAGAGTAGATTTTTCTGAGATATTATATCTAGGTACCTCATGGTAAATACATTTAGGTACCTTTTAGAAAATCATTTGCTTGTCCTCTAAAAACAATGGTGAATCATTGCCATGTCAACATAACATGCCCCATACCATGATACTCTCACAAAACCCTAACGCCGTGTGAGTGAAGTAGGTTGGATTCATGGCTTCGGAAATTTCTCTGCAAGTTTTGTGTCTTCCTTCAGTGCAAAATAAAATGTTTGATTCATCCTACAACATTATCCGTTTCTAATCCTCTGATATCACAAGCGAATTCTTTCCCAGTTTTGCATTTTGGTTAGAAATGAGCGTTTTTCTCACACGCACCCAGCCATGCATTTTAAATCTTTTGCAATTTTGTGCAGATACTTCAAACTGGCGTTCTGTCAGGGAGGAGCTTTGGAGGAAGCTTTTTATCATTTGATGTAAATGTTCTGACATACATTTTGCCAGAGATGACGCCGATCACGTTTTTGGAAAACTCTGCTCGAATCGCAACTTTTTCTAGACAAATTCACACAAAGACTGTGAGTTGTAATTTTTAATTTTTGGAAACCTTTGACATAGTAGATTTTGACACCTTAATCTGATTTGTGGTCCTTGAAATCTATGACCTTAGATGGTCACCAACAAGAAGTCATCATTTTCAAGTATTTTAACTCATTCATCTTGAAATACTATCTCAGATTTTATTTATACTAGCGCTCTAATGACGTGCAATTCCTGTCATAACAGAACACGATTACTTTATTCACAGCAATCTTTTAAATAAAAATCTCAAAGGCTTCTAATTCAATGGCTAGTGTGTGTTCATCATAAGTTAATATTCACACTCACTGTAAATACTTGCGTTAAAACTTCTTCTCATCATAAAATATTGAAATTTCATTTACAACTCAAGTTATTTGTATCTTTCATCCAAGATAGGGGGTTATTTATATGTGTTTTGGATCATTTTTAATGCTGTTATCGAATTGTATACTTTAGAATTCTTTATATAGACATAGATATCATACCTAGTTATCAGTAAGGCTCTCTAATTCCGACGACGTAAGCATCTCAATAATGTTTAAATTTTTCGTTCAAAATTCAATTCAAATCTTTGAATTTTGAGATCTGAAATATTAAATATGTACATTCAATATTTTTCATAGTAAGTAAATCTTCATAGGACATTCTTGAAAATAATTGTTTAATTGATTACCTCAGAAAGTTTAAGATTTATTATAACCAATTTTGCCTAAGAGTATTTTTGATACTTTTACAAGGTATATTTTTGTTATTACTTGATTTATTTTCATAAAAACTTTATTTAAAACTGAAATTTCAATTAAATTATTTAAATTGTTTTTCAAGAAACTAAAAAATTGGTTATTTACCTAACATAATTTCTTAACTCCGAATGTTTACTCCACGCATTAAATTCATAAATATATTTTCTTTTCAATAAAAATTTAGTTTAAATTTATATAGACTAAAAGTAATATGTGTTTAATTATTTCTACAAAAAACATCGTTATTACTGAATTCGGTAATTTTTAAATTTTTAGATCCTTGGCTACTGATTTTAAGAGCTCCAGTTTTTCTTCTTAGAATGTATTTTTCTTAGTCTCCCATGACAATATTACCTTTACAAATGCGTTCATCGGGGAATGCTGTCTCTTGAGATTCAAATCTTTTCAGACATTTAAATGCTAATTTCCTTAAAAATTCTCTGAATCTTTCGTTCTTAATGAAAATTAACTCATGCTTGATTAAAATTAATTTCTTTACAGAGAAAAAGAACTAAGACTTGCAAATTAATAATAAAATTTCAAGCAATTTAATCACGAAAAACATTTTAGCAGTCAGACGAATTTTTAGAAAATATAATTTTAATTAGACGGCTTATATATTTATGTAAAAAGTTACGGGAATATGTATTAACATTTCAATTAAATTTAATTAAATAGTATATAGACTATTAACATGCCAAAATATGTGGAAACACTTATCAAATTTTATATTCTTTTTGCTGTAAAAATTAAGCCCATAATTTTGAAAATACAAATTGCAAATTTCATAACTTTATGCTAATAATTTATTCTTAAAAATTTATGTCAGCTAATTTATTAATAAAATTATATGTTGAGAAATATACATAATAAAATTTAAAAGCAAGCGGTTCTTGTTAGCATTTCTTTCCTTCCAAATACAGCAAATCAAATATTTGTTACTTAAAATGTCATTATCTCTTAAATATTAACTTTTTGAAAAATAATTCAAGGGAAAACATCTTCCTCGTGTTATTTCCTAGTCAAATTAACCTTAAGCATACATCCGACCTTCTCAAAAATTGACATATTTATTTTATTAAATATATCGACTAGTTTCAAAAAGAAGAAAAAGGAAATTTTAACTCTCCGAATAAAGATTTAAATGGAGAAAGGGAACAAGTTGTCCACTCAATAGCCTAATGGGATAAGAGAGTAGGGAACAAAAATAAATTAGAAATGAAAAATGGATTGGAAGGGAAACAATCACTTAAAAAATGATGGCAATGTAATGGAATTTCAATATAATTAAAATTACTTTCCGTAAATGAAACAATAAACTTTGCACCGGGATTTAAATTTTAGTTTGTTGTTTCCAGCAAAGCAATAAATTAACTTGGGATCGTCTTGTCAAAAAATAAATAGGAAGATGGAATGAAAATATTGCATCCTTAAAGAAGGATATTAAAATTAAATTGTATTGATTTTTGAGGGGAAATTTGCTTTAAAATTTAAATCATGAGCATTGCAATGAATAAATTCCTGTGTTTGCATTTGTATATGTTTAAGAAGCATTACGTTTTTACAAATAGAGACGGAGAAAAATATCCACATATAATAAAATTTCGGAAATAGTAGGATATATCCGCTCAATTGGCAACTTTGCGACTTTTTTCATCGCCAAGCTGAATGCATGTTTTTGGAACGGAAAATTTCCCGAAGTCTGTGCCCAGTAGAAACGCTGAACAAAAAATTCAAACAGTGTTGCCACTTAAATAATGATTGCAATGTAATGGAATTTCAATATAATTAAAATTATTTTCTGTAAATAAAACAATAAACTTTGCGCCGAGATTTAAATTTTAATTTGTTGTTTTCAGCAAAGCAATAAATTAACTTGAGTAATATATATATGACGCAAAAATGATGTATGAAACAAATCATACAACCAATGATGCGAATGCTTTCGATCAAGATTTTTGCAATTAATTATCTGGTGCCCTGGTTCAAAACTCAAATAATCTATAAATGCGTTTTATCATGTTTATTATAAAAAACACAACACATAAAATTAGACTGAAAATTGCAGGAACTATCGAGACGTGCTCCATCGAGAGGGTAAAACACAAAGAAAAGTGTGGAGACTATTTACAGATTCGAACGACGGCAGCCTTCAAGAAAATTGGAGGAATGTAAAATAGGCGAAAAAAAAAATAAACCTGGAAAAAAATCCGAAATGCAGCAAAAACTCAAATTATCAACGCTATTATTAAAACAAAGGAGACTAGATTGGGCGAGAAATCTCTTGGGGGGGATATATCATACTTATACCATAATGTATTGTAATTTCATATCCCGGTCAAGTGTCAAATGAGGTAGTGGAAATGATATCCTTTTCTCCAAACCGTCATAAACTAACTAAGAGACAAAGCTTCTGGACTAATTAATTTCCATATTGATCCTATTGAAGTCTAAGGTGTGACTATATTACATTTCACTACCCCGAGTAGTTAGTTGTAAATCAAAATATTTTCACAGACACCGTATAATCTAGCATAACAAATGAGCTCTCTTTCTGAGTTTGGTAATTTTTTAGCGGATTTTCTTGTTTATTTGGCAAACTGATCTTTATTACGTCATAGAGATGGAGACCTATAAGAATTATGTTGAAATTCTATTTTGGCAACCCTAATATTTTCATCATCATGTGACGTCACAATACATCATATTGGCAACATTTTTGCGTCACCAAAAATACCAGAATTTGGCATGCTGGATTATACGACATCTAGGCAAAATGTTCAGTGATAGATATATAAATATAAATTAGTATACATATATAACCTATATTCAAATATTTATTAAATGTAGCACAAACACACACAGCTCTCCTTCTAACATAGCAAATCTATATGATGATTAATATCTATTTTTGTAAATTTGATATAGATGTTTGTTAAATTAAAGTCTACATTTGGTTTTTCGTAATTGAATTATGTTTATAAACTTTTTTCTTTTTTAAAACTGGTATCTAAACTACTGGCAACAATAATAATTATACAAAAATAATATAATGTTTAAAGGACACACACATTTTAAAAAAAATTTCTACTCTGTTGCACTATTTTCTCCGTATATATATCACGTCATCTTATTTGGCGTACTTTTTAGTAAGTCTTCTGAGTAATTAACATCTAGCTCATTTATATTTATTATAAATAAGGTTTAAACATTATCATTGTTTTAGATACCTTTGCGATTAATTCCAAAAGACATTTAATATTAGATTCTAAATCATGAAAAATCGATGAGTTGTTCAAATTATTTATTTTATTTTGTTTAAATCATTTTTAGTTCTATACTTAAATATATCCTTAAAATTCTAGCTAAATATCATCAATTGGGAAAATGCACCATCTTGCTAAAATTTGAAGTTTAAACATCAAGAGGATTATAATATTCTAATATTTCCTGTTTTAATTCTTCCTTATACATTTTAGAATCTATATATTTCATAATGAGTTCTAAATCAGTATATTTTCACTTGCAGAAGTTAAAAAACATAATAATAGAAATAAACATAACAGAGATTTCTATAAAATGAGTCCAATCAACGCCTTTTTCTCTACCTGAGTATGATGACTAAAATTTAAAGGTCTGCCTAAATTACTGCGTTTTTCATCAGAAAGTATTAAGATTTTCCAATTAATATTTTCTACATCCATTTAAAAGGGCTTCTTCTTCTGCATAAGATAAAGAACATAATCACCTTTATCTATGAAAAAGGATCCGAACTCTGTAAGGATAATGCCATAACTGAGCAATGGATTTCATCATAAGAACAATTTGGTAAAGGCTAAAAATCATTGTAAGGTATTTCTCCACTTTTTGTGATAAAATATTATTAGGTGTTGTATTTGTTTAGCAATTAGTTTTTACAATTTTGATAATAATAATTATTCAGATTAAAGTGCTGAAAAATATTGATTGACTCAGCACAATGTAATGTGCAAGATTAAATATCCTAGCAAAGTTTATCAATTAATAATTTTAATCTATAATTTTGCATATTTCCTAAACATTGTAAGCCATTATAACTTGTGAACAGACAATGCTGGTTATTTGTGTGATAAAATAATGCATTGTAATATAGCACAATTAGTATATGTTTTATTTAAGTATATACTATCAATGTGTTGTATATATTTGCGCTTTTTCTAATACAATCTTCATATGGTACGTCATGTGATATAACACTTTCCTCTATCTAACCATTATATATAAAACTGGGGGTTAATATTCAAGATTGCTTTGAGTCTTCAGAAATACCCTATTTAGCAATTTTAGTGCAATATATTTCCATTATTATTTCTAGTAATGTTAGAGTGTCTGTAAAATATTTTGCTATATATCTTATTCACTTTTTTAAGCTTTTTTATTATTTATTGTATTGAAATTTTATTTTGTTCAATAATTTTCTTAATCGTGGTAACTACAGTGCACAGACTGAGCTGCTGCAAAATATTAACTGAATCAACAGATTGCAATCTGTAATACTTTAAATATTCTACTGTTTATCACCTACAAAAAACGTTAAATGTTCAATAGGATACCATTCATGCATATGTAATCTTAACTATCTGCGTGCAGACAATGCAGTCCTATGGTATTGTGATGTTACATTAAAGGACACAGTTAAAGCATGAGGGAGTTACTAGTATTTATTGAAAATCTGTCCCAGTTATTTGCTCTTTTTTATACTCTTCTACTGAAACTTAATTATATTGCTTGCATATTTGTGTTATAAACTACTTATATCGTCTGCTATGACCATCATCAAGATAATTAATTTGTATTTTTACCAAGGTTACTTGGAGTGTTAGGATAATCTATTTTCACAGTTTTATTGCAATATTTACCTCATGTCATCTCCCATAGTGAAAATTTTCTAAATGTTTTGTTGTTGATGTTATATTTCTGTCAAATTCTTAATTTCAAATATTAGAGACCTATTGAAATTCAATTTTGTTATCAAATTTCGTGACAATTCTGTCACACCAGATGTATTACGTGATGGAGCTATACCCGATAACCTAAGGTACAGACCAGGTGTTCCATTTCGTATGTCTATGTCTATATAAAGATATATGACTTTTATTAAATGTGATTTTCTATTCACATTTTTGTAAATTTGATTTATATATATCATTGTTAATTGATTTACTAAGAGCTCTTTAAGCACTTATTTCGGTAAACTATTTTGGTATTCACCTGCAATTTGTATAGAAGATATTTTTTTACAGAATACCAAAATGAATAATATGCATTTTACCGAGGAAAGTTTTATCCCTGATTTTCTTTTATTTACACTTGCCATTTTTCTTTTTAATCCACTATCAGCTTATATTTCCAAAACTGACAAAAATCCTTACTATGTAAATGCCTTATTTTTTTAATTTCACATTGTTTAGCTGAATTCCACATAGTAGTTTTTAAACTAAAGTATGGACGAAAGCGAATTTTCATTATGTTGAATTAAAGCAATGCTTTTTGAAGAAGAAAATTTAAAATTAAACAGTTTAAATTTAAAATTAAAAATGAGAATTAGACAGTTTTATCGAAGATTAAAAAAAGTAGTTGCATTCTTTTTTGTGAAACAAAGTGCATGAGAAACATTTAAAATATAATTATTTAATCAATTCGATTTATAAGTTATAAAGAGTATTCTTTTAAAAAATGTTATAAATGATTAAAATAAAAATCAATACATTGCTTAAACATTACATTTGCATTTTATAAAAGAATTTCTTAAATTCATGAAATTCAATGTGGCCCTTAAATTCAGAACTTAAAACATGTATATGTAGTGTCTTAGTATAAAATTAGTTTCTTTGGTTACAGTTCTTCATATCATTCACATGAAACATGTGTTCATGAAAAAATAGGTAACAGTTACAGTTGCAGGTAACAGTTATATTAACTGCTACCTGTAGGTAGGTAACAGTTACATACATATATTTATAACTTCACAATAGTTTAAAAGTATGGAATGTGTTACATTAAAAATTATTAGGCTCACTATAAGTGAGATTTTATTAAAATTAAAACATAAAAATTACATGGTTCCTCAATTTTATAAATGATACATAATAAAATTTCATGTAACACGTAAATATGTCTACATGCATGGTTATTTTTGCTAAAAATAACATTTCATTATTCCATTTAGTGTAAAATGACTATTATTAATTAATATTGGAACATACCATAGGTAAATAATTGCACTTTAAAATATAAATTTCAATAGTATTCAATATTTTGAATTAATTTATTACTGGAATAATATATGAATAGATTAATCATTGCAGAATCTAAATTATGTGTAAAATTTAATTTAGTGGTACCGCAACATTTATCAAAAGGTGGTATTTCATGAAAAGCACTACCTGTTATTATCGGTATATCAAATAAAGAGACTGGTAGTACTGCATGAGGTATAAAGTGATATAATTAATCATTTAAGATACTGCACAAATTGGTATATATATATATATATATATATATATATATATATATATATATATATATATATATATATATATATATATATATATATATATATATATATATATATATATATATATATTCCAATTAAATAGATTGGTTGTTGTTGAAAAGTAAAAGAGAAGAGAATGAAATAGCAAAAGCGAATGTTGTTTTGAAAAGTAAAGAGTTCCATTAAAAAGTTATCAAATTAACGTCAGCTAAGTTGATTTTTAATGACACAATGGGATGATTATAAATTTAGTGTATTCCATAATAAAATTATTCTTTTCCTAGTGCTTATGTGTAAAAGTAGTAAAATATAAAAGCGATTGTAAACCTAAAGTGATAGTTATAAATAAAAGCATGATAATTAAAAAATTATTACGCGCACAGGTGCCGTATAATCCATGATTCCAAATTCTGAATTTTTTTGGCGACGAAGAAATGTTGCCAAGATGACGTTTCGTGACGTGGGCGATGACGTAAATACTAGGGTTACCAAAATAGAATTTTCTGCATAATTTTATAGGCCTCCATATCTATGATGTAATAAAAATGAGGTTTCCAGATACATAAGAAAATACGCCAAAAAATCTCCAAACTCAGAATTTGGCATCCTGGATTATACGGCACCTGTGCCAAAGTATTTACATGTAAAAGCGATAGTTAATTAAAAAAAATTCAAGATGATAGTTACACAAAATGAACATAAATATAAGGAATAAGTTACATTGATTAATTTTACGAGAGAGATCAAGATTGGAGTCGATAAAATTTATAATTATTAAAATTGCCAAAACTGTTCAAGTTTAATAAATCACTTTTATTTAAGAAAGTTATTAGGATAAGAGAGCCAACTTTGAAATTTTCGGTTACTTTTAGAAATAGGCTTGTTATTCCCCGAGATGAGCTATCTGGTGATTTAGAAAACGTGCCAAAAGACCTTTGATACATGTGATGAATCTAATTTTTATTCTTCGACGTAGATTATGGCAAAAGTGGTTATATTACTAAAAATGGTTTCAGTGACTTTATAGCATCAGTATTCTAAACTTTTATACCAAACAGTGGTGGGCACAAAGTACCTAATGAGACATTCCTGAAGTCAACCCTTTTCAGCAGACTTAATAGGTAATCTTCAAAAATTTCATGTGCTTCACCATTAACAAAGAGGGTTATATCGAGCTCATTAGAGTTAGTTTAGAGTACGTACTGAAGCGGAAATAAGGCAGTGACTTCACATCAGCTTGCACTAGAAGAGGAAAAGAAAACGGTGATAAGTTTTCGGTCAAAAGGTTTTATGAAGTGATTCACTTGGTGAAATGCGTTCATTAAGTGTAAATGAGTAGCAAGTGAGATGAGATAAGTTAAAATTTTTATTTATTTCCTCCGGTAAAAGGCTCAATTTTGTTTTCGTAAGCGATGGAGTGTTGTAGGTCGTTATTTGAGTGATTAGTTTGCACTTACTTTCACAACTTGATCCTTCATAATTCTGAAGTGCTTTTAATAAGTGTTCAAAGACATAATTAACTGCATATCTAGTAGAAGTTAGAGCTGATTTTAAATATTTCTTAGACGATATATTGTTTTATTCAATATAAATAAAGCTCATTAACGCAATCGTAAGTCACCTAATATTTGTGTCTTTAATCTTTATTTTAGTTCGAGGTTACTATAACGAATAATTAATTGCGTCTAGTCTAGTATTTATATTCGTATATGCGTTTTCATCATAGTTTAGCAACAAAATTGGCTTAAGATGCAGATATTGATAATTTCACGATTTATCCAAAGGCAAAGCTTCATAATTCAGAACCAAGAACAATATCTGCTTAAGCTTGCTTATAAATTCAATAGCTCTATTTGAAAATTTTCACTAATCCAACATAATTTTCATATCTACACTTGAATTATATCTGCAGTAATTTACAGTAATATATAATCCGATTCACAATAATAGGTTTACAAATCGTATTCTTCAACTGGAAAACGATGATTTATCACAATCAGTTTACATCCATGCTGAGCTTGTTGAAACAAGATCCATACAAATTTAGTGAATAGTATTTAAGGAATACACTTTCAATTACTTTCGTATTATGCATTATATTTATGAGTCTAAAGGTGGTTTTGTAAAAGAAAAAAAAAGGAAATCGTTCTTCATTTGCAACAAATTCATCAAGAAAAAAAACCCCATACAGTAAGAAAGTAACATATTTAGTTTTCATAAAACTGAATGCCTTGTTGATCGATCTCATTAGTTAATCATAGCTTAAAACTTCTATTATATATTTTTTTGAATTGAACCGTAAATACTCTTAAGTATTAATTATAAATAATAATTATCTTTAGATAGATAGCGATGCATGCGATCCTAAAGTCTGTATCTTAAAGATACTGGGTTTGAAATGCTCATCTATTATCATCAAACTCCTTTTAATTTTTAATTACGGTCAGGTGACGAGGTCACATCTGACTGACACCCTACAATCCACATCCCTGCCGCACCAGTGGAAGGGCTTTAAACGTCATAGATAAAAACGGACAAGTTCTCAACTCATTGAGGAAGAATGTGTTTAACATCTGAAACGCTACCCATGGCAATTGATGCTTCACTTAAAGAAGTTGAGAAATAACAATTTAACGATGGCTTAAAATATTTATGCACTGGTATCCCCTAATCACACACTTAAGCTTTGCAAAAGCCTATTAATTATCATTAGAAATCAGAATTGTATCATATAAAACTAGGTTGGAAATCGGTAGCGATGAAATGAGTATTTTTGTTTACTTGTTAGATTCTTTTTTCATAGTTTCTTTTAAATAAGTGATTTATCTCTGTTTGAATTTTACTTTAGAGTACTATGAAAATTTTTTATATGGACACCTAATTTGTTGTTGTTGTTGCTTATGACATTTGGGCAAGCCAAGGTCGCTATGCCTTTGGCTGTGCGAATTAAGTCAATAGGGATAGTCTTTCGTTTGGATCAGAGCACCACGAAGCTGAAAGTACGACTTTGCTCTTTTTAAGGTGCCTCGTAATTTTGAACCACGGTCAGGTGACGAGGCCACACCTGAGCAGGCACCCTCCTCTCCACATCCACGCCACACCAGCGGAAGGACTTTGGACGTTACATATTAACGTGGACACGTCCCCAACCCACGGAGTTCCAGCAACCCAGTGAAGGAGAGTACACCGTGGTCACCCTCCCAACCACTGCCCGCGGCAAATGATGCTTCACTTTGCTGAGCTTACGGGAAGCGGCGTGAAGCTACTGAGCCACTTGAGCTCAAAAATATCTAGTACATTTTTAAATAATTATAATCTATGTTGTACATATTTGAACAGGTATCAGTGTCATGTCAGTGTGTCAGTTTTTAGAAATCTGTTGTTATGTCTCATACTCGTACTTGTTGCTGAAACTTTCATTTTTGTGTTGTGTTTTACTTAGCATAGGCACAATACAATATCTGCAGTGTTTCTTTACTAAGTTTATGTATCAACTTATTTTTTTCTGTGGACATTTCACACCATTCCAAAGGGATTCTGATTGTTGCCGTTATCCTTTGTCAGCCCTCCAAATTATAACAGATTTGAAAAAACATAGCATATATTGTCGAAACTACCTCCAAAACCGTAACAATAAATATATTACTCATTTCCAGGAATTACACGCATGCTAAGAAATTTTAATAAATAGTCTTGGGATTAATTATTTAACTCATTTCTAAGAATGTCTGAACAAATCTTTGCACATTGCTTAAGGATTAGATTTTAATGCCAGTGTTAAGAGATATTTTATTAATTAAAATATATTCAAGCATGTAATTTTAACTGTGGCATGCAAATTTATCTCATTTTACAATATGAAGTTTATTATTAAAACCTTGTTGATATTTATTTTAAATTATTGGTAAAATTATATATATATATTTATATAGTGCAGTTGGCAATCAAAGCAATTATATTTAGCTGCCCCCTTAAGACATAATTTACTAATGTCTTTGCTGAATCAGCGACTTATATTATTTCAGGATTTTTATTTTAGAATATAGTACATGCAGTTCAGGATACATATTTATTTATATTAAAATGAGTTGTATCTACCAGTAGAGACAACCATTTCTTTCCCTTTCCACATTTAGATTTTTAAATAAATTAAAAATCACAAACAGTACAGTAAAACAATGTAATTAAAAAAATAATAATTAAATAAAAATCAGCTATTAATCAAAATGAGCAATTTAAAATACTTTTAAGCAAACTCAAATAACGAAATTCAAAGAAACAATATTGTAATTTGTTTAACAATGAAATTATTCAGGATTTGCGCAAAGTATTTCTTATCCAGATAAAATATCACTTCTTAAAAATATTTTTAATTAAATTTTCCGCACGAAAGATTATTAGTTAATGAAAACTAGATTAAAACTATCCGACTGGAAAATTAAACAGTTTTTAAATTTATCAATTTGCGCCATGAATATTTATTTCTTGTTAATCTCTTTTTTGAAGACTAATACATATGATAAGAATAAATTAATTTATTAGAAGGTGCTTTTCATTTCGAGAGGGATTCAAATTGTCTTTTGTATTCCCATGAAAATAATTTTAAAAATGCCTGATTGAAGAGTAAAGAAATTGATTTAGTTTATAGTCTTATATTTTTAAAAATATTACTTAAAATACATTTTTTTTATTTATTGGGATTTATTATTTAGTAGAAGAAATATTTTAATTATATAAAGCAATGCATTTCATATTTTACATAAATTAATTTCATGCCAGTTTAGGGAAATAAATTTTTTTTATTAATTTATATTTAATTTAATAAAATTAATTAATTAACCATTGTTTTACTTTTCTTGCCACATTGTTTTACGCAAAAGTAATATATTAAAGGAAAATAAATTATTAAAGTAGAGTTTGCATAAAGGAACTATTGTTTTGCTTTAGAAGACACTATTTGTTTATTTTTGGTGGAAGTAGTAATAATTATGCGGAACTCTCGAAATATTTCTCAATGAAATTATGGCAACGACCATGAAATTTTTGCAATAAGAAAGTTAAGCAATAAGAAGAGTTTCCTGCAATCATGCATTTGTGCTCAAAATAATCAAAGAATGACAAATAAATTAAACTTTTAAAATATCATCTCACATTTTTAAAAGATGATATATTTTCAACTTTGTAAAGTAAAGAAAAATATTTCAACAGTATATTTAGAATATATAATTTAATAAACCAATAAACTAAATTAATGCAAGATATATTCTTCCAGTTTATATACGAATGACTAGCTTATGACATTTTAATACAAATACATTACTTGAAATCTAAGCGACCAATATAAAGTATATTCATCCGTTAAAAGATTAAATGAATTTAATTTTCTTGTAAATGGATTTTCAGCAAAAAATGTCTATTATCCCATACATGCCAAGCAAATACAATTTATGCCCCAGTTAGCCAAATCAGGAGCAATTTACAATCGAGAAAATGTTTTAACTCTCCAGTAAAAGGATGGTTTCAGTTTTAAATACATAAGTTATAATGTATAATATATATACACACAAATAGAGTTATATTTTCATGAATATTTCAAAAATTATAAGTAGTTTATTCTATGGACAGATTTTGCACATGGAGACTAATTCGATTGAATTCTTCAGTTTAAATAATATTATGAAACACTTTAAATGTTGATGACAGAAGGGAATCATACCTATAAACCGCAGAATCAAAGGACTCAGTTCTAACTATTCAACGACCACTTCGGCCAAGTTATAAGTGATAAATAATCATTTAAAAATTTTATCATGATGAAAATTTATGTGCTATTGATGATATTAAAAAAATAATCTTTTTTAATGTTATTAAGACATTTATTTTGATCGACTTTAAATGTAATACAATCGTGCGTTTTTAATTTATATACCTTTTCATTGCTTCTAGTTCAGTGAAATTGAGATGTGTGCAAATCATCCAATGCGTTATTAAAGAGTCCTTTGTATAAATGATTAGCACTTTACATTTATAGCCTATAATGTAGTGAAATTAAAATTAAGTCCAATGTGAAATTTCCCCCTTAACTTAGTTTTCACTTTGATTATAATCTTTTACTTAAATACAAATATACATTTCTTCAACTAAAGTGTAAAAATATTAAATATCTACAACGCCTAGATTCGTAACCATAGCAACTGTTTGGAGAACGAATATTATGACAAATTTTTAAGAAGTATACTGCATATGAAAATCAATATTTCTAATATCTGTCTTGTCATCAATAATTCTCAATGTCATAAATTATAAAGATGGTTATGGTATAGAATGTATATCATTTTTATATAGGCATATTTAATATTTATTACATAAATTTTTAATTTTGTTCTTAATATTCGTTTTAATTCTTTCTTTTTCTTCTTTTCTTATATTTTTCTAATATTCTTTATTTTTTAATTTTTTTATAATTCTTGATATTATATAATAATATAATAATTATATAATAATAAAAAAGTAATAATATTCTTAAATTTCGTAATGATTTTAAAGAAATTTAAAATTTTTAAATTGATTTCTAATTATATAATGATATATATCTTAATAAAACATTACAAAGCATATTGGCAATGTAACTATTTTAAGCAAACTATTATTTCTGAAAGAACACCTAACTTCAAATCGATGACATATTAGAATCTGATGACATAGAATTAATGTAAACTTTTCTCGATGATGTATGTAAACATATATCAACTTTAAAATCTTTCAAATTGTTTCAAAATAGTTTCCTTGAAATAGACCAATTACAAAATTGAAGTATTATTTAAGACTCCTATGTATGCATTCAGAATGCATTCATCTAAGTTTCACATTTTATATTTCTTTCCAAAACATAAAAATTTTTCTGTACTAGGTGTATTGAACACCGAATAAAACCTTTCGGAATAAAATTCATTGGATTCACGTGATGATCTAAAGTTGCCAACGAAACATGTTTATCTGGGTGAGAATCAATTGCTTAGAGTATGATGCCACCTGCGACACGCAAAATACATTCTAGCTAAGCCTCAAAACGTGCCTTTAGGTAGTGTTTTACAAGAACTGGAATAAGAAATAGTATATATTCCCCCTTTTTTTATTCCTTAAAAAATTTCTAAGATATAGTTTACTTCATTGTTTTATTTAAAAAAAAACATATTTACAGCTAAATATGCATTTCCTTTTAGGAAAATAAAGCAGCCTCATTGCAAATAAAAAAGTAAAAAACATTTTATGAAATAATAAAATTGCATAGTTTACGTAGCAATCGAATATGAGTTCCTTACATTCGTTCCATTATTATTTGCAATACTTGTGAAGAAAGAATGTTGGAAATCAGAAGTTCTATATCACTTATTAATATTTCTTTTTATTTGTAATGTTTCTATCTAATTATTTCAGCCAATTGAAAAACTTCTAAGACTCATATTACTGAATCTTATTTTTAAACTTCAGTCAAGTGATGAGGTCGACATCTGAACAAACATTCTCCATACCTCACTAGCTGAAGAATATAGTGTTATATACAACTGTTTACGTGTATAATCCTTCTTAGGAGCACATAGTAACGTTGAAATCTTAAATTTTAATAAACTTTCTCAAATGTCATCAAATGATAAGATCCGCTATTCAGAGCGCAAGGTCTCGGGTTTGATTCCAGCAACCGTAGAGAAACGGGAGATGAATGTAGTGTTTTGTTTCTACCTTCAACATGCGCATATGTCGTGGTGAGTGGTTCAGAGTTAATTAGATTTTAAACAGATACGACTCACTGTCCATAAAGAGTCTTCTCGAAAACCCACTGGTCTAGCTCGAAGAACAGGGTGAGCACTAAAATATCTTAGGCTTTTTGGTTGGTGACTATTTGGTGTCAAAACACAGGTGAATTCAATACGTATACAAAAATTAAAAGTGTTATATTGCATTAAAGGCCGCCGGATGGCTTAGTGTGTATATATATATATATATATATATAATATATATATATATATATATATATATATATATATATATATATATATATATATATATATATATATATATATATATATATATATATATATATATATATGTATATATATATATATATATATATATATATATATATATATATATTGTACTGAGCTCCACGGGTTCGTGTCGATTGAGAGTTGAATAAAGCAACCACTTAATGAAAACAAGACTTTTATTCGTAAAAATCTCACTAGATAAACGAAATTCCCGCTGTAACAATCACAATTATACAGCTACAATTCGTCAGATATAATAAGAAACAGCTTCTAATCACGGGTCTCAAATACCTCAGACAGAGAACAACTAGCAGTCACAACTAATCGTATTCACTCACGGACTGTCTTCACAAAACTCTCTCTTCCATGTCGGGCTGCGGTATTTATACCTGACTTGGCGGAGAAATCTACCAATTTCGAAAAGGTTCTGGAGGCTTCTAGGCTATCTCGAAAAATATTGGTCCTAAAGCTTAGGTGATGGATGTTTCCAGAAATATCGATTTCTCGCCAAGCCGCCAAGAATCTCGCCAACCGTCGCCAAGTCGCCAAGAATCTCGCCAACCGTCGCCAAATCATTAGGAAATCCGTTTTTAAACTACAACACGTCTAAATACCGCAATTTTTGCCCAAAATGTGAGAATTTCCGATCTGTCTGAGATATTTTAAGACAAATATAATCATTATTTATAAATTTGTAACAATATATATATATATATATATATATATTTGCCGACTGACGGCTGAAAGGTGAGCGTTCCTGATTCCGTAGCTGTGGGTTCCGGGTTCGAATCCCGGTTCAGGCATGGATGTTACTTTCTTTCTGTGTCCCTTATTCTTTGATGATGTATAAATGTAACCCACCGTATAAACGGGTTTGTGGTGGTATGGCGCGTCCAACGCTGCTCGCCTCAGTGACTTGGTTCACAGGTGTCCGCAGGTTGACGACAAATGAGTAGCAGTTTCTGACCTTGTTGTGGTATGTGAAAGTGGTTAATATGACATTTTAGGTTAATATAAAATTTGAAACTTTTTTTCCTTTTCGTTTTAATTACTTTCTGATTATTAACATTCGGAAGACGATTTGGTTTGTTGAAGTAGAAATTTTAACCTAATAAAATATATACAAAAATAGATTCGAAATTATTTTAACATTTGCTATGCCTATATACATTTGTCATAGATTTATATTTTATAGTAAAAGAGCCAACAGAAAATAAATTCTTACAAAAATGCGATCTTATGTTTCAAACAATTTTAAACACTCAAGGAGTTATTTTATAGAAATGCATATTTTGATGTTTTAAAATAATTATGCTTATTCATAGCATTAATAACATATATAAATATAATAATAATAATAATATTTTCATAAAATTTCAATTTTAGAATTATCTCAAATAAAAAATTGTGTTTATGATAGATGCTAAAAAAATAGAAAGTTTAAATTACATCGATATGTCAATGAATTCCCATTCACGTCATTATTTTCAATCATAAGCCTTTTGTTGCAGCATGAAACTTTTGCATCGCTCATGACAACGAAGGAATGGCTACATTTCTTTAGATACCAAGACTAAAAGAAACTTACGAAGAAATAACGCAAATGATACTGAGAGATCAAGAATATCTGAGAGTATTCTTTATTTCTCGGTATCATTCTTACGGAAAATATCTCCTTTATTTTGTCAGGAAGTAGTCTTTTCCCGGAGTTGGGTTTGGAGATCTCTCCACGGTCGCTTTCAACCGAAACTAACAAGATAAAGGGCCTGAGTAGCGGAATTCTATGGGATTTGGAAGTCTTGAAGTTGAAACTATGTTCGTTAAAAAGGAACTTGGGGCACTCTGAAGAGTGTGTTTTCCACTGAAACTTAAATTAGAAACCTCGCAACCCCAGCCAAATGCGCGAGAAATAGTTGTAGAGTTAACAAGCTTTAACTTTTGTTGTAAGACCGGTGAAAGGAACTTTTCAGAAGTGAAATAATACGATTTGATTTCCCGAGAAAAGAAATAAATTGCTAATTTTTATTTTTGGAATTTTAGTAGTCATAATTTTGTGAAAAAAATGTACTGTTTGGTTTATAAAGGATTAAAGGTTTGAATTGATCATTTGTGTCAATCAAAACAAAAAATTTATTAATATTTGAACGAGTATTGACGAAAGATGATAGAATTTATACTTGTTAATGGAGATCAAATGCTTAAGGTTTTGCCTGCCTAAAAAAGTATGCAATCGAATATAAAAAAAAATTAAATAAATGACAAAGAAATAAATTTTTTTTTATCTAACGGTAAAAAATTTAAATAACGCTCATAACAACGCTAAGCATTATGTGTTCTAATTACTGCAAATATATATATATATATATATATATATATATATATATATATATATATATATATATATATATATATATATATATATATATATATATATATATATATATATATATATGAATTTCCTAGACCTTTCTTATACATTTAACAACCCCGTATCATTCCCTTTATAAATTCCTTTTATAGTAAGAAATAGTACCCTGCTGTCTTCTAACCATGATAAGAGTCACACTTATGTTACATATGGACAATCTAATTTCATTTAATCTTTTCTTTAAATAAATGCTATTAGAGTGCATCTGTGTCTTTCATTTACTGCCTTAACACATTTAGTTGGATGAACATTATTATAATGTTCTTTGCTACCACTCACTAGTCATTATTATAGTACACAAAAGATGTGTTTAACATATTGTTGTACATGTATAATCATGTATACAACATATGTTAAGCCCATGTGATACCAATTAACGTTACCTTATCTCGTTTAACCCTCTCTAGCAAAAACCAAAATTACCTGGAAGAAAAGAATTGTGAGCACTCGAGAGCCACATTAAATAAAACAGTTGAATACTTGACTAATTATGAAAATGTAGCTTGTTGGATTGCGAAATCTTCAATAACATAGATAGCAAACATTTTCTTGTCTTATACTGTTCATGAATGAGGGTTTTATTTTTCTAAATATCAAAAACTATTTTTGTGAATATAGATTATAAATTCTAAAATTTTTGTTATAATCAAGAATTTCGCAAAACTACAAAGCAATATACCTTATGTTAACTGTATATAAATGCATTGTTAAAACTAAATAATTATATATTGTCATCTTATTCTCATCCTTGAAATTAACTAGAATCTGATTATATATATTTATCAAAAATGTTATAAAATAATCACGTTAAATTACTGTAAATAGCTTAATAATGTAATATTCTGTATCATGTTTCAAATGAAAGTCTTAGCAGCTTTCATTAAATCGGGAAACCTTTTCGGAGAGTTACTGGCGTCAACAGTCACAAAATGTGAGTGTGACACTGCTTCGCTTTCTGGAAAAGAAACATTATATCTGGGTATCTAGTTTTAAAGAACATTTTTTATATTATAAAAAAATTCTCATCATATGTCGTTCCCGAAGTTTTGTTAAACATTTTTCCTAACTTTTGACAGCAACGAAAAATGTGATTTGACCCCTTTTGCGATCAGAATACTAAAAAAAGACTATCTTGGACCATATTATACATTTTGGGGGAAATCAACAACATCAAGTTGAGCTATTAGTTCTTTGGGGTGATGGAGATCTTACTAAGACTTCATTTCCGCTAATGAAACATTGACATAGGGTACCAACTCTAATATAGACATTGTCAATTGGTCTATTCTGATATTAATTTACTAATTGGAAGATTCGAGTTATTTGTTCTTTTAATCAAAATAGACAATATAAACATTAAAAAATCCATTCAAATCTTAATCTATCTATCTATCTATCTATCTATCTATCTATCTATCTATATATATATATATATATATATATATATATATATATATATATATATATATATATATATATATATATATATATATATATATATATATATATATATATATATATATATATATATATATATATATATATATATATATATATATTTGCCTGCTGAGACATTAGCGTTCCTGACTCCTGAGCAGTAAGTCCTGGGTTCTAATCACGGTTCGGGCATGGATTTTACTTTCTTTCTGTGATGATGTATGAATGTGGCCCACCCTATAAACGGGTTTGTCGTGGTATGGCGCGGGCAGCGCTACTCGCCTTCGTGACTTTGTTCACAGGTGTTACTGGGTAACAACAAATGAGTAGCAGTTTCTGGCCTTGTTGTGGTATAGGGTTAGCCGCCCAAATTCCCACCGTTGGATATATATATATATATATATATATATATATATATATATATATATATATATATATATATATATATATATATATATATGTTTATATAAATCATTTACTGATATTATTTAATCTTTGAATCATTATTTATATACAAAAGCAAAATTGCTACTAAAGTAGTTTGATTGTTGTTGCGTAATCCCAAGTATAGGTAAAGACTTCAGTTTTCGTTGAATTCAATTCGTATGTTGATAAAGCCTATACTTATTTAAAATGTTCGCAATTTTATATAACTTGGTTGTCCTAATATGGTAGTAAGGAAGTATTATCAATCCGAATGCTTATCACATAACCGTTTATTAGTATGAACATTTAAGTTATTATTTTTATATATATCATTGTTTATATTTTTTAAATTTTAAAAATAATTATAAATATTAATTATTTTTAAATTAATGATATAAGATTTATACAGATATTTTATTTTGAAAATGGAAAATTTTAGCCCAATTATTTTTTGTAATTTTTAAAGCCTGCTATAATAGTTATTAAAAAAATTAATAATTGTAAGTGTTATATATCACCAAATACTCATCAGAATTTACATTAAGATGACGATGTAACTTCAATCATAAACGATAATTTTCGCGTAAAATGCTTACATTAATTATAAAAATTTGTGATTTGTTATTTTAAATTAATAGTTTCAAACTTAACACACAGAAATTCAAACTTATATAAACTGTTTCACATTGATCATTGAATTAATTTAATTCCTATTTTTACATATTAAATAAAGCTGGGTACAGCTATGCGAAATAAACGAATTTATTTTTAAATAATTTTGTCACCTAAGTTTAAAGTAGACGAATCTAATTTTGTTCATCAAGGAAATATACTATAAAATAATTAAAATATTTGTAATAATCAGCATAGTACTTTAATGCTATCAAATTTTTAAATTATTGAAATTTATAAATTCAGTTTTAAAATGTACAATACATAGCATATGTTTATAACAAGTTTCATATTTTGTATAAGATAACTTTTTTAAACTAAATATTGTAATTTTAATTAATTTCAAGTCAAAAAATTAACTAATATAGTTATTTTAAATTTTTAATAGTCATATCCTAATTCATTAAAGTCAGTAAATTATATAGTTATTGCTCTTTTTTTGAAGTTTTTATCAAAAAAAGATTACTTTTCATACAAATATAATTGAATAACTTTTTCATGTACTTTATTAAATAGAAAATTTTTTTAAAATTGTGTAACTTGAAAATAAATCCTGTTTTTCAAGATTTATTTTAAAAATTATTTAAGTTATTATTTAGCAATGATTTAAATGAAATGTATCGTAGACTATTTTTTCTGTAAATAATTGTGAAATTCTATTCCATTATTGTTTTCTTTTGCTATTTTTAATAAGTTTAATATTTAGATAGAAACTTGCGATAATTTGGGCAGTAATATATTCATTAATATTTTAAATAATAAGCATTTTTATGGTACAAGTCATAATAAACGCGACTCATAATATCATATACAGCAAATTATTATAGTTATTATATCATTAAAATCACATTATTAATAATTTAAATATAATTACAATTTTAGTTAAAAAACCGTGGTAAAAATCTTTTATTCTTAATTTGGTTAGCAGAAACATTATTTCGTTTCGAACATAACTGGAAATTTAAAAAAAATTGTTTTCCATTTGATATTCAAATTAAAATCAGAAACAAGAGAATTTACTTTGAATGTATACTTGTACTCAATTCTTCAAAATAATACAATTCACTAGCTGAATTTCATGCATATTTATTTCTTTTATCATTAATTATGGGAATTATAATAAGCTGAATAAACATGCTTTCTATATATTACTGTCTCATAAATCTGAATTAATCGTTTCATTAATAATTATTTTCTCCTATTTCTTAAATATTTACATAATAAATTCAATACTTAATTCTGAATAAATAATGCGTAGCACTTAACGAAAGAAACAAATGAAAAACAAGACGTTTAATAAAACTTTCTTTTCTGTATCAATTTCTAAGAACGCGATAATTACAGCAAATAAAGCGGATTTCAATTGTAATGATATTGCTAGTTTTCCTTTATTTAGATATAATGAAGGTTTAACAAATAATTTTTTTCAAATTCAACAGTTATTTATTTGCCTACTCAGATAATTACTAATACAGAGAAAATTATTAAGAATTATAATTTGTAATGTTTTGAAATTGCATTAAAATTTTTATTTTTGAGAGGATAATAATGTCTCTAAAAATTGCATCCATTGTTAAGTAAATTAAATACATAGTTAATTATAAAAATTAGATTGATTTAACAAATTTTATTACGTAAAATTTACTTTAATAATTATAAATTTAATATTATCTATCTATTCAGCTATGCTGTTTTATCATTTCCCTTACAACTGGAATTTAAACACCAGACATATAATATTTATTGCTTAAAATTTTGACTCAACTGACCATTGATAATTT
This sequence comes from Latrodectus hesperus, assembly GCA_037975125.1. NCBI lineage: Eukaryota > Metazoa > Arthropoda > Arachnida > Araneae > Theridiidae > Latrodectus > Latrodectus hesperus. The sequence goes on from CM075855.1 coordinate 37,970,724, forward strand.
GTTTCAGTATATACAATTAGGATTGGATTCCATATACATATATTGCATACATAGATTGGATTTAAGCTTAAAAGATACTATTCATTGTTTGTACTTGTATCCATTGTGAGGAGAGAAATAGGTTTCTATAAAGTTAACGGAATTAGGAACGCAATCGCCAACATTGAATGTAATGAATTAGTCTGATTCCTAATGACAAAAGTAGAGCTCTTTTCGATAATGTCTCTTAAATTTACTAGGCGCTCTTAAACTTAAGGTTCGAGGAATGCTGTCTAATGGTATTAAGTGATATATATACTAATTCACACACACAACTCATTGCTGATCTGTTCTTGTTTATGCATTGAGACAAATTCACTGAGGAATTTTTATCTGTTTTTTATTTAAAGATTCTAAAATGAACCAGAGTAAGTGTTAGGAAATATTCATTGCATCTTATAGGATTAATTTGAAATCTGATTCTATTTCTGCTTTATTTTGAAGATCAGCAGATTAAATAGTGCAAATCATGAAAAATTATTTAGTAATGAATCTTAAGTGAATAAAACTACTTTATAAAAACTAAACAAACTGTACCAGTCACTATTTTGAGACATAAATTCATAAAATTAAGAGATTTTTCTTTTCATCGTCATCGAATATTTAAAGAATAGTTAAAAGGTCAACTATTGTGAGAAGGTTAGGTTCCTTAACTATACAGCATACCAGGACAATGATTATTTGTTTTTGCTTTTTATGTAATTAAATTCATAACATTATGGTGATTTTTTTAAGAAACGTATTTTTTTTCCTGTATATTTCTGATGTTGTAACTTTTCAATGTTGGTTTAAGCAATTTTTTATTTATATAAACTATAAAAAGCCTTAAATAGTTTTCCATTTAGCCACTTCAAAAACTAAAATTGAAACATTTCTCAACTGACTTATAAATACGGAGAGTGCATTCCTTTTCTTTCAAAAATAACTATAAAAAGGCACCTTTTTTAATTAAAGGTAAAATTCTAGGAGAGCCCACACCCTTGGCAACAAACTGAAAAAAGGCGCCAAGCCAGAATGAGATTCTAGAAATAGTTTGGTTTGCCATATCTAGTGTATTGAAGTAAATCCTACTTCAACATGAGAAATACTTGAGGCCAGTGATATCAAAATAAGCTCCTGTTTAACAGGAATACATGTGTGTTGATGTAACTTATTAAGGTGGACAGGAGTACTGTCTCTCACAAAAGTATGCCAGTTTGGGAGCATTTTACAACAAAATTGTTTCAGTCTCATATATCTCTCTTATATCTGCATTTCTTTTGTGTGGTCTATATTTTCTTAAGTATGTAGTCTTCAGATACTTCTTAATCTAATACATGTGAAGCATGTTAAAACAGTTGAATTTAAATCCAAAATGTCAAAGATATCTCGCAACAACTGATAATTATCTGGCAGAATGAATGGAAAGATGGTATTAAGACTCTATCATACAAATATGTAACATGATCCAAGTATCAGAAAATGTTTAGCTGTGATTGACGCAAGGCGAAATCATTTAACTTTGTGTCTAAATAAGTGCTTTAATTTTTTTTTGTTTTATTTATATTTGATTTGAGTTAAAACAGTAGCTTTCTTCAAGGTGCTTAGCATTTCCTTACAAAGTAATACTTATATCATAAACAATAGCATAAATTAGTACTTATATAACAGTATAATATTACACTTTATAAGAATAACAAATAAATAAGAGAACATATAACGTTAAAGTAAATTAAAATAATCCATTAGCTACACTGGTACACTTTATTTACAGTTACTAAATTTGTCGTTTAGACTTATATTTATAATTTTCATTATTCCTGAACGTATTTATTGTATGAGACTTACATAAATGTATTGATTAAAGGGATTAAATTAAACATACGTAACATAGAATCATTCAAAGCGAGAATAACATATGAGAAAATATGAAGTCAAAGCAAAGTAATGTATTAAATTGAAATGTCAATACGATTTCCACACCCAATTTATAAGATCTGTTTAAATATGTATCGTCAATATATTTCCTAGTTGGAATACGCTAATCCTTTATAAACCCTCTGTTAATTTCAGAGTCATGTCTAAGTAAACTGACTTTGTTCGATTGTTATCTGTCTTTACCAAATGCATATTTGGAAAGTTGACAACAGAGGAATTTGCTTCCACCGTTACATAAATGGATTATTATAGAATGAAATTGAACATATAGTGAGTTTCGTTAAAATATGGAATAATATATGACGATTTAAGTCAATGTCATTCTTATTATGGTGATCTCATTTTATTCAAAAATTTTAAGATAATTATTGTTCAATAAATTTGTTGAGATTGTATTTATAAAAATTCGTGGTATTAGCTTTTATAAAGGTATTTCAATTTCAAGAAAATATTTAAAATCCAAGTATTCATTTTTGAATAACTTATCTTATGAGTAACACTATTTCTAATATTTCCATTAAGGTGGATATAAATTTTAATGAATCACCTTGCTTACATAGATTAAATGACATGAGATCTGCCAAAAGTTGCTGAAAATGCTACTACATCCAAACTTTATTTTAAAAAATATAAATAAATTATTTTTGTATTACTATGAGCAAGATATTTTAAAGCACTTTTTCAGTTTTCTAAGTAATCTCTGTATTGGGAGACTTTTGCTGCATTTTAAAAATTCCTTGTTTCAAATGCAGATTATCTGAAACAAAGTTAGCCAAATTATTCTACATCTCAATATCGAAATTAAGCTTGCAGATTCTCAGGAAGAAAATTCTGCTCCCCTACCAGGGCATTGCCCTCTGCCTACACAAAAACAGGATAACAATCCATGAAAAATCAATTGCTTTTTCGTTGCAGCAATGAAATTAAGTTGTTCCAAAATCAATTTTATCTTCCTTCTTTACCCTTATTCCCAGAGCACTTTTCTTAAGAACTTTGCTTCCTTCGCTGAGTGCATTAACTTTTATGTTTATACAATGCAGAAAAAAAGCAATATTATAATTTAAAATTAAGATTTATAAAAGAAAAAAAATGATATCACTCGCTGTAAAAGAAGTTACTCAATCAGTGAGGATTTCAAAAGGATTTGAATCAAATTCTGCTTGTGATTCAAATTGCAATCCTTTTACTCATTGTTTTTATAAAGCATGAATTACAAATGTAAAATCTTCACTAAAGTTACTTTACTGTATGACGTAATAGATTAAATTCGAAAATTTTTTATACGAACAGGATTTTCATCTATTCTCCAAATGCTATTTTATTTCGATGAGTTAACATTTTTTTATTTGGGAAAACAAAAATATCTCCCTGTGCACCAAGGAATACCACACTGGGACCGAAGGTACAACAAATGTACTACATAACAAATCAAAAATAAATCATTAGATGAAAAAATAATAATAAAATAATAAAAGAAGACAGAGAGAAAAAATAAGAGATATAAAAGCAAAAAAGGAGTTAGATTACAGCATTGATATATTTTTTAAAAAAATATAAAAGTCTCTTTCTTTACTAGGTCCACCAAAATCGAAGGTCATCTGTTATTTAAGTCTTTACGAAGCTTGTTCCTTTCTTGTGAAACAGATGGGCATTCAAGAAGAATGTGTTAAGGGTTGTCAATCCCGGAATTGCACATGCACACGTCACTAGTTTTAATGTGGAAATGGTGTAGGTAGCTGTTGAATTTTCCATATCTAGTGAGGAATTGCGTAATTTTGAAGTCAGTGTAGAACCAGTAGTTCTTAATTTTGCACGGAACTGAAGGGAAAAAATATTTAGTCCACTTACAATTGGGAGAGAAAACAAAACCCGAGTTCCATTCTGTGATGATGTTAACTAGCCGACGGCTATGCGAAATTAAGTCAGAAAGCTTTTTCAATTGAATAAGTATTTGTAAAAATGTTAATGACTTATCCGACGCATTATCAAATGCGCGAAAATAAATTCAATACTTAAAAACACATTTTGATTCATGGTATAATCATTTTATGTCATTAATTGACTTGAAAGAATACGGTTGAACAATCAATTGAATGACCCATTCTAATACTTTTCAAAGGAATCAATTTTGCAACGCTTCCCCATTTCCAAAGAAGGTTTTCTTCATGTTAAGAGCTCTTGATCTGCAAATATTGATGAAAGTGTATGAAAAGCTTCATGTGAAAATGGCATGCATGAAAAATGATCCATAAAGGAAAAAATAAGATGGGAAAATTAATGAAGGTATTGTTCTTATATATTCAAAAGAAAGCACAGGTTCAATCGTACCCCTTACTTAGTAAGATACATACATACTATAAAGTCGGTGTTGTAATGTGGTTGATAGCCATGAAAATGAAACTACAGTGGAGTATTCACCTCATTATTTTACGTCACATGAAACTGAGATAAATTTCAATTGCATTCAAGTTTGTATCGGACAAAGATGTGATTTAGGCCTACAATTCATTGTTTTCGTTACAGTGGTAAATGGAATGTAACTATTTCAACTATAAACTCGAACGATGTGTCATGATATCCATATTTTATTATCAATACAGAAGGCAATACTCCTGAATTAAATTGATAATTCTGAATTATATAAGCCAAAAATTATAGTTGGAAATTATAGTCAGTATACGCTATATTCTAACTATGATATAAGCCAAATACATTTTGAATTTAATTCTATATTCTTCAGAATGCAAAAACCAAAATTAAATTCCATTGACCTTATAATAATTTATAGATTTTCTTATAAAATGTATTATCCTAGTATAAAGTTTACAATTTGAAATATATTTCACCTAGCATTACCGTTGAAATGTGAGTAAATAGCTTATAACCCATTATAGATGCATATATAAACCTGTTCAGAAAGGAAAAAAAATCTTCATTTGAAATAATAAATAATCTTACTTGCATTTTTAACGAACTATATTTTTCTAGATTGAAATATTTCACAAATGGAATTTATAAAAGAAAATATTCACATGTAAAACTAATTTTTTTCTTGGTGAATAGTAGAAGAAATAGACTAGATATAAAACTGAATTCTCAATAGTATGAAACTAGTAAAAACCAGTTATAAAAGGAAGCAAAATTTTACATCCAATAAAGAGAGAAGACTATTTATATTGAAGCTTCCAATTTCATGAGATAAGTTATTTTTCAAAGTATTACTTTGTAGTTAAGGTTGCTATTTCATTTCATCAAGTCTTAACACAAGCCTTATATATAACTCTTTATTTTTTATATCATGCCTATAAATGGGTATCTTTCTTTATATATTGGATGGAAATTGTAAAAAAATAGTTTCATTTTTTATGATGCCTTAGGTAAAAATATATTTTATTAATTTGAAATTTTATGTCATTGACTAAGCATTTTTATGACTTGCTCTTACTCTGAAGATTGACATCTTTAATGATTTGAGTTTAATTTTTTCTCTGAAAAAATAAAACATTAAATAATTAATCTAAGTTTCATACTGAATAGTTCATTTCCCTTTAATTTTGATTAATACTTCTATTTTTTATAACAAGCATAAAATGCCTGTTAGCAAACATTTTTGTGTGATATTGATAAATAAAGATTCAGAGTATTTGTAGAAAAATTTCAATCACTAATTTTGAAATCAATAAATCAATCATACAAATTTCATTTCGTTACATGAGATATTTAAACATTTAATTTACGAATAATAAATTTTAATTTACACGAATTAATGTAATTTGCTACGACCAAATGATGAATAATCTTTCGGAACTAGTAGAGTATATCCCCTATTGGCAACCTTTGCTACTTTTTTACGTCGCTTAGCAATTCTAACGCTGTTGCCACTTAAGAAACTGTATATATGATACAAAAATGACGTAAAACAGGAGAGAAAACCAAACCTGGTAACAAGAAAATACCAAAAAAGTAACAAAAATTTGAATTGGCAACACCAACGGAAAACTGAAAACACTATAATTCCAAAAAATGAAAATAAATAAATAATAATAATAAAAAGCGCAGATTTGGCGAGAAATTTTTTGATGGGATATATCATACTTATACCAGCTTTTCTTATTCAGCATATTTATAATTTGTAAAGTAACCTATTCTAAATGTATTTTAGAATTGAATCCCTTTTCAAGTCTTGGGAAAATTATACTTTTTGTTATTGGGAAAATTCCATTTTCCCACAAAATGGGCTCAAATAATTCTTAGTATATGATCAAAATATTTTTATTCAACAATTTTTAATCTTTATTAGTTAATTGTGATCATTAGTCAAATATGTCTTACTTGTTCTTTAAGTTTTCTTCAATACCTTTATACACTAGTTATAATAGTTATTAAACACAGAATTATCAATATGGACCAATTTGTTATTTGAAAAACTCTAATTGTTTTTAGAATGCTCTGGAATCGAAAAGAATTTAATTCTTAAATTTTTGACAAGATTTAAGTCAATCAGAATTATTAAAGCATAGTTATTACCTCAACTTTTAATTCGCTATATGCTCATTATTTTGACATTTTGATCAAATTTGAGTAATCAATGCAATAGCTTCTTCCATCAATCATTGCTATACTGTATTGATCTTTGAAGCAAAAGATAGCATTCATGATTGCCTAGATGATTAAGACCATGGTATTGTTTGGATGATTGGAAAATAGAATCCTAATTAAAGTGTCTACCTCGTAATTTGTTGTTGTTGTTTGTAATCTATATGGTGTGGCATTGTTACAACAGATCCACGAGCCTCTCAATTCTCATAAAATTAAGAAACAGCCAGGAATCCTCAAGTAAATTCATTCTTTTGTAAATCCCAGACACAAAAGAAAGTGTTGGGGACTAGACTGGTCACCACCGCATTTACAATAGTTAGGATAGAGCTTACGTTTGCCATCAAATTTAAGGCCAAGAAGATGGCCTCTAGAAAACCAGGAGTATGAAGTCTGGTCAGCTTTAGAACCATTGAAAGCAATGGAATCATCAGGACCACTCCCAGAATACCAATCATGAGCAGGTGAAATGCTCCAGATAGCCAGGACATTTATAGCTATATGTTTATACAATATATTCAATAGCATTATCTGCCTATCCTACAGGCATGTTATAAATTTTATTCATGGATACTTAACTCTGAGATATTTTCTAAACATAGGTTAATAAATGCTATTTTTTGTGATACGTCGAAGCTATCATATTTTTTATAGTTTATTTAATATCTGACAATTGTTATTTATCTGTTGGAATCAATTAACAATTTCTCTAACTTCTTAAAAAATATTTTCATATTGAAGAAATTTTTTGTTATCAAATATGGGTAAGCTCTTTTGTTTTTGCTTTTAAGTTTTATTTATAAAATCCTTTTTTGCAAAGCTTTTATATTTTCTGCCAGTTTGTATAGTTGGTGTTTCTTAGTTCTGTATGAATTCTTTTCGCTCCATTAATTTAATTTAAAACAGAAAAACACTGTAAAAAAAGGCAAAATTTATGTATTTTTAATTACTTAAATGTTTTTTGAGAAATAAACTTCATCTTATATGCATATAAAAATTCCCAGTTACTTTATCCATGTAAAAAAATTCAGATATAAATGTCTCATATATACACATACAATGAAGCACTATGTTACAAGATGTTGCCAAACTAAATTGCTAAATTTAGGGAAGAAAAATTTAAATTTTTCTTTAGAAGTTTTTAAAGAAATTTTCTAAAAAAATTAAACTTTTTCATTTAGAATATTTCTTTAAAATTAAATGTTTTTATGTCTAATTTTCCTACTAATATTAGAAAATGTAAATCACGTATTGCTAGAAATTATTACTAACGGTAGGTTTATTGATTGGAGCAATCATTGCTTGAATTGTAGTAGTTAAATATTCGAAGGTCATTCATCAAATGATTACATCAATTGATAAATAAAACATTCATCAATTGGTAAAGAAGTTTTATAAATTGTTCATTCATAAAATTTAAGTTTTAGCAATATATAAAGAAGCTTAATATATCGTTGACATCAATGTTTTCAATGCATAATTTTGACATTAAGAAGCGAATATTCTAATTTTTTCATTTTTTCGTTGCCTTGGATTTATTTTCAATAAAAAAGAACGAAAGAAGTTAATAAACTGTAAGAAACAATCCAGAATACTATCGTAGCTTATGTATAACAATTTATTTAAATGTACAATATTTTAAAACTAACAATATCTTATCATTCTATATATATTCATCTTTATTTTTGTTTATTAGGAAACATTGTGTACTAATTATGTTTGACTTTGAATATAAATTTATATATCGTAACTGTTTAATGATTTCAAGGTAAAAGTTTTCAGATTTTCTGACTAAATTCTTCGTATTTCTAAGAAACATTCATGGAAAACTCCTTTCTGTTATCTGTAAATTTATTCTATTGCCTTATGTAACCATTCAAAATTTTTGAAATTGTTTTCACACCTAATCCATATTATGTTTTAATTGTCATGGATTCTAATGTATCAATGATTATATCATTTTATAATTTTTTTTCAAAAAAATTCATTTTTAGAGTAATCTATACTTAAATAATAAATCTGCAATCTCATTATATTCATGCTTCACTCAATTTTTTAAAATTACATTCAAAGTTCAGAGAAATCTACTAATATAACTATGATCACAGTTATTACTTTTAGAATTAGCAGTTTGTTTTATACAAAATAATCACTAGTTTACCTAATACCTAAAATTTACAATCACTAGCTTATTCGTAAAAAAGGTTTTAGAGGAAATAAAAAATGTATGACTCCAAAAAGTGTGATATTTCATTTTAGTTTAGTATATTTAAAGAACGATAAATAATGCAACTTAAGAAATATTTAAAAGCATATTAAAAATTTTTTAATAAATGTTGCATTAATATCTTGGGTACTAATGAGATGTTTCCTAATAACTACTTTTTATTCTATTGAAGTATTTATGTGCATGTTTCAAAGCTTTTAGTGTGAGAAATGAATAAAATAGAGCTCAACTCTTCACATGTCTTCGTAAGTAATTTTCTATTAATACATCATAGGTTTAATGATAAAATCTTTATTAGTTATCTTCCTAATCTCTTAAGCTCTAAAATATGTATCTAATTTTTTCCCATTCAACCTTAATTTTAGATGTACTTATCAGTAATTATTCATGTTGGCTCAAAAAGCTGGATTTACAAAGAAGTTTTGGCAGATTGACCTTATTTAAGGATGCATTATTATTCAGGATGAATATAAAGCTTATATTCAATGCTAAGAACACTTGCCAACTTTTTTTTATTAGTAATATTATTAAAATAAAATCATTTGGTTTGTAAAATCCTGGAAATCGTTTCTCTCTGAATTGGAATATTTTCCAAAATATTTCTATTCCAAAGAAATAATATAATACTGGAACTATTTTGTTTACTTTGATAGAGTACTTCCTATCATCAGGATTAAAAATTCACTCATGTGAAATTTTTGGTTGAAACAATTTTCCAGGCTTCTTGTTATAAATTCGATGAGAAGATGCATGTGTTTCGAACAACAGACATCTATTTCACTCATAAAAAGCGTAGATAAAGCTAAAAAGCGAAATTCACTTCGTCAATAATGAAATGATATAAAGCTAGTAATAAAATTGGAAAGTGTTTCCATCTAGTTTTGAATGATTTCTGCTGAAAGCTTCAATTTCAATATGAATTCAGATTATTTTGGAAAGTGTTTCCTTGAAAATTTTATTTTTATGTGAAACGAGAAAAACTTTATAACTTCTTTATATTCCTATTCTTCTTGATTTGGTACTTTTGCAAAAAATAAATAATCCGTCAATATTTTTCATTTATTTAGTAAAATTGTTCATAAAGTGTATGTTCATATTATTTTCCTTTAAGATAAAAGAAATGTTTTATTTTCTAATAAAATAGGGTTTACTTTAGAGCTAAATTGTTTTCTTTATTACAGTTTTATTCATGGGGCAGTTACGATATTCAAAAACGTAAAATAATCCAATTATTAAAAAAAGTAGATCACAAAATAAGATCATTCAAATTCCTCACTTTTGACAATTGAATTAAATGCATGTTTTTAAATTCAGAATCACATATTTATCATATTAAAGGCTTATTTGATTCAACTAATAAATGGATTTTATCATAAAGAGAAAAAAATATGGCTAATAATACATCAATATAATTTCAAAAAGTAAGCTTAAATAAACCAGGGAACTAGAAGGTAAATAATTTACAAAATCTCAAATTCTTCAGCTTTGATCCTGAATGCATAATCGAATCATCTTTATATTCCTTTACACGAATGACTTGGATGAATAGAGATATTTTTTGTTTTAAGTTTGCTTTTTACATAATCAAAATGTTTTTTCACTGTAACACTTATTAATTTATTATTATACCCAGCGTTATTAATTTATTGCATTTCTTTTTATAATTTGCATGTCCTTGCATTTTTTGTCGTTAGCCTTATAAATTTTAGGAAATGTATTTTTACTCAATATTATAAATTGAAAACTTTATAATAATTGTAAAAATGTGTACAGATTTTCTTAAATATCTTATTGATGTAGCTGCATAATTTCAGTATATTATATAAAATATCAGATATACATCAAAAGTGTTATCTTCATTAGGTAATTTTGCTGCATATTCTGTTGAAAAAGTTTCAATCTTTATGATGATTTATGATGTTCAAGATTCTAAAGTCTTCACTTTTGCTTTGGATTATATTTTCCAATGTGAAATTTAATATTGTTTGGATGATAAATTTTGTATTTAATGTAATATTATTTAATATCATTGTTAAACATTATGCACTGCATATGTTTTTGTAAAGATAATTTCAAATTTGTAAAAAATGCTTTTTTTATAAGTTTTCTTTCTAGAAAATGATATATCAGAAAATAAAATCAGTCAAGTTGATAATTAGAAAGTACAAACACGACGGGAATGGAATTTTCCATTGATCTAATTTCCCATTATCTTCTACTTTTAAATTAAAGCTTGCAAATGCAAAAGTCGAAAAAATGTTTATTTCTACACTATATTAGATTTGAAAGAAAGCTTTTTAAGAAGAAAAAAAGTTATAATATATTTTAAAGGAACAATTGTAAAATCCCTGATATTATTAGGGATTATATTAATCTATGATACTAACATTAATAATCCATGATATTAATTTAAACTGGTATATTTTTTAAGAAAATGATCATGATAAGGTTAATATTAGCATTTGAATGATTATAATTTAACCTTTTAAAATAATTGGCACGATTATATTTATGCTTATTTTTTCATGAAATATATTAGTGAAATCGATTTGAAAATCTATGGATTTGCTTAAGAACAATAGATTTTTTTGAATAAATATCTAGTCACATTTCTTCAGAATACATAGCATTTTTTTCTTTTAACGGCAGTTTTACACTTTTTACAAAAATTTCAGGTTTTGTAATAAAATTAAGCATGGGTGACATGAATTACCGACCATCGAATTAACCAGACATATCAGCAAAGCAATAAAATCATTATTCATTTCTAATTATATAAATTTGATTAAACAATTCTATTGACAAATCCTAGAAATTATTTAGATGTAGAATTAGAATCAAAGTATACATGTATATCGTATTACAATGCTTGACTAATGTAAAAAAATGTAATTTTAATTATTAGATTTCAAAATTGCTATAATATGAATAGTTTTAGAATGTTTAATTAACATTTAAAAGGAATTTGCTTTTATACATCTCATTACGAAACACCAAATCCCATTGAAATAATTTAAAATTCAGATTAGAGCATTAATTAATCTACAGTCAATCAAGATGTAAAGCATTTCATTTCTTAATCATTCGCTTCCTTACGCTTAATAATCAAAATCCTAGGTTAGTTAAATATTACTGTTTAAATGCAAATGAATTAACGTATTCTGTAGCATACATATTCGCTAAAATAATTTACTTGTCAAAACTTAATTATTAATAAGAGCCATTTAATTAAAGGTACAAATTATGGATTTAATTAGAGATGGAAAATATTTTGCATAAGAGCTACGATTTTAATTTCTTAACATTGCCAAAGTCTGAATTAAAAATTAATTAGCTGGATTGTTTAGTTAAACGTTTGGGCAAACTTCTACCATTACGAGTTTTAGTAATAAACAGCAGATGCTCCAGTGTTGGAGCACCCTAATTTAGAGACTCTTTTACTTTAACCTTCAATTATACAAAATTTGAAATTTAAAGCATATTTCTAATTTTATCCACACAGACATGCTTATCATGTTAACTTAAATAGCTCCCAAAAGTGTAACAAAGATGATATCCAAATATGAGAATAGTCTAACAAAATCCACCTTGGTGGCTTAAGAGCAAATGATTAATATGTCACTTATGTTAGGAAAAAAACAAATCAATTAAATTTGTACCTGTTCTTTCATACGATTTTCAGAAAAACATAAGAATATTTTTTGCAAATATTACTTTATATCCCGTCTAAGGCTTCCTAATATTCATTTATGATGTTATTTTAAGGACATCTTTGAAATTGATATCAAACTGATTCAGAGAAACTTCTTTAATAGTTTTAAATCTGTTAGTTAATAATGTTTAAACACAAAAGATAAACTTCAAAAGGAAATATTACTCATTCTACAGCCGAAGATTTGATATCAATAATAATAATGATCACATTAATAATATGCATTTCTTGAGAGTAACATTCAATAAAAATTATTATTACCTCACTCAAGAAAATTCAAATTAAAAAATTATCTTACAAGCAAATAAACTAAAAAATTACTTCGAATCAACATTGGGCTTGGATTCAAAATGAAATGTTTATGTAATGGTATTAGACAAGTTAATTCTTTAAGTGAAACATCCAATTGATATTATTTATTGAAATCGAGAAATGAAAAATGTTAGCAAACACCCAAAAATACTGGAATACACCAATGAACAATTCATACAAAAATTTCTCAATCTCTAAAAGTATTTTCAGGATTTGTAAATTTTTATCTAAATACAAAAAAGTATGTAAACACAAATAGTGCATTTAAATCACTACTAACTGACAAATTTTCAAGTTCATTTTATAATTTTATAACATATAACAAATATAAATATCAGCATCTAAGACTTAGCTGTTTCCAACAAGCTTCGATGTTATGGAGTTCCGTTAGGTAAGATTCATTCAGGCATCTTCAAAGCTTACATCAATGACAGATGAATAAAAACATTTATTTCAATTCAATTTGACAAATAAAAAATTTATTTCAATACATATTTTACTTTATTTTGCTTTTGTTTAACATGTTATCTATTAAAACTAGAATTTAAGAGAGTCACTTACCCTCTAAAGATAATAGTGTATTTTTAAAATGTTTGCAAGTTTTAAAAGTTTTAATAAATTTTAAATATAATATTTTTTATCAGATGATAAATTTTTCTAGGATTTGTCCTAGAGTTAATTTTATATCATATTGAATGAAATGTACTTTTTTTGGAGTTTTAATATAGCTGACATAAGTTAGGTACATAAATTGCTTGTCATTATAATGTCAATTCAATTTTCCTTTTTTTAAAAATATTTTCTCATTTACGTCTGTTATTATTTTTTGATTACCTTTAATTTTTTTAAAATTTATGAATAAATTCATATTTAAAAAATGTTAATTTTAAAATATTACTATCTCTTCTTCTTTTTCTTTGCATCAGAATTTATCAAATGGTCCCAATTTTAATAAAAATTAAAGCTCTCTGAATTGTGAATCCCTAAATATTCGACTAAATGAAGTTTTACTTATATAAGAAATAACGCAATGTTTTTAAGAACTATCATTTTACAGCTTAATACCTGATTTTAACAGTTATATTCAAAACAAATTCCGGTATAAAACATTTAAAATTCCAAGAAAGAATGTAAAACATCTTTATAGAAGATAGAACTTATAACATATATATATATATATATATATATAAATGTTCTAATATGGATTTTCAGACAATGTTATGATTATACTTTAAATAGATTCCTAAGAGCTTATGATCCTTATATCATTTTATCTAAAGGATATATTTAAAATATAGTGTTTTATAGAAAAAGAAATTTCAAATTACTATTATTGTTATTAGTTAGTTGTCTATTAGGAGTCACACAAGAATACCAGGGGACAAATTAACTTCCTTGCGATAAATTCATTCTTGAGAAATTGGCATCACATAAATGATATTAAAATAAATCACTATTACCTAAGAAATTGAGCTTCTAGAGAAATAAAATTATTAAAAGATCCAGTGAGGTTAGCCGAGGAATTATCAGATAATTGAGGGGATAATTCTTAATCGTAAATGGATTCATAACTCATAAATTGTATAAGGATAATTTCAATCTCTATTAGATAAACTATCAGCGTCAATAATCAAGTAAATCCTCATTATTATAGCTTATTTAATTACATAGAGTTCACAAAAAAACCCACTACGGTAACTGTTATATAGAAATTCCTAATAACATTTTCATCTTTTCCAGTTAATTTATGTAAATAATTAAGTAACTAGATCTTCATTGCCTGTTTAATTAATTGGGTTCCAAAGCGAAATCATTAAGAAGGATTTATCTTCCATTATTAATGTACTAATGAATTTAAAATGTTTATCATAGGAAAATTAATATAAATTATGCAACCCACATATTCTAGGAATTATATACTTTTCAATAAATTATATATATATATATATATATATATATATATATATATATATATATATATATATATATATATATATATATATAGATTCAAGTATATTATTTTTTTAAATTGAATAGCTGTTTTTTCCTACAAATAACACATATTATTTCACACATATTAACACGAAATAATATACAGATATTTCCAGGTGTGATTCTCAAATACAGATCTTTATATCTATGAAACTTAGTGTACGTAATTATTTTACTCGTTGGAATATTTTGTGACTTTTTAGCCAAGTTGTCATGAAAATTTTACAATTCTGGTCAACCGTTTTTATTGATTAAATTTGTTTTAAAATATATTTGCAATGTTAAACAAAAGAAAGTCACACAAAAGAATGAAAGTGGTACTCACTTTCATTCACATCTGAGAGAATAGATAAGTTTATTTCAGCAGAATGAAAAAAAAAATCATCAAATTATTTTATACGAATGTCATATAGTAGCTGCAAATATCAAGTAAATTGAAAACACGAGTAAATATATTTTGCAAATTAATAACGTAACATTTTACTTCCATAGTTATGAATACTATCATAGCTATAGACATAATTGTTTTATTATTTTCCCCATTAAATTGCACCATTTGTTGTAAATTTAGTAATTTAAGCCTCAGGAGCAAATATTAATTCATTTTTATTTTAAGGAGAATAAAACAAAGGGCTCAACTTCAGATTCCTTAAAACATTACTTTATTTCATTTTATATCTGCATCGGTCTTTTTATAATGAATTGATTGAAATCAAAAAACTCAATAATGATTAACATTTTGCTTTTTTTCACGTTGTGGAATCTGTTTTCACAGCAAGCATTAATGGTACTTGTCTACGCGGAAAGAATGCTAATTATCATCCGTCAAAAATGGCATAGGTATTTGAAACATATCTGCACAAGTAAAATAATTATTACTTTATATTGAAATGATATCAAAAATAATTGTAAAAGGCTTATCTTTAAAACTTTTGGAAAATTCTGAACAAATACTTCAAATCTCATGAAAAAAAGTCTTGAGACTGTGATAACAGTTATATATGTAAGATTATGAATAAATTAAAATCGATTCGTATACTTTTGTATCAAATGAAATACACATTTTTTAATTTTTTTCCAGAATACATAAAATCAATTATTAAGTTTCAAGAAATTCCATTGTAAAATGTTCTGTCTCTAATAAAAATAATTTAAGTTTCAAAAATGTCCGAGCACACACAAATAAAAGGAAAATCTTTGATACTTTAAAGTGATTTTTTTTGTTTGGTGTAAATATCTCATTTTATCTGGAAACGTTAAATTTTTTGATAATTGTTGACCGATTTCAACATATGTTTCTTCTTCAAATGCAACTAAAAAAGGAAGTGAACTGAAAGGAAAATGTATATGTCTCTGGAAATTGCGAAGGGAAAAATAAATTGCAAACGACACACTTTGCTTTGCCAATGCAAAAGTGTTATTATTTTATGATCAAGGGGAAAACAAACAAAAAGTGAGATTGATACATCAATCTAATAAACTTGGAAATATCTCTACTTAAAAAATTTATCTTTCGTAACATTTCTAAACAAAATGCATATCATTCACTTTTGTTTACAAGTTTTACAAAATATTTTTAAAATATGAATTTCTAAAAAACATTCGCACCTCATATTTTAATTTAATTTAAAATGTACAAAAATATAGAATATTTTTTAAAAGCAAGGTAATTTAATTTTAAAGTTTATGATACTAAAAATATTTTCCAACTTATCCTATGAGAAACTACTTTTTATGTAAAATTTACTTATTTCCTCGTACAATGGCTCTAATATAATTTACAGTTTGTTATTAAGTACATTTTCAGTTTAGAACTGTTTGTTTGATATCTTTATGCATCATTTAAGTTGTCAGCGAAGTTATGTAAGAAATGCTATAATAGTCTTTACTAAATACATAATTTAAGAAAGGAAAATAGGAATTTCTTCAAGTTAATCTCTTCATGTTCCAAAAAATATACCAAGATATTCTCTTTAAATTCGTAGAATCATAGAAAAAAAATTATGATAAAAATTTCATCTGATTCAGATGTTTAAATAACTTATGTAAATAAAAATAGATTTTATAAACATAACAATTTAAATAGAGTATCTTTATTCTTAGATAAAATAAAATATTTCAAAATTTTCCAAATTACATATTTTTACAACAAAAATGTAATATAATTTAAAAATAAAATAATATACAGTTAAGAAATTCGTCGAAGACATATTTTGACTTAATTCCCATTATTATTTCAAAAATATGTTTTGCTCATTTAAGCACGCATGTGTATTCTGTTCAGAAAGAGATATTTCTATTAATTATTCTATTAATTAAAATATTTCACTTTAAAGTTAATGTCATGCAGACATTTTTATTTAAAGTTGAAACACACAAATAATTTTAAAAAGAAAACATTCCTATAGATGATTCATTTTTCATTTTTGTGACAGATATATATATATATATATATATATATATATATATATATATATATATATATATATATATATATATATTATAACAGCAGTGATAAATGCAGTAACCTGTTGCTTTGAAAAATATTTCATTACTCGAAATAAAGTTTTTAAAATTAGTTCCGAAAGTATTAGGAATTCCTTAGGATATATTAATTTATAGTACTTGTACATAGTGATGATGTACAATCAAAAAATAATATTTCACAGTAAATCAATGTCTATAAATTAACTAAAAATTCAGTATGCACATTTAAATATTATATGTAAACAACACACTCTCTCTTCAATAAATTATAAACATGCAAAATTTATAAAAAAATTATTTTAAAATCTTATAAGTTTAGATAACATTTGAAGAGAGAGGAAATTTGAATATGAGGAAATTAGCACATTCCAGATTAATTTCTTGAATCATTTTTAGGATTTTTATGATTATTAAATTCCATGATTCAAAAGTGTTTCGTTAATTTATTGCATCGGTTGAGCAAAAATATATTAAGCTGTTAACTTAAAATTAGTAGAATTATTTCTTAATAATAGAAATACAAAAGATACTTCAAAATTCTGTGAACATTCAATGTTTGGAATGTTTTACACTTAAAAAAATTTTTGTATAGAATTGGCGATTTCTCAACTGTAAAACAATAAATTTAAAGAAAATAAAGTTCGATAAAAGTAACTAAGCTTCGAGAAAAAAATAAAGTATTTCTATCTCTTTTTAAAAGAACAATTGCTATTTTTTTTTAAAAAAAAGTAGAAATACTTTCATTTCTATCCGAACTTCACCCAAACAGAATATAAGTTTCTCCCCATCAAATATTTACTATTAAAGAAAGTATGGCTCTATCTAGAAAACTAGTCATTGAATGTAATATTTTGTTTGTCTATTTCCCCATTTCTTCAGCATTGAAATCAGCTCTAAATCTATAATTTTTACCTTGAATTTGTTTCTCTGAAATATTCTTTAGATTAAATTTAGTGCTTATTTGACTCCAAAACACTTCTAAATTTGTGAAAAAATAATAAAAAATATTTACAGACTATTGTTAAAAGTGGAAAAATATAGGATTTACTTATGCTTCAAAAGAAATATGTTGACTAGTTAACAAATACGAAGATTGAGATTTCATTAAATTATCATAATATAGTACTGTAAAAATAATAACACTATTTGTGTAAAAAAATTTTTTTTGTCATATCATATACCAATTATGTTAACTAAAAATGTATATAAATAACTGTAATGAAATTTTTCATAAGAAGATGGTTAAATTGCTTCTGTTATATATAGATTTCTCAATACTAAAATTAGAATAGTATATACTAAACATTGTGAAAAAGTTCCTTGCAGAATAACTACTTTTATTTAATTACTTTTATGCATATGTGCATTTACAAATTTTACCTTCAAAAAGCAGAAACATCAATACTCTCAAAAAATATTAGTATATTAGATGACTTGTTATATATCTTGCAATCAATAAACATAAACATTGATACTAGTCCTATTACTCAGGGAAAAAAAAGCTATGTTATTATATGAGTAACTTGTAAATAAAGTATAAATGTAACATCCTTTCTTTTCAGTGAAAGATATTATTGCAAACATTGGCGGATATATAGTCCTGTCTTGTGATTTAATAAAAGTAGCAATAAATGATATGAAATAAATATTAAGGTTCACGATTTAGTTTCTTTATTATTTGATGTATGGCTTCCATGAACTTTGATGCTATATTGTAAAAATAATTTCAATATTATGTTCATGTGAGGACGGTTTTTTTGTCGATTCGAGCAGAGTTGTGGGATTAAGGAAATTTATTCGAAATTGAAGTATAATTATTTAACATTTTGTCAAAATATTTTAAAATAAATGAATGATAATTTATTGTTGTGAGTGTAAGATAATTTTGTAGGAATGAAAATAATTTAGTGTCTTGAGTATTCCAAATTAAATACTGCTACATTTATTAAAAATCTTATATTTTTAATTTAATTAATATTATGAAGTTTTGCAAATGAGAATTTTAATAACAAATCCTCATATAAATTACTGAGTTTGCCCTTGAGTGGTCTATTCTCAGGTTTTGGATTTTATTTTAGTTTAAGATAAATAATTTCAATGGTTAAATCGTTTTTTAAATCATCTGTTTTTGGTTAAATTAGTCTTTTTCAATAAAAAGTAGTTAAAATCTGACAAAGCGACATCATTAAATAGCTGTTTTAAGTGCTGAAACCTTCCATTAAAAATATTTCTCCATACGAAATATCGTATAATTCCCATGGCAACAGAATTATTTTAGTAACTTTGGCTTTTTTTAAACCAAGCAAACGTGCTAAGACAAATTTTTGACAAAAATATTTTTTGGTGAACTTCACATGCAGAATGATTCAGCAACGTTTAAAATTTTAGTTAAAAACATATTTGTTTATGATATAAATTCCTCATTTCTGTAAATAACAATTATTCACAAAATAATTTGTAATCAACCCAATTGCTTTTTCAGTAAGTCTATTTTTTTCATAATTTAGGGTATTTTTTGTTCTTTTAAGACCGTTTGATACAACGATCTGGTATTATGTCCAGATCTGGTGCTCTTGAGCAAAGACAACCATTTCATACTTTTCTTCAACAAAATAAAGATTTCTCAGCCAGGATTCACAAAAAATATAAAAGCTCATTTTGATGTCAAAATTTCGTTTAAGCAACGTCTCAATTTGTTTAATAATTTATGTTCATGGCAAATCATCAATGATGATTGATTGTCAAAATTTTGAATTATATTAATTGCGAGCACAGTAAAATTAAGCATGATTAAAAATTTTTGAGAATCTCTGATTAAAAAAAAAGAGAAGTAGTGTAAAATTTGTAGTTTGATCGAAAGTTGTTTAATAAAATATAAATAGTATAATAAAAGTCAGTGAAATCATATAAATTTTAAGTCATTGTTTCTATAATTATGAAAGTAATTTTATTATATATACCTTAAATGCGAACTTAATTAACATTAATAATCTATAAATTAACTCCTCAAGTCTGCCATGCAATAACAATCTACGGCTCAGCCACTAGGTTGGAACGAGTCTCCGAAATTACAATCTTCAGCCATGCCTTCAGGGTTTTACACTGAAAATCAAATGCAACGTTTGGATTTAATCATCTTAATTTTTTGTAACAGATTTGAATGAGACGTTTTTAAAATTTATTACAGAATAAGCTTTTCCACATTTCACTAGTTGATGCATCATATCATTTCATTGTCAATTGGGAAACAGAGATCATCATCTTAGGTCACAATTATATTTCGCAGTATGATTCGAAATTATAATAATGAGGATATCATAATGAGGCCGAAAATTATGAGGAAATGTTTTAGTATGTGACTCAGTCATGCCATAAGAATGTAACCCCCAGTCATGTCATAAGTATGTAACCCAGTCATGTCATGAGTATGTAACCCAGTCATGTCATAAGTATGTAACCCAGTCATGTCATAAGTATGTAACCCAGTCATGTCATAAGTATGTAACCCAGTCATGTCATAAGTATGTTACCCAGTCATGTCATAAGTATGTAACCCAGTCAAGTCGTAAGTATGTAACCCAGTCATGTCATAAGTATGTATGTAACCCAGTCAAGTCGTATGTATGTAACCTAGTCATGTCATAAGCAAGTAACCTAGTAATGTCATAAACAAATAACTTAGACAGTGTGTCATTGTGTAAATATAATATGGCATAAATTCATAAGCATTCAATTTCAGATTTTGTCACCATGATACGGAAATCCTAAGAACACAGTCCGGTCAAGATCTGCGAACGAATTTGTGGTGATACACATGAATCCAACGTTCACAAAATGATTTCACAAGAAGTTTTTGAGAAATTAAAAGTTATTCAGTTAAAAATTTCATTCTGAATTACTACAGTCCTTATTAATCGAAAAATTCATTAACTTAATTAATACAGATGTTAGTTAAGTTCATGGTGACAGTCAAAGTAATTTGTACAATTATATATTCTATTTATGGAACTGCGTAGCTTTTTTTAGCAGTTTAATTATCTATTTATTAAGACATTACGAGATAGGAAACAAAAAAATTACTAGAACTATATTAGAAATGCATCTAAATTAAAAGAAATGGAATAGTATTTTTAAAAAAATATGAGGCGTTGAAGAATCTATTTGAAAGTTTTGAGAAAATGCATCCAATACTTAATTCGTAGACGTTATGTGAATCGAACCCTGAAGAAATAATTTCAATTTATATAGAACTTGAAAGAAATGGAATATTTCTTGCCAGACTTGTCATTAACTATTTCTAAAAATGCAATGCACAGGTTTGTAACATTGGCATTTTCTGTAGACATAGTGAAATAGGATATTGCAAACATTTTTTGCAAGTCTACACTTTTGTTACTTTATAAAATTCAAATCACTAGATTTGAAACTCGAATAAATTCTTGAAGAACTATTTTAAGAGTTAACATTGTTCAATTTGAATGAAATGTCCATATTAATCATTTAATTATAAAAAAATAATAAATTAATGTCGAAAGCATAAATTATACAGAAATAATATACCCATTAAGAATGGAAATGCATTTATTCGACGAATTACAAACAATGTATAAAATAAAGTTTGAATCATATAAAAAATAAATTAGTCAATAAATTACTCTTAAACATAAACATAATTATTTTGAGTATACAAATATGTTATTGCATATAACTTTACACAAAAATGTAATTTTTCAAAAGTCTAAAAGTTATTTATAATTTATCAAGAAGCACCCTACAAAATGAATTTGATTTTGTAAACAATGGCTTATATTTTAACTGAATTTAGAAATTAATTGTAAATGATAACATTGGATTCAAATTGGGAATTCATCATAATGTATCAAGAACCTAATTTATTTACTGTACTGTATCCAGCACAGTTGCTTACGACAAACGAATTCCTAGAGATTATGTCTGAAACTTTATTAGATAAATTGACTACTATAAAGTTAAATTGTACTAATAAGTTTATGACTTATTAAATTAAATTTTTTTAGCTTTATTAGATGATGTATAATTTGTTCATACTTATATATATATATATATATATATATATATATATATATATATAGATAGATAGATAGATAGATAGATAGATAGATATAAAGGAATTTTAATGCATGTTATTTTGTGCCAGTTAAAAAATTATTAGAAACACACGCAATAATATTATTGAATTAATTCAATAGAGAGCGAAACAATTTAAAATTGTTTCTCAAAAGTAAGCGTCTCAAAGCTAAAATTTATGTTATATTAAAATATGTATATTTCGAATTTTTCCCTCCACTAGAAATAGTTTGTAAAATATGTTCTAATTTATTCAATGCATAATAACGATGTCATAATATTAAATCAAAGATATACTTGGATTCAATTTTAATTCCAACTAATACTGTTAGATGCCTCTGATTTGCTATATTATTTCTATAGCATCTATAACCCACTAGTTCATGAGTATTAGGTAGCGAAAACCTAGTGTATATGCTTTTTTAATGTTATGTTTTTTGGCAATATCAATGAATTTGACATCTTATAACTCAACTAGTAATTCAATTTTAATTCCAATCAAAATTGTAAGATATCTAATGTGCTATATTTTATCCAAAGCCTTCATAACACACTAGTGAATGAGTACTAGGTAGCGAAAAACATTGTGTAAATGATTTTTTAATGTATGTTTTCTTGTACTATACAGGAATTCGAAATCTTATAACCCATAAAGATATTCAGTATTAGTTCCAATGAAAATTGTAAAATACCTGATCTGCTATATTTTATCGAAAGCGTTCGCATCCTACTAGTCCACGTGTACTAGGTAGCAAAAAACACTGTGAACATGGTTTTTTAATGTTAGGTTTTCTGTACGATCATTGAATTCGATACCTTAGAACCCTGAGAGAAATTTCTTGTATATCAGAGAAAGATTTTACACTTTAACATCACATAGGTAAATAATCCAATAACATAAATATATTTTGAGAACATTTTAAATCCCAGAATAATATCTTCTGAGAGAAATCTTCAAATTTGACTTGTATTCTTTGAAAAAAAAAAAAAAACTGAAAAATTCAAGTAGTTTTTTTCTGCAGATGTGCTTAAAAGATATAGAGAATTTACAATTACCAACTATTCATTAACAATGTCTAGAACAATAATTGACCAATCTTCTACTCCAAAGAGTTAAGGTCTTAGCTTTTGGTCTATGAACAAAGATTAATTATTAAGCAATGAAGATATTTTTAAAATTAAGATACTGATAAAGTAATTTGTATATTTATATATTTATTTCCAATTTTTATGACATTGTACAAGTGTTTCTCCAGACAGATATTTTTAGAACAGCATTTACAGCTAAAAATTGGTTACTTAAAGTTCTACAAACTCAGATACCTGAGATACTATTTAAAATATCCCGTTTGAATTAAAAACTAAACTCATCACTAGTTATCAGCGAACAGCTAAGTAAGTGATGGAATAAAATTGTTTGAATCAATATATTTCAATATTTTGTTGATTTAGGTCAGAAAAATAATGGCAAAAGATTTAGAAAACTCACTGGTTTTTGTAACAGGATAACTAGTAAAATTTAAATTATTTTACTAGACTATGTTTGGGATTGTAATATATTTTTTTATCCATAGCATACTTGAGAGCAATATTATAGTAATAGTTTTGAATATATATATATATATATATATATATATATATATATATATATATATATATATATATATATATATATATATATATATATACATATATATACATATATATACATATATATACATATATATATATATATATATATATATACATATATATATATATAATATATATATATATATATATATATATATATATATATATATATATATATATATATATATATATATATATATATATATATATATATATATATATATATATACATATATATATATATATATATATATATATACATATATATATA
Organism: Latrodectus hesperus; assembly: GCA_037975125.1. Classification (NCBI taxonomy): domain Eukaryota; kingdom Metazoa; phylum Arthropoda; class Arachnida; order Araneae; family Theridiidae; genus Latrodectus; species Latrodectus hesperus. Next base: position 37,995,015 of record CM075855.1, read on the forward strand.
TATATATATATATATATATATATATATATATATATATATATATATATATATATATATATATATATATATATATATATATATATATATATATATATATATATATATATATATATATATATATATATATATATATATATATATATATATATATATATATATATATATATATATATATATATATATATATATATACATATATATATATATATATATATATATATATATATATATATATATATATATATATATATATATATATATATATATATATATATATATATATATATATATATATATATATATATATATATATATATATATATATATATATATATATATATATATATATATATATATATATATATATATATATATATATATATATATATATATATATATATATATATATATATATATATATATATATATATATATATATATATATATATATATATATATATATATATATATATATATATATATATATATATATATATATATATATATATATATATTATATATATATTATATATATATATATATATATATATATATATTATATATATATTATATATATATATATATATATATATATATATATATAAGTTCTTCTCTACGAATATCTCATTGCAAAATTCACAAAATTCACAATGGAGTTTTCCTCCTGTTTCCATTTTGAAAAACTATTTGAGACCCGATACTTCAAAAACACTTCAACACTTTCTTCTCATATTATTTCCATTTTTTTTTTGCTTCTATCCTTATGAATCTCTCAGCATTTCAGCGTGGGTGAGGGACGAGTTTCACGTATCAAATCAAAAAAGAAATAAGTGACAGTGCATTTGTAGTGGAAAGGAAAGAAATTTTGTAGAGTAAATAAAAACAATGGCACTCTTGAAAGGAGTATACTTATTCCTAACAATGCGTTGCCGTAGTAACTACACGTTTGGGCATGCGAACTGAAGCAAAACGTCTTGAGGTTGGTATAAACGTATTTTCTGTTTCTACTTTTTGAGGTGTATTTTTTGTTTTTGCCTATTGTAGTCGGAACAAGTACAAAAGGTTGATATCAGCATTTGGTCCGAGCACCTAGTACTCTCTAATGCATCTGAAATAAGGCAGAATGACGAAAATAGCACTTTTAGGGTGGAATACATTATAAAATAATGCGTGTTACAGAAGTTGAAAAATGGATTCCATTGAAAAGAATTTACATATTTTTTGATACATTCAATATGTTATGCAAAATCTAACATCTCGATTTCACAGAAAATATTATGATCATTTCCTTGAAAAAAACTGGGACAAAAATATCTTGGAATTGTATTTAATTATTTATAGTTACATATTTCTATTTCAAAAATCAAAGAAAAACTTTAATTTTTAATATTTGAAATTTATATGATATCCAGAATCATGTATTACTAGATTTGAATCATTGAACAATTTTTTTCCACACAATAATCGCATGAATTCGAAACAAATTGATATTTGTTTGAGCAGTACTCAAGTTGATGTTATTTATAAAATATAAAAAAAATATGAGGCTTCTTCTAATTTAGATACAATTGCATGAAAACAAAAAATATATTTTCATCTAATTTCTATGTATAGCACTGTCGTTAAAATTCAAAACAACATCAAGCTTGTGCATTCCCGTAAAATTTGTTTGGAACATTAAGCAATCTATAAAATAAAAAGAATTAACTTCAATATATTTATGCTAAGAAAATGTTAGTTAGGACATCTGCAAGTAGATAAGAGATTTTACAGCAGATTTCTTAAATAAAAATGATATTAGAATGTTGCTTTATTTTGTTATACCTGGTATCATAAAATATATCCATTAACATATATCTGATATTGAGACTGAATTGTAGCCTACCAGAATTGATATTGGCATTACTCAAGATTCCAAGACAATCCACAAACTATTGAATCAATGAATTCATAACAGTAATAGAAAAACACGTACAGGAACTATGCAATTTTCATCATTAAAAGCCCAGAAAACGATTTTTCAAATCTATATTCTTAAGAAATCGAATGAATATAGTTCTGATGTATGAGGCTGTTTGAAAGGTAATATCTATCTGTATGAACAAATCATTGATCAGAATCCGAAAATGGAATTTTTACACAGCGATTATTGCTCCTACTTTCTTGGTGCTATGGGCTCCATGAATTATATCATCAACGAACATCATAAATGTGATCCCATTGAATTCTTACATTGAATACAGCATCGTGATGGCAGCTTTAGTGTTTAATATTATCCTTGATATTTCAGATTTTCAAAATTCATTCGAATGCTTTATATTTGCTCGACCAAAACTAATATTATAAAGTTCCATTGAATATATATCTTTGTTACCTGTTTTATGAATTTCTTATAAATTTGAATTAGAATTAACGTAATAGCAATATTTTTTATATGTTCATTGAATCAATCCTACATTTGAGATCTGAGAATAGCTGTTTGTCTAGGATAATGCATGACTTCGTATTGACTCTATTTTCTTGGTATTTCTCGATAGACAATTTTTACGACTATCCAACACTTTTCTAATTTTGCTATCACGTGTAAAATGTTGATTATTCCTCCTTAGCGATTCGTCTATTGCCTATAATTTAATATTCCTTCTAATTTCAGTTGGATTCTATGCCATACTGGTTGTTGTTGTCACGTGACAAGTGCAAAAAGGAAAAAAAATAGAAAAGGTAAAAAAGACAAGTCATATGGGACCAAAGGCATAGAGCACTGCTTCTGGCCACATCTTCAGCTTTTACCGTATAAAAAGTGTCATGGCAGCAGTTAGGGTCGATGCTGAAGAGGGTCGAGGCAACAGAGATGTAGCTGAAGAGATGCCTCCAATCCAACGGAACTTCTGGGCAGTGCCCAGCATTCTGCGTAGGTAGATTCGTCGGGCATGATTTTCATACCCCTTATGTGCCCAATCCTCATTCTGCTGATGGTAGAGGTGATACCATGGCCAGGATTAAGCTCCGGTAGGCACCATTTTTTCCACAGTCCCCCGCAGAACTGATACCTTGCGAAGGCGTTTGCATCGAAGCAAGTGGTAGTCATGGGAGGGGGACTGATATTCCTAGCCTCCTTTGCGAGGGAGTCATCCTGATCATATGCCATAGCAGATAAAAGCTGTTATTGGCAGCTGGAATAGTAACTCGCAGGAATAATATAATCATATAAGGAATAATTGACTATAAATTCTCGAGATATATATCTTCAAATTTAACTACTTGTTTGTCTAATTATATGGTATGTGACCAACAATAACATTCTGTTATTTACGCTCCTTTCTGATATAGGAGTTTTAATGAATAGTTACCATAATTTATATATAGTATTCAAACATTATTAATTAGTTTTTCAATTTTTTAAGGATGATGTACCTTTAGAGTCATCAGTGAAACCTGTTATTCGTTTGCATCATAATTTCAAGGTGTTAATACTTAAGTTACACGACACACAGTGTGGGCTTAAGATATACCTAGATTTAACAAATTTTACTAAATGGAAAAAAATCACTTTATTAATTGATATTTCCAGTTATATCTATAGTGAAAATAAATTCTTTACAGCTTTGCTTTAACCTTTGCAGAAGAAATTATTTTTTATTTGTACTTTTTGCTAAAGATCATTTTTTATAATTTTGTAGACCACTGGATTCAGGTATAAAATAAAATATTTTGAGACAAAATTTGGTAGTAATGATGCAACGAAATTTTTAACATTATTAGTAAGTTTTTTTTTTTTTTTTTTTTTTTTTAGATAAGTGTTCTTAATACGAAAAGCATCAAAGAAGCATTCACCAAGTTTATTGTGTTAAAAAGAAAGATTGTCCCAAAAACTTGCAATGACTGGTTTTCCTGGTTACAATCGTAAAAATGAAAACAAAATCACTATATTATTTTTTAAAGTAATAATTGCAAATTTGAATCCATGTTAAACAAAAGGATGCTTAGTAATATCCTTAAGAAAATTATTAAAAACGTATGTTTATGACTTTCAATATTTGAACAAGTGCATAAAATGTACTAATTTATTTTTTTATGATGACGTCATTTTTAGCTACTTTTATTTAGGAATGCCCAATGAGAAATGATTTTTTTACTTGATATTCAAATTAAGAAAGGCAATTCAGCAAAATGTTGTAGAAGAATAATAAATAAATTCAAGCAAATTTTCCTGAAGTAAAACATAAGAAAGGTATATTGCTTGTTCAGATCAAACAGAAAAAATGCGTTTAAAAGTAACCATTATGGCTTATGACATATTTCTGTAAAAATCGTATTCTTAAATACAGAACCAATAAATTTTTAAGCAATGTTTTGATCTCCCCAAAACAGAAAGTTGCAACTGAAAACGAATACGATATCTAGAAATATTTGAAGGGCTTAACACTTTCTTCCAACAATAATTTTGTGAAAATGGCGCTTGACATGAAAGGAATGTAAATGTAGTAACACTAAAACATGAAAAAAAGAGTAAAAATTTAACTTCTTATTACAAAATCCACAGCAACTTTTTTACTTTCTTTCACATTCACTTTCTAAAAAAAGTATGGGAAACACGATACATCAAAAAATTTTCTTATAAACTTTCTCCCCCTTCATGTTTTTATTTTTTTATCATTTTTCCCCATACGAATCCCTAAACATCTCAGAGGGAAAAAGAGTCTCATGTATCAACTAAAAGAAGAGATGGTATATTCGTTGAGAGGAGCATATGAAAAGGGAAGAAAAACAATGGCACCCCTAAGAAGGCGTGCTTATTCCTAACCGTTGGTTGCCATGGAAACGTCACGTGCTGGTACGCGAACAATAGCATGACGCCCCTGGAGTCGGGATAAACTTCTTTTTTTCCCTATTCCCCCCTTTCTCTTTCTGTTTTTGTCTGTTTATTTTGTCCTCGGCTATTTTTCATTTAGAAAGAGTTGGAGTTGCTACAATAGGTTGATTCCCGCGTGAGCTAAGAATCCCTATAAATTCTAATGCATTCCCAATAAAAAATCGAACTGCGAAAGGCAAAAAATGCTTATGAATGTGACATATTAGAATGTGTCACATGCTATTGAAGTTGATGAAATGGTTTCATAAGGATGGAAAAAGGGAAGAATGTATATATTTGAGAGGATTCAATTTCTACAATGGCGAAAAGGCTCTGCATTCAAATAAGCATGAACTCATGGATGCCATTCACTTAAAAACTGAGCACAAGCTGGAACATTTTTAGAACATAATATTCCATTTATTTGATGATTGATACTGATTATAATCTTTTTATAACCATGTGCATGGGTTGGTCAAAGGTGCAGTCACAAGTTTCCGGTATAAAAAGATTAGGTATATATGTTAATGAAGAAACATTCAAATTTAAAGTAACTCCAAGACAAAAGTTCTTGAAATATCATAAATATTCAATTTTTCAGGGTTTGTTGTTGTTGTCTTCTGCCAGCTAGGCTGGCATTATGGTGCGCGTTGCTCCACTTTTTCAACTGAACCATATTTTGGTGTGGAGTCCGACTTCCTTAGTACACGAACCCAGGACCTTCCCAGTCTGTAGTCAGCCATTCTAACCACTAGATTGGGTGGATGGCTTTCAGAAGTTTATTATGCAAAATAAGAAATTACATTTATTAAGCAAAATTTTAAAAAATACAGTTTTTAGTTCTTGTAAACTTTATTTGCAATAACATGAAGTCAATTTGGTATGACTTGTTTGCCACTCAAGATCAAGCACTGTTGAACATCAGGCAATAGCATTAGATATTTTCTCTGAGTTAAAAACAAAATTTGACATGATGACAATGACACACAATTTACAATCAATGAAAAGACAGTTAACAATTTCTAGGGTAATTAGGGCATTAAAAACATTATATACATTGAAAGCAATTTTATAAATAGTATGAATACTTAATTATGAAAAAAAAATGGCATGATACGAAAGTTGATAACTATATACAGGCAGGCAGCTTATACAAGTTTAATAAGCACCTTAGCTTTTAAAAGCATTTTAGGTTCAAAAAATTGTTTAAAACGTTTCTGAGGTACTAAAAGGGAATAGGATTCAAAAAGTTTATAAAGTTCTAAAGATGGGTTCATAATGTTCGAAAAGTCCAAACAATTCGGAAAATATAGTTCACAAAATTTCATTAAGTTCATAAAAAATTTATACACCATTACTAATTGTGGAAGAAAGCTAACTTTAAGAATAGTTTTCTGACTCGTCTGTGGAAGCGTGGCCTAAATCCTGACAAAGTTCTAATCCTCGTTTGTTGAGATGAATCATCAGCTTTGTGAGGAGAAATCTGCGGTGACGATCTTTCAAGCAAAATCTCAGGAACTCCATGTTGGTCTGTTGGGAGTTTTTCTTTAGGTGGTATTTCTCAGTCGCTGGGCACTCTAAGACATAGTGGAAAGGATCCCCTTGGGCTCCACAGATACAGGTGAATGAAACTGCCTTTCCGAATCTTTGGACGTACTGTGGAAATGGGCCGTGAAATGTTAACAGCTGGTTGAGGTATGGATTATCGTACGTTAGCTTGTTAGAGACTTCTAAGAGTAGATGTTTGGTCATTCGACCTGTTGTTGCATCGTCCCACAGAGACTGCCCATTTTGAAGTGTGAAGTGCTTCAGTTGTTTGATAAGTGAAAATCTTGGATATGGAATCACTAATGCTTCGGATTCATCAATTTTTGTGACTTCCTTTGCAGCGATGTCTGCGCATTCATTTCCAACATCACCTTGATGCGCTTTAATCCAGCTTAAATTGATGTGCGAAGTTGCAGCTGCTAGTTTTTTCTATATGGCATGTATTATTAGTGATGTGTAAAGTGGGTTATGTAACGCATGCAAAGTTGATGAGCTCTCAGACCAAATGGTTACAGATCTGAGGCCTTGTGCATCAATGATGCTGATAGCTTCGAAAATAGCTATGGCCTCTGCCTGAAAGACTGAGTTCTTATTCCTCAGCTTAATTTTGTATTCTTGAAGTTGTTGGTCTTCATGGCAAATTATTAGGGCTGCACCTGTTTTACCATCAATATGTGATCCATCCGTATAGATATTGTAAGCTGTGATTAATTTGATTTGATCTTGTGCTGGCGAGGAGGGTTTGGAGGGCAGATTGTGGATGTGTATTCCCTTAAGTCTTATTGATGGATGGACACAGACCTTATGCACAGGATATTCATAGTCAGACGCACTGAGGGTTTAGTCTCCCAGCACAGTAGTTTCCTGCAGTACCCTAGTTTTGTGTGCTAGCTGGATGCAAGTAAGATGAAGAGGTGGCAGGCCTGCCAGTGTGTTGAGGGCAATTGTGGACGTGGTCCTGAAGCTTCTCGTGAATAATAATGTAAAGTAGCGCTGTAGGCTGTCTAATTGCCGCTGCTTCCTAACAGTCATGGGTAGATTCCACAAGGATGAGCCATAAGTAACCATTTTCTCCATGACTGAAAGGTAAATTGCTTTAGTAATTTTACTTTTAATGCCTTAATCTCTAGCGATCATGGAGCGGAAACACTGAACTATTGGTATCATCTTTGTCTTTAACTGCCTGATATGTTGTAGGAAGGACATTTCGCTATCTATTGTTACTCCGAGATATTTAAGTGTTTTAGTATGCTTTAGGCTATTATTTTCTAAGGTTATTCTATAGGATTTGATTTTAAGTGTTTTCTTTTCTGGTGCAGGATAAGGATTTGCGATTTAGGATGAGAAATTGTGAGCTTCAAGTTGCTACAGTATTTTGAAAAATGTTGCAAAGATTCATTACAATATTATTGCAGAGATGCTTTTGTATTGCCTTCAACTACTAATAATGTGTCGTCGGCAAAGACAATTACTTTAGTATGTTCTGGTCAGGATGATTTTAATAATTCATTAAAGAGGATGTTCCACAAGAATGGGCCACCAACAGATCCCTGTGGGCATCGCCTGGTGTGAGGAATTGTGACGCACCCTCCGTCATGAACCGTGGTGAGCAATCTGTCTTCCAAAACGCTGAAGATCAAGGATGTTATATTACTTGGACACCTAGTTCGTAGCAGTGCTTGACGCAGCCCTGGCCACCAAAGTGAGTCAAAAGCCTGATGTATATCCAGCACAATCATTGCTACGTAGTTCTGCTTATGGTGTGATTCGTCAATTAGGTTTCTAAGTTTTTGGAAGGCGTGTTCTGTCGAGCTGTTGCTTCGAAATCCGTATTGGTGATCACTAAGGAAATTTGTTTTATGCAAGTGATGTTTGAGCCTTCCTATGGTCACTCTCTCCAAAACCTTCCCTAGGGCTGATAATAATCAGATTGGCCGATAGGAGGTCGGGAGACTAGGGTTTTTATTCTTCTTTAGAAAATAAATAACCTGGCCCTGTTTGAATGGTTTGGGGAAAGTTTTAAGCGTAAGGCAAAGATTAAAATATTGCTGGAGGAAAATTGCGTTTGCTCGAAAGAGAAGCTTGACAATCACATTGTCTATCCCATCTAGGCCTGGAGCTTTTAAATTGACAAGATTCTTGATAATATACTTTAGTTCATTGAATGCAAAGGGTGGGTCCATTATGGTTGTGGGATTTAGGGACAGACTTCTGATTCTGTGATGGTGTTGATTGTCAGTTGCAATGTCATCTGCTGGAAAAGTAGCTTTCAAAAGGTCCTGAAGTAGTCTGACTAGTATTGGTTGTAGTCGTGAGAGTCTGAAACGGTGTGGGCTGGAAAGTTTTGTCGGTAACAATTCGTTGAATAATGCCATGTTCTTTATTGTTCGTTGTGCAGAACCGTGACCAGCTCTGAAATTTTGCTTCTAAAATTGATCTTTTATAGATGGCCAGGTGTTGCTTATACTTAAGATGTAGCTGATTTCTAATGGCTGGTGTAGGTGCGTTTTTCTTTAATCTTCGTATGGCCCTTGTTTTTTGCTTTTGACTCCTCAGGCTGGTTGTCCACCAAGACAGGTTCGTTTTCTTAACTGGATTTCGGATACTGAAGACCTCTTCTGACGTTGATTTTATAACATCCATGATATGGATGGTTATTTGTTCTAGGTCGTTGGGCGTATTGACACGTTGAAGTTATATTTTAAGTTGATTCAGTTTGGGCTTGATTTTTTTAATAAACTTGTATTGACCTTTATAGGTATTGTAACGTCTATTAAAAGTGATGATGGATTTCGAAGAGATGCGAAATGTTATGTATTTATGGTCAGAGCATGTAAAATCGCGTCAGTCAAAGTTAACAGCAAAGCAAAATGAAAATGAAAGTTAATTGAAAGTAGAAATTATTATTTTAATAAACGCATGAAATAATTTACTTAAAATTATTTACTATTTTTTTACTTTTTTTACTTAATTATAAAATTAAATCATAAAATTTTTAACTATGGAATATAAAGCATGGTTAAAATTATGATGATTCATTAAGAAATATAAATTATTTTTAATAAGAAAATGTGATCTCAACATGTATTATTAGAGTAAAATGTTAAATACTGAATAATTATTAAAAAGATTATTAAATAATATAGCCAAGAATTATTAAATAGTTTGAAATATCATCATCACGGTCCCAATTATATTCTTAGATGAGTTCATCTTGTGGATTAATATATTATTTCATTAAAATAACATGATATTTTATAAAAATAACATAGTATTTTATTTAAACAAATAACATAATATTTTATAAAAATAACATGGTATTTTATAAAAATAACGTGGTATTGAAAACACTTACTGCTCTGACCTTTGTGCTCCATGCACAGAGATGACAGAGGCAAGCACGAAAAGCCTGGCAATCAGTCGGCGCGTCATCATTGGTTTCTATGGCAACCATTCAAAACCTACGGAAGGAAAAAATTAATAATTAGAGTTATTAGTTTTATGCTCATTAGAAATAATTAATTCATCACGATTCTTTTCATTCGCTTCAAAGAAATCTTAGAAAACATTTGGAATAGTTTTCTAAAAATAATTGCAGAGACAGAAATGCTCATAAGGATTATAACGAGACAAATTTATGTGATAAAAAATTTTTATGTCGCAATAGTACTTTCATAGTAGCTCTAATTGTCATATTAGGCATCCTCAAGATATTTGGTGAGCAAAGATGATATATTAAGATTCTTAACAATTTTTCAGAAACAAAGATTTATTTAAGACTCTTTAAAACCTTACCTAAACTTAGTGATATTATATCCTCTAAAGGCTACGACGAAGTTCTAGCTTTATTTTGAAATCAATTTCATCAATAAAATCAAAGATTTGAATCTACTGATATAGAAACAGTTTTAAGGTATTTGAACTAAGTTTCATTCTGCAAGAGAACATTGCTTTAAAATTAATTACTTTTGTTAAAAAAATGAAAATTGTTATGTTATACTGGCGGAAGAACTTAAATATAGTGGTATAATTGATTAAATTGAAATATTTAATTTATACATTGTGAACATTACCCTAGAGTACGTAGTTGAGATTATTACTTAGTGAAGTCTTTATAACGTAAGAATATAGAAAGATGTGTAATGATTTAGATATATAGATCAGTATTTTTATAAAATAAACTTATTTGACTCACCATATGATCTAACAAAAAATATTTTCATTTTTTTCGAATAGAAACAAAAGTATTAATGTTGGACAAATGTCATTTAATTAAAGCTGATGTTGAAGCTATTAATTGAATATCGTTATTATGAAAATAATTTCGTCTTATTGCTAATTGTTATTTTATAAACTAAGAAATGAATCCACAATGACAAATTAATAAATATCTCACGACAACAATATAATGCTAAAAGTCAAATCTTAACTTTCTTTTACATTTTAATTTAGATAGAAAAAAATTAAGCATAATAATTTGATATTTATTTGCATAATAATTTGATATAAGTATTTTATTTTTGACTACGACGTGGGATTCCACCAAGTGCAACTGGAAAAATACTGAAAATACTAAATATGTAAAAAAAATTTCATGCGCCATGGATAGAAAATTATATAAATGTAATAAATCAAAAATAATTTAGAAATAAAAAAAAGGATTGGAATATATCTATAAATATATGCTATAAAGACAATACTTGGAACAATAAAAATATCTTAGAAAATTATGAGTAATAAGTATTGTTCCGGATGACTTTAAGTGATAAAAGTTTTTCATTATATGTATTCCTTTAAAGTCAATGATAAAATATGTAAGAAAATTTTATTATTTAAGCGCTTTAGATATATAGAAATATATGACCTTGGAAACTTCTTTTTAAAATAATGTGAAGATAGCAAAGTACCACTTCGTGGGAAGGTAGTAATTTTTTTAAATTTTTTATAGTATTTTATGAAGTTTAGTATCCATATTGATACAAATGATTTCAAGCATGTTGAGATTTTCCATTTTTTGAAAACTTTATATCAAATTTATTAAATAAATAAGCGTAACTTTACAACAAATCAGAAAGTACTGTGTACGCTGTTCCAAGCATACTATAAAACGTTTCGTTTAATTTAATGAGCAATTGTACTTCATTTTCTAGACGATGTTTTATACTTCATACTATTATATTATTTATTGTGATATTTTTGGTCACAATGATAACAAATTTTAAGAAACAAAATCATACTAAAATGATTATCTTAAGAAAAAATTGTTAGAGGTATTTCTTTTATCACCACTAACAATATTAATTATGTAATCCATTTTCATCATTTTTAAGAATTTTATGCAATAAACTGAGCTAGCAATAAAACTTTTATTACATTAGGTCTAACAAATAAAACAACGTGAAATCCTAGCTAATTGAATGGGTGAATTCCCTCAGCAACTTTCGAGATATTGTTGCGATCTATATTCATGGAGCGTAAATTCTGTTTGCACTTCAGATTGTATGTAAGAAATACCGAAAGAAGATATATCTCAATTACTTAAGCCATGCCGATTATTTCACAAAATTTTATCTGACATCCTCTCATTGGTTGAGACTATTTTATGCATTTTCCTTGTTTTAGAAATGACCGAGATTCTTTATATATACTTTGTATTATTAATACTCATCTTCTAAGAAGCATATTAAGTTCTGTAGAATCGTTTATTTTTTTAAATATCTCACTACTCTAGCACTGAGCAGTGATTGAAATAATTTTAAGCGCACATATTCGTAAAACATGAAGAATTTTACTGTTTTTAATAGCATTTGAAAATTACGATATTTAATAAAATATTGAAAATTTACGATTTAAACCATAATGAGCTTATTTAAGGAATCAAATTATGATTATCACATAAAATCCGTATATATATATATATATATATATATATATATATATATATATATATATATATATATATATATATATATATATATATATATATATATATATATATATATATATATATATATATATATATATATATATATATATATATATATATATATATACATATATATATATATATATACATATATATATATATATATATATATATATATATATATATATATATATATATATATATATATATATATATATATATATATACATATATATATATATATATATATATATATATATATATATATATATATATATATATATATATATATATATATATATATATATATATATATATATATATATATATATATATATATATATATATATATATATATATATATATATATATATATATATATATATATATATATATATATATATATATATATATATATATATATATATATATATATATATATATGTGTATGTGTGCTTGTGTCATGTATCGCTGTATCGCGTAGTTTCCTTGTATTGGTGAAATTGTTATTAACAGACATTATTAAAGGGTCGAATTTCAAAAATAAGTTCATTATAGGAACAATTTTTTCATGTTTCAAGAATGTGAAGACCAATCATGGTATCTGTAGCACGTCTGCTTCCTAGGAGAGTTCAACCGATAAAAAGCCTGCAGGAAGCTTAACACCTCAGCAGGTATAACATACTGGTCACCCATTCGTTGATAATAGTTGAATTCGTTGAGAATGACATCATCGGACAATTCAAAATTCCTTAAGCATATTTGGTATTGTACATTTTGAAACCCCGCAACCAGGGTGGTGTAACTCATACATTTGTTAAAAGGGGCAATATATAGAATAAAAAAAAAGTACAAAACACAAGATACGAAAAATTTATTGAAGTCTACATACCAAAGAATATAGTAAATATTGATTTTAAATATGATTTTTAATTTGTTTCATAATAATCACTAGGTATTTGTTGTTTTATAAATTTTGGGATTACTTTATCGCGTAAAACAAGTTTTAAAATTCAGGTATATGCTTCGGTGGACATTATAGTATTATACATATATTTGATATCGATTTTTAATCCGTGTTTTACCCATGTTGTCAGGTAAAATTCCGAATTTTATAAATTGATATCATACTGTTTCAAAACAAGTTGTAAAAATTGCTTTTGTAATTAATTTATAATACTATTATATTATACGAGTAGGTTAGCTTTTAAAATGCATAGCTTGGTGATATTTGTCGTTTCAATATAGTGCATATTTTGGCTTTTATAAATGAACTTATGAATTAGTACTGATCTATCTGTATGAATAATTTACATACTGCAATTTTCAGTAATTGGCTAACATAAGAGAAGTATGCCAATGTTTTCAAATATTGTTAAGAAGATACACATACTCAATTCTACTTTTTCCGTTGAACATTCTTATGGCAATAACTATGACATGAAAAGTAATTAAGCTATATTTTTCGAAATTAGCAAGTTATATTAAAAATGTTTTAACTAAAACGAACATGTTCCATTACGAAAAAATGATAAACATAAAAAATGTAAACCTATTTAACTGAAAAACAAAGAAAAAAGTTAATTTTTTTAAAATTTCCAATAAACTTTTTTTTATTCTACCCAAATTTCATTAAAATTTAAATGGAAAAAATTAACATCATTATGAATTTCACAGCAAAATTGTTAGGCCTATGCATTAGAAAATAATTTAAATTAAAAAAAAATAAAATATACTGGACATGCAGTAAATTTATTTTGGTATTAAAAGCTACTTTTCTAAATATTGGAAAACAAGTTTATTTATTTATTATTTTAGTTGCGAAGTTGTGTCTCATATGCCTTAAATTCGCTTGGAAATTTTCTTAATGTAATCACAATATTTTATACAAATTTACTTATAAATATGTAGCGAGATTTCCGATATGGAATTTATAGCAGAATTTCTTTCACAATTTTAGCTTACACTTTAGACATTTGTCACGACCCAATCCATAATTTCTACTTGAGTTTAATTTAATTTATCCAACTTGTTAAACACTTTATACATAGAAAATATTTTTAAAAATATTTCTTTCCAATTAAGATGATTGCTTAGTGTTTGAACATTTTAAAATTAAATTAAACAAGAATTTCTTTTAAATTTAATTTTGAAATTTTTGAAATTTAGCGAAATTTTTATAACGATGTCAAGAACACATCTGGCAAGATTTTTTAAAATAGTAAAAAAAATTCTTTCCCATTTTAACTTATATTTCAGACCATTGTTATTAACTAAATCATAATTTCTACTTAGGTTTTACTTTTTTTATCCAGTTTTTAAAAATATCTATAATAATATGCATTTTTTATGCAGTCAATAATAACAGGGTATAGTATAAATGGAACAAGTACTTAAGTTCTTTTAAAAACAAAATTTATGTTGAATTTCGTTTTAAATTATTCGAAAAATTCAACAAATTATCTTCAGGTAAATAAAAAATTTCAGTTTTAAATTCAAATCATTACATCTCACTCTATAAAACAATCGTTAAGAGTTATTACAATGTTTTTTTTCGTTGCTACAGTAAAAACTTGCAATTACGAATTATATCTTTGAGTTAAATGAATTAAGCTTAAATATATAAGTAAAAATGTTAGAATTTTAGAGTTACAGTGACATCTCAATTAACTTTAATTATAAACAAAATGTTTGTAAGATTATCGTAAAAAGCTAACATCTCCCGTTCGTGCAATATAAAATTTTTTTTTTTTTCTTTGAATAGATAAAGCTTATATTTGGATAAATGATGATTAATATTTTGATGAAGATGCCAAGAACTTTTATGTAGAAAGATCCATTTTTAAATAAATAAAATATTATTTAAATATTAAATATATTTTTTAAAATTCTTCAATTGTATCTAATTAGGAAATATATATTTCTTCTGTGAAAGAATTCACAAGTTATAATCATAGTTAATTTAAGTATAAAAAATCTTTTATTCACATGTTTTCCACAAACCCTGCCAGTAAACATTTAATTTTACTTTCCGATTGTAAATATTGAACTCTTTATTTTGAAATATAATTATAGTTTAATTCGTAATAATTATATCAAGTCGAAATAAGTAATAGAAATCACATAGAGATGCAGTTGAATTTTAAGCTCACAATGTATTAATAAATCTCAAATTTAAGGGAATATATACAAAAACGATTTAGAATTCATAATTACAAAATTAATTTACATCAATGAATTATTGTTTTACAAGATTTTTTTATTGCAAATTGGCATTGGAAAAATTTTGAAGATAATGACTAAACTTGACCATAGATCAAAAAACTTCTCTATCAAATTTAAAAGTTTTAGTTAATGTGTTTACATAAAGAAAACTGTGTTTAAATTATTTACAACTCTGCTTATATATTTATAAAGAAAATAAATAATTATTTTTTGCCTTTTATTGATGTCGAAATTTGAATATTCCCAGATTCATAATCTATTTTAATAAAATAAAGTTATAGCGCCCCCTGTCTACAGCACCACCCATGACGTCATCAACAAGGAAGCAGTCCCTCTCCAGCAACCGTAGGAATGAGTCGCATATCGATATGACTCTCATGTTTACCCCATTTCCTTTAGCTTTATATGTTTAGATGCAATTTTGTTTTATTTGTAGTATATGTATCTGTGTTGTGCTCAAATTGTACCCTAAATTGTAATAAATTATTTTGAGCTATTTTAAATTAGAATTATTAGTTAAATTCAATAAAATACAATTTGTTTAACTGATGTTTCAATCTATACATTAGTTTTGTAAATAGTATAGTTATAGGATTTTTAAGGCATCATATACAACTGCCACAAAATATAGAAATTTCGCTGCAGCAAAGTTCTATAGAAGTTTTGCAGATGAAATGAGCATAAATCTATATTCTTTAAAAACAATCATTTACATGCATTTTGAATTATTTTTAATATATATATATATATATATATATATATATATATATATATATATATATATATATATATATATATATATGTGTGTGTATATATATATATATATATATATATATATATATTTCAAACACTCTTGAGTATGTTCTAGCTCTTTGCATAATAGAAAAGCTTATAGAAATTTATATCGAATATTTAAACTCAAATTTAAATTTATAAATCGTTTTTTAAATATATATTAAAATTTATAAAATAAAAATTAAATTATATCTGTAAAGAAATTATTTCTAGTATAATGAAAGTTTTACTTTTCTTTTTTAAAATGTGCTACATGAATTCAGTTTTATTTAATAATATCTAGAATTATGTATCTTATCAAATTAAAATTTTTCAAATAAACATAAAATGAGTTTGAGATTATTTAATAACTGAAATTTTAGCAACATTGTTTTCAATAAATTCCATATTATTTATAGTATATGTTTTGGTATTTGTTATTTGTAGTATATCTTTTTGTTATGTTAATCAAATATTTTTTCATATTTGTTCCAGTATATGGAATCGTTTTTATTATCTCATAACTTGATATCTTTATTTGATATCCAGTTACGAATACGAGCTGTTAGGTTCCTACTTACCTTAGGGGCATTCTGCTCAATAATATGTGGATTCGATACACATATCGAAAGTGTATCGAATTATTTTGTACAGTATTTTGAATTTTATTTTAAACTGTTTTGCTTGATTGAATTTGCAAAAGCACCTGATCGCAGAATGACAATCAAAACAACAGTATTCAGATTTGTGTGTTTGCAGTTTGAAAACTAGTATATTCCAGTTTTAAATTGTCACGACTTCCTTTTTTAACTGTTTATATTTTAAATATAAACTGAATGTGCAAATATGGCTGGAGAATTGACTTTTATTGATAAAACAAATGCAAAGAAATTACCGCGAATTTATGCCTATACTTATTACAACATCATATTAATTTTACTTGTTTCAAACAATATTTAACAATTATAAAGTAATATAACCAGATACTTTCCATGAATATATCAGTTGGTAAAATAAATGAAGTTAAAATCTTAGATTTTATTGATAAGTTAATTATAAAATATTTTGAATATTTTCAAAATGCAATATTTATAAGCAGTTAGATTAAGTATATATTCTTTATTAATGTTGCATGTGAGTAAGTGATTTAAGTTTTTCTTCTGTTTTAAAAAATATTCCTTTCATAATTATCAGAGAGAATCCTAGTAAACTAAAAATCCGCAAAATATTTACCAGTTGAAGGATTAGAGTTCTAGCCTTCCTTTCAATAGTTCATGGATTCGAATCTTTGAATTTGGCCTTGAATGTTTGCAGTGAATTATAAATCGCTTTAATCCCTAGGTACTGGTTTAGAAATGACCGTTGTGTAATAAGTAAACAAAATTGGCTTGTTTTGTTTGTTTGACGTTTAACAACAATTTTATGCACACGAGAGCTAATCAAATCGTTACATATGGTTTAAAAAGAATTTCTAGTCACTACTAACATCTAAGCCTAAAGTTGAGTTCCAATCCACGAGTTGTTGAACTGAAGGTAAGAGCGATAATGACCCAGCTGCCAAGTCTGCCATGAAAACCGTTTGGATATATATATATATATATATATATATATATATATATATATATATATATATATATATATATATATATATATATATATATATATATATATATATATATATATATATATATATATATATATATGTATGTATGTATATACACTTTATTGGGACATAATATTTTTGCCATCAGTTATAGATCATTGATCTTTTTTTCAACATTTCATCAGAACAATACCGTAAACTTTTTACATATAATATTTAGAAAAATATATAATATAAAGAATACAAATAGGGATTTCTATAATCGTAAAAGTGACATAAATAATCTCAAGTTCCAAAGCATAAAGCACCACACAATTTAATCAAGGGAAAATTCATATATTTTTGGCCCTAATAAAAAGAAAGGATTCCTGTGATATATATATATATATATATATGTATATACATATATATATATACTATATCTATATCTATATATATATATATATATATATATATATATATATATATATATATATATATATATATATATATATATATATATATATATATATATATATATATATATATATATATATATAGAGAGAGAGAGAGAGAGAGAGAGAGTTGTCAATTTATTTCGCACTTTAATTATTGTATTAATATTAGAATATAAAAGTACAACAGATATCCAGTAGTTAAAAAAGCTAATTTGTTCAGAAGAAATTTAATTATTATTACAATTATTAATTAGTAAGACTACAATTATTACTACTTTGTTTTAGAACCACAAAAGACGTGGTTATATAAATGTTATGTGTCATATATGATGCTCTAGATATAATTTATTGTAATTGCAGAATGGTTCGCGATGATGCATTTAATAGTTCCAAAAATGCAATACGCTTGCAATCAAAAGATATATGGGCTCACATATTGGGAATATATAAAACTAATCCGCCCAACTTGTCTAGTGGTCATCGTGCCTGACTACGGATAAGGAGGTCCTGAAATCGAATCCCGGTTCGGGCATGGATGTACTTTCTCTCCCTATCTATCCTGTCTTTGTCCTTTCCTTGTATGAATGAGGTGTGAATGGGTGCCTACCCTATAAACGGGTTCCTATGTAGAGCAAAGTCGTACTTTCACCTTCATGGTGCTCTGATTAAAATCGAAAGACGCTCCCAATCGACTTAAATTCGCATAACCAAGGCATAGCGAGCTTGGCTTGTCCAAGTGTCATTAGTAACAACAACAACATATAAAACTATTATTAGAAATGATATAGATGCAACATAGTTTAGAAGATTTTTGTCAAAATACACAAGAGCTTAAAGTATTAATATCTAACGAGTTCTTATATTAAAACCTAACTATTTAAGTAATGAGACAATTATAGGAATATATGGATGCTATCCTCTTCTATTTTTGAGGAGTAATATAAAATGAAGTTCCTTTAGCTCTGAAGCAAAATGTTTGCACAAATGAAAAATATGAGGGGTTCTTAAAGGGATGAATTTGTAAGGAAAAATATCAATCAAATAATAAGGAAAGTTTAAAATAAAAAGTTTTAGTTATAAGTAGATTAGTTACTAGTAATCTATACATATTAAAATGCAATTTGCATTAATATCCATCTATGCATGTCAGACGTAAAAAACTTGCCCTTATTAACTGATTTATAAATGCATTTAATTACAATATAAATGCTTGATATTAACAAAAGGATTGATTTATGGAGTTTAATGGCGCAAGGTCCGATTACGAACAAACTGCGCCAGACGTTGATATTAACAAAAATCTAATATCGAAAATAACCTTTTGAGGCTTTCTTTTTATACAATTGTTTCCTTTAATTTTTAAAATTGTTCATGCAAAAAATTAGCTTATTTTTTTAAGTAAATATTATTAATTGAATGGTAAAAGATACTGTTAATAAAAGACAACTTTCTGGAATTGTTTTGACATAACATTTTCCCCATTTTACAAAACTTTATCAAACAATTTTACAATTTTTGTTTTTGCCCACTGATGATATTTAGAAGTTGAAATCAAACGTTAACAAGCTAAGAAATTGAAAACTATTAGAGAAAATAATTCAAAATTCTTTGTTTTTTTAAACCCAAAGAAGCATTAGATGCAACAGGGAAAAAAGAATAAAAATGGCAACGACAAAAAATATTCCAACTGTTTTTCGACTTTGATAGCAACTATTATTTATTCACAGTCAGACGGAAATTCCATAAAAAAAAAGAAAAAAATTCGATTCGACCCCATAAGATATTCTAAGGACTTGAAAGTGTTTTCGAGACTGAATCAATTGCTCCGTTGTCCCGAAATTTGTTGGCTATTTTCTCACCCTTTTTTCAGCTTATTTTTTTTTATTTTGGTGATTTTTTGCTCATACTTTTATGGAAATTTCCCTTTTATGCCTTTTTTTTATCTTACTTTAAAAAATTTTTGTTTACCTTGAGCGAGATGAAAATGTAAAAATAAAAGGAATGACTTTTGCATTTCTTTTTTTAGAGATATTTTATCAGACTGAAAAATTGGGATAAGTAAAAGTTCTTTACAGTATAGGAAATGTTATTGATTTATCAAGATTCCTGGAAGAAATTTTAACAACTTATTTAAAACAACAGAAATAGAGTTTTACTAATCCATATGAAGAAAAAATTCAGTTTCAATTCTATAAACAAGAGAAAGTAAGATATTCGTTTTTAAAATTCTATTAATAGTAACATGTAATTTTAAAAAATAAAAAAATCAGATTTATATGAAGAATACAGAAATTAAAAAGAAAACACATTTATTTCCAGCAAAATATTTTGACATGGTAATTACAAAAACTTTCATATTTCTGAAGTACAAATTGATAAAGAAAACATTTTGTTCTAAACTAAGTTAACAAGAATAATTGTGAAGCTTCCTTTTTTAAAATCAAAAAACAAATTTAACCAAAATTATTAGAAAATAAATATTATTTCAATTTTTATATGTATTATATCAATATATATCATTTCATTTTCTATAATATCAGTAAAAAAATATAAAACATCAAAAAGTAAACCTCGTACTGTTTAATAAACAATAAATAAATTTTCAGTTATTTATTTACAGTTATTTATTTGTAAGTATATTAATAACAGGTTATAGGAAGATCGATGTTATTCTTCTTTTTTATGCCCATTCTTTTGCTATTTAAAACATCAAATGTAGGCTGAATGGAAGGTAAAAATATTGCAGAAATTTGATAATTGCACACGCCGATTCAACTTCTTTAGTGGAAGAGCAAGATTTGAAACTAATAAAGGGTTACTTTTTCATTTTAAAATTCTTCGAAATTGGAATAGGAAAAAAATCTTTCAACAGTGAATAATTTAATACTTTTTAAATCAAATGAATTGAAATTGTTGTAAAATTAAGTATTTGAATTATTAAAAAACACTTAAAATTATTTGAGATTTAGTCTCTAGATGAGATTGTAAAAATATTGGTGTTCCAACAATTTTTTTTTCTTTTGTAAGTGATTTTCTGATAACTTAGTAAATTTCTTAACTGCATATATTTTGAGATGCTGTAAGTATACTGTAACTTTTTAATTCTTCAGTTAAAGTAACTTAAAAGTCTGCCTACTCAAAAGCAAAATCGATACAATATATGAAGTATTGTATTCTAAATGCGCCAAAATGATCACGCTATATTCAAATTTACAAATGAATCACACAGCTTAACATTACTAAGAATCTAACATTAAGATTAAATTGCATCTAAAACAAATAAAGATATATGTGTTACCAATATGCCTATACAGAATTTAGTAATTTACATTAAAGGCACTTATATATAACCAGGTATACATCGGAAAAACTTCATAATTAATTCAACAATCATTCCATCATGATTTATTCAACTATTGTTCATCGTGGATTGTATAAAAACATAATTGCTATCCAATCCATCCATTTTTTGAAGGAAGCAGAATATTGTTTAATAAAAACAATAAAACGAAAATAAAGAATTGTCTGAAATATTTTTTATGTGGTACTTTTAAATTCAATACCTCAAAATGTGCTTACTTTCCATTATAATTTTTATTGAATAATGAAAGTAAGCAGATTCCTCAAGATAATAATTTAAATAGATTCTTTTACTGCGATTTTATCGATTAAAATAAAACGTACTTGAGTAACTTGTTTTCTTAGGCGATTTTTCTCTAATTTTTGATATAGTTTCTATTTTAATTAACAATAAATGGTTGTGAGATTGAGTTATTTCTATTATTTTTTCTTAAAGAAATTAATATTTATTATTCGAAATTATTAAATAATTCGTTTGCTCAGCAATAGAAATGCTAAATATGTTTGATAATAATTTAATTTAGTTTTTTGAGTTTAAACTAAAATACATTAAACTAAATCAATCATTCTATAAAAACACTCTTTAGTTAATTAGAGCGACTGTTTAACATTATAACAAATTAGAAATAGCTGCTGAAAGCACCATTTTGCAAATGACCAACTGATTTTGTAATAGAAGCTAAATGTTTTACGCTAGTTCTTTTTTGAATTGTAATCTTTTAAATAAACATTGTAACAGGAATTCTTCATTCTGTGTTGACAGCTAAATTGTCAATACAATCCTGAGATTTGTCATGGGGTTGTTTTGAGTTGCAAACAACTTTAGATTTAAGAGGTGACAGATTTATTTTATCCCCGAGGGGCAGAAATATGTATTCACGAATGATGGTAAACAGAAAAGCGAATCACGAAATTGGCCTTTCCTTCGATATTGCCAAGCGATTCGTAAAGAACAGTGTCAGAACTGAAATGAAGTAAGCTTCTTATTTTCTGTTCTAAATGTCAAAGTGTCTGGAGTCGATTTTAAAAAGAAAAGATGATTTTTATATGCTTTTCAGCGCTTTTATGCGACTCAGAATATTTATTTGCTTTTTTTTATAAAATGAAGAAAAATCGTTTTTATAGATTTTAAATTTGTTTTTTGTTTTGGGTTCTTAAGGAAAAAAAATTAGAGTCATTAAAATAATTAAAATTACAAAACCATAAAAAATTTAAGTTCTATATATAGGAGAAAAATTATCTTTTTCCAGTTTAACTAATATTATATTAATATCATTAATTACTTGTCTTTTTGTCATAATTAGTGTTTACACAATCTTCAGCATAATAAAGAAATAAAATTAAAATAACGTTAATAAGAATTTTTTTATAATTTAATATTTTGCAACTCAATTATTATATAAGCATAGTGAATTACTATTTATTACATCATAATGGTTGATGCATTTAAAAAGGTGAAGCAAACATGATAAGTAATTAAAATAAATTAATTTTTAGTGACATTATATTTAATAGAAAAAAAGGTTATTAAAATACATTTTTTCAGTTTGAATGAAATATTTTTATTATTGCATCTAAATGAGATTGATGTCAATAGTAGATAGAAGAAAGGCAAAATTATAATGTTTTGGTAAAAATAAATACAAGGGTAACAGTTTGTAAATAAAATTTTAATAATTACTCAAAAATATGTAAAGTATTTAGAAGTAATTACTTAAAGAAAAATGTTTGTTTTTCCTGTATGTCGTTAAGCATAATTTTGAAATTACTTTTAAAATTTCAAAAAAAAAAAATCCGATTATAATGTAAAAATGAAAATTCAGAGTCGTAAAAGAAAATATTATTTCTCTTATATAGATCTACCAGATATTTTTTATTATCATTCGCTGCTTTACAGCTACTGAAATGATAATAAATAAAATATTAAATAAAACTTCAAAAAAAAATTTATTCCTTCGTGGTAAATTTATATCATTAACATTTCTTTTTTTTTTTTATCAAATTTTACTATAACACTTGTATAATTTAGATATATTTTAAGTAAGCAATTTCGGAAACCTGAATTACAACTGAAACAAAATTTAAAAATTAACTATTTATAAATTTATACGGATTACAGATTTTTTTCTACAAGTATTTAGTTTTCAAAATACTATAAAAAGGAAAATATAGTTAAGATTATAGTGTGCATTTAAAGTGGGATGCGTGTCTGCGATTCGAAGTATACACAAGTCGATTTTTTGTAGTAATTTATTTAGGTCCAATACTTAACGAAATTAATTGAAAATATTTTCATACTGAAATTTAATTTCGACAAGTTTGAATAGCTGCGTAGTAATTTTTGCAGTCTTTTTACTTTAAAATTCTCAATTACTAACCATTCCAAATAAAAAATTCTGCTAAAAGTTCTAATAACGAAGTTTTTACATTCTTGAGCTGTTAATCTAATCATTATTTGGAATCAAAATGCAATAAAAGTTTGCAAACAGGTACCCCTAGATTTTATGGCGATATTTTTATGCCGAGATAGACGGTAAAATGTGAATTACAAAATGGCAACCGTAAAATTACCTTAGTTAAAGCACTGAAAACAACATGGTTACCAGAGTTAAATTTTATCGCCAATATTTATAGCTAAATTTTTCTCCAAACCAAGGGGTACCCGCTTCTACATCGAATTCCAAAATGTTTATGACGTACAATTTAACCCCTTTAAATTAAAATTTTACACCTAATGATTGTGCAAATATAATTCTTATTAATAATAATTTAATAATCAAGTTCTATCTTATGAACTAGATACTGATTTTTTTTCATTTTATTTAATTAGTATACTTGCAATTTTTACATTTATATATCAATAAATATTAATTTAATATAATCTGATAATAAATAATTTCCACGTTTAAAATTTACACTAATTAGTCATAACCAGAGACAGCAAATGTTTCTTAGAAATAAAAATAAAGCAATTTTTAGAAGTTTAATACATAAAATAGGTTTCAAACTTCACCTTTCTTAGTATGGCGAGTTCCTTAAAATAGAATATTAATGAAGAGAACAAGAAGAAGTGAAATTGATTGTAAATTCTCTTGAAACATTTTCTCAGGTTTATTAAATTATTCGGAACATAAAATACTTTTTTATTTAAATAATTGCAGACCGTTTTCAGAACCTTCAAATGACTGAACAAAATCATTTATTTTCGAAGATAAAATATGCTAACTTTAGCGAAGAATGTGGCGATTTATTTTAAATTTTCTCACTGTATTGAATAAGCCTTAATTGTTTCCAGCCTTTTCAGTTTAATGGAGATCTATTAAAAATAACGGTCATGTTTATGGCTCGATGAAAAGCAAAATGGCTCCATTTGAAATGAAATCTGCTTATAACCACCTTTTCAGAATCAATATGGCTGGCTGAATGGAGTTAATTCCCAATTTTTAATGTGTTAATTTTCATTTACGCTTTCTGAGCAGACGAAAATTATGTGTTGTTGACGTGTTTTAATTACAGTTTGTTCAGTTTGAGGTTTAAAGCCCAAATTAGTGGCAATTTCTTTTAAGTAATTAAGTAGAAAACAAAAATATTCTCATTTTAGTTTTAATTTTTACAGAGATCTTTTTTACATGTACAGAAATTATTAATGAACTTTAACACTCTTTATTTTATTTATTCTGGAATGATTCTTGATACATTAATCTAACGTATTAAAAGTATGGTTAATCATTAGTATTCTATAATACTAATATTTAATTAAGCTGAATTTATAAGAAGTAGCTTATAAATGTTATTATAGAAAACAACTAAGTTTAAATTTTTCAACATTCTTGTAGAACATTGTCTTATGTTAAATTTTATCATAAAATTATAGAACATGTAAATTTGACCATACATAACTGTTAACTTAAAAGATAAAAGGATGTTTTACAGCTTTCTAAAATAAATAAATAAATAAAATAAAAAATAATTACATAAGTATTTTCTATAAATGTTGGGCCCTTTTCAAATGTAACTTTTGAGGAAATCTTAAAAATTCTGAAACTTTGATTATAAATTTCGAAATATCTTGCTCTAACACTCTGTCATAATGAATGTTTTCAATCAATTTTGAACTATTCACAATAATGTAAAAAAAAATTAACTTATTTTCAAATTATCCAAAAATTACATTTTTTAAAGTATTAATTTAACGTTTATATTTGATAATAAAAATAGTAAATCTTTAGAACATCTGTAAGGCCAAGGCTTTTCACTCTGCACTCGGCAAGTTTTGAAGTGTACTTTTGTATCATAAGTGATTTTCTCTATGCTTCACAAAATTTCAAGTGATGATACTTGTTATTATTTTGTAATCAATAATCATTTGAATAAAGCAAATTAGTTAAAAATTATTAGTGGATGTAACAATTTACAAATATAGCTTCCATCAAGTTTGAAGAGTGGTATTATTTAATTTTTGCATTTGATATTAAAATTATGTACATATAATACCCATTTTTTTAAAAAAATATTTGAGGATTTTTGTTTTAATCTATATTATTTAGGAGTGTTAAAAAGAGTGAGGATTAAAATAATTATGATTCTATATTTTTTGTAAATAGCAAGCAATTAATCATGCATAATTATCAAATATATGTATGGATAAGAGAATATGTTATTTCTACTTTGAGTTTTATATGGGATATTATAGTTAAGAAATTTTATTTGCTATTCAAGAATACATGTCAAAGGGGTCGTGGTAGCCTTGCAGTTAGGACATTGGCCTTCTGCGGTTAAGTGAAAGTACGACTTTGCTCTAAACTTCTCCGATAGATGGCACCACCAGAGGATCCACTTCCTCTATTTTGACATTCATCTGGAGGGGAGAAAATTTTCTCCAGACCATTACACTCATGCTAATTGCTCAACTACAGATCACAGGATTTTCGATTCCACAGATTTAACGAGCACGCATATCGCATGTACTCAGTGGGTCTTGAGCGGCATTGGGAATCAAACCCCGCCCTTCCGTATGGAAGACCGATGCCCTAAGCACTAGGCTTCCACTGTCCTTTCTAATGGCCTTCTAAAAACGTCTAATGACAATTATGAAAACAGCAGTTTCTTAACAGTATTAATCCACTAATAATATTAGTTAGTGATATGGATACGACTTACCATTTACTTTAGGTATTCAAGTTTAAAAGAATACAAAGTACTATTTGACTTGGCTTTTATAACCGCTTAATCATTTCAAGTTTTTTTTAATTATTCGATTTGAATGAAAATCAACAAACACATTTTCAAACAATTGAAAAAATGCTTATAGTACATAAAGCTACAATAGATGATTAAGGAGAATATACACAAATTTTATAAATATTTCATAGACACTTCAAGCAAAACAAATTTCCAATTTAGGAATTAAAAATACAAGTCCCTTAGTAATTTGCTTTTGCACAAATTCTTTTAATTTTAAAGTTGTACCCCTTATAAAATATTATAAAATTATATTCTAAAAATAAATCATAAAGAAGCAGTACATTTAGTTTTAAAAGAATAAACATAATGAAAGAATGTGTTAGAAAGTGTGATGTATGCGCTGTCTTTCAACGGTTAATTTAAAGACAATTTTCTTTTTATTTGGTATAGTCTATAAATACCTTTCTTACTCTTTAACGTTAGGAAATTTACTAAAAATTACAAAGAACTGTATTAAATTACTTTACCATTTCTTCTCGTGAGATTGCTCTAAATAATCTCATAGAATAATGGGAAAAGAAGCAAATACTTTGACTTATACTTTTTAGATTTGACAAGGGAAATTTTTAAATTGGTCTCCCAGCAAAGATAATCAAATCAAACGAAAAGTTTGTCCGTTATTTTATTTATGTTAATTGAATTGCGAAAACCCTAGAGAATAACTCGCAATGGTAAATCTGACATCCAAAAAAAATATATTGTTTGAAGAGAAAATAACGATATATTCACTTTGAGGTTGTCGATTTCCAGTTATTTTTATAGAACTTTGACAAACGATGATTAGGCTTTTCTGTCTTGTTGTCAGATACTTTGGTAAACCACAAAAACAAGCATACAAAGCTGCTCGAGCTGTTTTATTGGTTGAAGGAATTTTGCGTTAGCCAATTAATGGACTGGAAAGTGGTAATAAAAGATCCATATAGAGCCTCTATAAAAGCATTTTATTTCAGATGATTTTCTTCAGTTCCGCCAATTTTTTCAGTTGTTCTTCCCTAACATAGATATTTAGCGGCATCATTTAGATGCAATTAGAAGT
Source organism: Latrodectus hesperus (assembly GCA_037975125.1). NCBI lineage: Eukaryota > Metazoa > Arthropoda > Arachnida > Araneae > Theridiidae > Latrodectus > Latrodectus hesperus. The sequence goes on from CM075855.1 coordinate 38,023,020, forward strand.
TGTTGTTTTTCAGTGTGAGTAAACGAAGCCATAAAAATTTAGGTTTTATTGTCAACGTAGAGTAATTACAATAATTTGATTTACTAAACAAGGATAATTATTGTAAAAGAAATTTAAGGGTTTTAGTTGATTGAATTATCTAACTAAAATTTGTTATTGCAATTTTATCCTAAAATATTCATTCCTTGATGTGAATTCAATGGATGAAGTTAAAAAATTTAACAATAGTAAATGTTAAAAATTCAGTCTTGTTTCCTTAATAAGTTTACATAGGAAATTATTCTATATATTAAAAACTGTCAAACAAGTCTTCACTTTTTTTACAAGTAGCAACCAATTGTAAATATAGTAACAACTAATTGGATATATAGAAGCAACCAATCGTACATACAGTTACTACTATATATAGGACATATAGTATACTATTTCAATTTCATAAATTTTTTAATACAATCAAACCAAGCATTTCCTAGACTATATCTGAATATTATTTATTTAATTCTTTTTTTATTGAGTATTATTATATTATTTTAATCTTTATCTTGTAGAGATTTTTTATTTATACTTAATATTTTATTTGGAAGAGAAAGGACATGATTTCAATTACTACGAATTCATTTCAAATAGTTTTTGTATGACTTTACACAAATTGTTTAATTTTTAGTTTCATTAGTTTCTCATCAATAAAAGTTAAGCAGTCGACTTTTTTTGGAGGCTAATGACAAAAAACTGCTTGCAGTGAAAAACAATCTTGTTTTTTTCTTTTTTTTTAAATTAAAGAAGTATGATCAAAGTCTGATCTTTAATCGTAATCCAATTTGCACTATTTGTTCCATAAGGGATTTTAGTCAGGTGTTTAGTGTGAAGGAAGGCTACTCAGAGATCTTTTCATTTTACAAGACTGAAATCAACGAGGCATTAAACGTATACGTGATCTGATGAAGGTAGGTTCGATCTGATGAGCGAAAAAGCATTGTTAAGACTTGTGAATAAGATCTGTTCTAAAACTGCTTTTCCTCTTTAAGATAGAAACGCTGTTTAATTAAAGGAAGTCTTTTCTTTTCAAAAAAACATAAAATAACATACTCTTAAGGTAAAAATTGTTGTGAAAAAGAACATTTTAGCTGAAACTTTACTATAGTACTTCAATTATATTTTTCACAAGGTGGCTTTTGTATGCTTTTTAAGTATCATTTAATTAATATTTTACTCTGTTTAGATAGATACGAGTAATCTAATTATTAATATCTATGTCGATATCTAGAAACCAATATCTGAATTTAAAATTCAATGTTAGAAGGGGATTTAAGCCTTGTGGTTCAATATTCTTCTCCCTAGTGTATTCTTTTTGGGTGAAACCAGCATTAAATATAAATAAATGCACTTGATTCTTCTTAAATTAGAATATAAATTATTATCGTCAGCAATGAACAACATAGATTTTTTTTTCAAATTTGAAACCCAACTAACTATTTATTTAATTAATGTTTTAAATGATAGAGAGAGAGAGATGGACTAATGCTACTACCAGGTCAGAAATGTAAAAAATTCGGTGGTACCCGGAATATTTCTTACATGACTTATATTTTCCTATTCCAGATTTTCTTTCCACAAAATTTCGGATATAGATAAATAATTCTTAACCATAAATAAATGAATGAAAAATACATAAAAAAAAATTACATGCAACTTTTGAGTTATCAATTCATTCACAGAGAATGTTGTTTGTAACAAATAATGACACTCTATTTCTGAATAATGTAATAAATAGTTTTTACAAATATACTTACTAAAGCTTCATTCAAATTCAATTAAAAATAAAAAAATCTTATCTAAGATTTGCAATAATTTAATAATTATTCAAAGTCTAGGCAGAGAAAATTGGATATGCCAGCAATATGGAGCATCAATTCACATGGCCAATGGTGTTAAAAATTGTTTTGGAGCAAATAATGTTCGGGTTTTGCTATAACCTGCTAAAAGTACAGACCTCAGTATTGTTTAAAATATAGGGTCAGTAACTGTTTGGCGTGTTTATCCCAGAAGCAAGCAATATGAATCTTGGATCAAACTTCGAGAAGATTTGAATTGTGTTTCGGACAATTTTTGCGATACCAAAATTTAAAACTTGCATGATTCATTAGGAAATAGTGTCTTTGAAGTAGATAAAGCAAATGACAGCAGAATTTCTTGTTAAAAAAACTTTTAATTTTATTATTTAGAACTGTCCTTCTACTTTCTTCACATAGTAGGATGCGAATGAAATTAATTTTGTAATTATATTAAGCAAGTAGTTTTTTTTTATTTCATGTTACACATATATTTATCTGATTGTAAATAAGTGTTTAAAAATGCTGTAATTACTTATTTTGTAAAAATTCAAAATTCTTCTCTTATTTAAAAATAAACTTGTGTCCTTCTACTTTTTCCCTGCAGTATATATATATATATATATATATATATATATATATATATATATATATATATATATATATATATATATATATATATATATATATATATATATATATATATATATATATATATATATAATATATATATATATATACAAGCTGACCCAGCCACGCGTTGCAGTGGCTGAGTTTTTATAATACATTGAATCAATTTTTTTACTAATTCCTGGGTACCATCAAATTAATATTTTCTAAAAAAATTTAAAATAGGTTCATTCATATTAGATTAAAAATAAAACGTTTCGCAAAAATTTAAAAATAATAGGTAAAGTATCGAAATTTTGAAATTAAGCACAAATCAACATATACTTTCTGAATTTACATTTTATTCATCTTATATTAAATTATAGTTAGTAATCAGTGACTTACTTATGAAATATACTATATAAATTAAAAACATCTAAAAATAAATTGTTATAAATGAGGTAGATAACATTGACATCGAACTATTATTTTTTCAATTTTTAATTATTAAAACTAAAAAATTTTTCCGCGGTATTATACTGAAATAAAAAAAATTAAAGGAATTTATCATTTGAATAAATAAATTAGATCAAAATGTTCTACTGAATAAATTAATAATTATCAAATTATAAAATAAAAATAAAAAAAATAAAAGGCTGTCAAGAAATACTTACATGTTTTGGAGGTGGTATGAAAATTAGTAGAGAAAAACAGCAATAAATAAAATTTTATTTTACTATTTATAATATTAAAAATATTCAAACTGAACACGCAAAATAATAACACAATACAAAGTATAATTATGAAAGTGATTCACAAAAAATTGCTATAGTATGATTATACATCATGAAAATATATGAAAATATATGTACATCATGAAAATATAATAATAAAAATGTATGTAAATTCTATATTTAACCACGCGATTGCGCGCGCACGTTAATTTTCTCGAAGATGTATAATCTAGAAAAATAAACACGTCGCCATCTGCCGAATACCTGTGCAACTTAGATGCTAAACCGCCATCTATTAGGAACTTACAAAACTAAACAATAAATAAACATTAATGTCGTATAATAAATATTGAGAATAATGATTAAGAGATAAAAACTATTCTATCTTTTAAGTTGGACTATATTATAAATGGTTACAAAATTTTATCAAAATCCGTTCAGTAGTTTCGGAGTTTATCGGGAACATACATCGTGACACGAAATTTTTATATATATATATATATATATATATATATATATATATATATATATATATATATATATATATATATATACATAACAAGTTCCATTATGAGATTAAAACAAAAAGAACATTGCTCATAAGATGTTCCTTCTCTTTAAATCCTCAACTTACACTTCTGTGAAATTTGTGTAAATTTTAAATGTTTATCTAATACCAAAAATAGTTATTAAGAATAATTTCAAATAAAATAAATAATATTACAGAGCATCTACTATAAGTTATTCAATGAATTTTCTTCCACAAATTAATGTTAACTCTTTAAATTCTAAATATCGTAACAAATAATTTCAAGTACTTTCTGAAATTAAAATATAGATAATATCTAATGAAGAATTAATTGTTATCTAGAAATTATATAACAATTGAAAAATATCTAACTATAAATATAATTAGATAATTTGTTATTGTAAGTTTATAGATAACAATTAGTTATTCTTCTTCCGAATTATATACTATCCAAAATCTTATCTCAGAAAATACTTAAAATTTTCTATATATATATATATATATATATATATATATATATATATATATACACACACACATACATACATACATATATATATATATATATATATATATATATATATATATATATATATATATATATATATATATATATATATATATATATATATATATATATATATATATATATATATATAATCCTTCTTTCTCTGTTTCACGACAGGCCATGTGGGCCAAGGCCATTACTGTTTTCCTGACATAGAGGCCCTAGGGAACGAAGCATATGTGTCGATTAGGTGATCAGCGGAATGCGAAACCCCCAGTGTTTAAATTCCCAAGCATAGCATGTTTGATACTTAGTTTATCGACCCACTGAAGAGATGAAAGACTGAGCCATCCTTACCCAGTCTGAAGATCAAAACTCGTGTATCGTGTACATATATATTAAAACTCATTATATTGACATTACGTAATGGACACCCTAATGACTGAAAGGCGTTTGCAAATCTTATAATAAAATCCTTTGTGCAAATTGTCCTTCAGATAGTAGGCCATATTCACTAATCGCAAGGCAGTAAATCTCAAACGCCCCCGCTTGACGAAGGTGCATGTAGGGAGTAGAAATGCAATTCTCATCTTCTATCATTCATCAGTAGTTTGGATCGAACCCTGGGTTTCGCTGTGAAGATTAGGCCAAGATGAGTCCCAAAATAAAGTGTTCCATTCCTCAGAGACTTATATTCGATTAATTACAGAAAATTTAATTTTTCGTATTAACAACAAAAACTTAAGTATTCATAAATTGTCATATTAATATTTTTGTGATTTACAATGTAGGATTACTGTGAAAAAAGTCATTGATATTAAGAATTTGGATTATACCATTTTTAATTGACTTCAAACTCCAAGAATATCGCTGCATTAACTTAATTTACGTGAGAATGAAAAAAATATCAATATTTAAGAAGTTTTTGGAAATTATTTAAATTTAATAGGAATATTATATTTATAAAATTCAGAAAAGATTAATATTTAATTTAAATAAATCAGAAGGATATCTAAAAGTGTCAGAAAGAATATCCAGCCCATGATGATCTAATTTTATTGCGTTTTTGTATTAATATTGGTATATATATAAGAACTTAGTTTTAAAACTATTTTCAAAACTTAAGCAAATGAAAGAAACAGATCAATTACAAAAGATTAGTTAAAACTGTGTAAAATTATGGCACTATATAAAATTAAATACAATGAAATTTATGATGCCTTTAGCTATAGAATAAGACGAAGAATTTATAAATATTAAATAGTGCAGGATAGATAAAAATTGCAAATTTAAAAAACTGAATGTGTGTTTCTTTAGTTAAGAAAGTAAGTGATCTCGTTTAACTTTTTTAAAAATAATGTCTAATCTTGATTAATCTAAATAAATACTAAGCGATATTTTTAGATAATTATTCAAGTCATTTACAGGTAGACGTTTTTTAATTTTCAAATCTCTAAACACCTGCTAAAGAGTGTGAAATTCGAGAACTAATAAAGCTATTATCTAATAACTAAACAGCTTTTAATTGAAGGAAAAATTTTACATTTTCCATGTATTTCTAATCTAGTAAATATGTTTACAAAACTCATCACATGTGTTCTTACTTGTAAGTCTATAACTACTGAATAATTGTTATTGATGTACAAAAAGTCAAACTGAATATAGCTGGCTGTTTTTGCACAAAAGTAAAATTTGTGCATTTCTATGCTTTATTTCTTGCGTATAAAAGCCAGACATTTTTTGGTGTCAGTTTTTTACATTTTATATGTCATTGAGAATGTATGTGAAATATTTTCTATAACGCTATACTTGACGAAATAATTAACAACCATATGATTTCCCCAGACTGAACTGTTTTGTATTCATTACTTTCTTTTTTTGGTAATTTCTTTTGGAAATAATGCCTATTTCTTAAATATTTCACTTTTACTTAAAACGTAAAACACTTTTTTCATTAAAGTTTTAGTCTAATGCACAAAGATCATGGAACTCTGAGCATTCGAGAAATCACACATAAAATATTATGCAATCAAATATTTTTAATTTATTCATGGGCACTCATATAAATTTATGAGAATTCGAATAGTAACACAAAGTATTATATTGGGGAATAAGTTCGTAGAGTTTTTACCAAAGAATTTTATTTAAACAAAAAACAATAATTTTCTCAATAAGTTAATGAATTCTATATTCATATATTCGCCATTGCTGTTGACAACCTCTTCCCACTTCACGACCAATTTGCTCATACCATTCCGCCAAATATCACCTGGTCTGGTATCAAATAAGTTGAGCCAGTTTTTAAGGACCTCTTGGTGCGCTGCAAAATGCTCGAAAAGAATGCCACAGTCAACAAGGAGCTCTGCATTGCCAAGCTACACTGCGTGAATGAGACTATTCGACTGAAAAGACCTGATCGACACGGTCAAGCCATACTCCTTCGGACAACGCCAGGCACCATGATGTTGTACAAATCGTCAAAGCCGCACTTAAGAGCTCCAATGGGATGTCCTGCAGCATCTGCCGTATTCTCCGGATCGTGCACCGACCGATTTACATCTTTTCCGCTCCTTGTCAAACCATACGAAGGGCATTACCTTCGATAATATAAAGGTCCTTAAAAACTGACTCAACAACTTCTTTGACATTTGACCTGCCGATTTTTGGCGGAACAGGATCAACAAGCTGGTCGAGATGTGGGAAGAGGTTGTAAACTGCAACAACCAATATATAATTGATTATTTTATTGATATGATTTTTTTTGTTGTTTAAATAAAAGTCTTTGGTAAAAACGCTACAAACTTATTCCCCAACCTAATAGTTACTATGGAATAAAGTATTACTTAATTGTGCATGTGTGTGAGTATCCAAATAGATGTATGGAAATTTGAGTTCCTGCGTGCAATAGCTCTTACGTAGTTTTGAACTATTTATTATAAGTGAACATTTATATAGAGATATGAGAATTTCATTAACTACATTTTAAAATTTGTTATACTATAAAATCTTATTTAGTTATGTATCTAAAACCACATAACAAAATTATGCATTCGAGAAGTTGCCATCAAGTTTAATCTAATTAAATGCAGCAACTGTAACTTCTTGGAACTATAAGATTCTCGTAGAATATGTAGTAGCTGTTATGATATCAAATAAATTAATGCATGCGTAATCACAAGCATGCATGTATTCAAAATGTTAAAGGCTTAAAACATTGGTAGAAAAAACAGTAAGTACTATCACGTCAAGTTATCAAATAGCACTTAGTTGTTCTCAGTCTTAAACATAAGTGTATTCAAAACGTTAAAGGCTTAAGGCATTAGTAGAAAGGAATTTTAAATTTATCCACATTAAGAAATCAAATAGTATTTAGTCGTTCGTAGTCTTAAACATGAGTGTATTCAAAACATTAAAGGCTTAAGGCATTAGTAGAAAGGAATTTTAAATTTATGCACGTTAAGTAATCAAATAGTATTTAAGATTGTAGAAGTCTTAAACATAGTGCATTCAAACCATTAAGTAGTATATTAGTAGTACGTAGTATTAAATATGAGTGTATTCAAACCATTAAAGGCTTAAGGTATTAGTAGAAAGGAATATTAAATGTTTGCACGTTAAGTAATCAAATGGTATTTAGTTGTTCGTAGTCTTAAACATACGTGTATACGAAATGTAAAAAGATTAAATAATCGAAAAAAAGGAAGACTATTTTTTGTATGCATGAAACGTATACATATACTTAAATTTTCATATATTCTTTTAAAATTTCCCCAATAATTGAGTACAAAGAAAAATTTTATATTTTCTCATTTTATTTAAGAATTAAATTAAATCATGTCTTTAATAAACAGGCAAAAATTTCATTCACATTCTAAAACTATACATGTTTGAACTTTTTAGCATAAAAGATAAATTATTGGTTATAAATGTTTTTCATTTTTACTGAAATGTTCAAAATAATGCTCTTATTCAGTGCTTAGATCAAAGTAAATTATGAAAAAGGGAATTACTTTTCTTTCTATTTAATATAAAATATACGATGCTTTTCCCATGTCACGTGCAACTCTAATAAAAGTTATTTTCAAGATCTTCGCCAAACAGTGTTAAATACTGTCGTATTGGCAAATATTAGATCGGAAATAATTTATTTTTCTTGGACGTGACATTGATACACAATAACGCATGTGCAACTTTCGTATTCATTGAGCAATTTTCCTTCGTTCCATATATCATTTGTTTTCTTTTAGCTGAGATGATAAAATTACTTTCGAAAAAAATTTAATTTTTACTATTAATAAGCTTCAATCCAGTTTTGTGTTTACACATTTTAATGCTTTATATAAAATAGGCAATTTCATCTACTGAAAGGCAAGTTTGCTTTTTTGAATTCACGAAGTCATTGTATATTTTATCCACCCACTCATTGATTATTAATGATTCATGAGCATTAATTAAATTAATATCTTTCATCTTATTTCGATTATACTTAAGAATCACTTAACTTAAGAAATTTTCCCAATATTATTTTGCGAGCATAAAACTATTTCTGAGAATTGAAATCCTGACATAATATCTGCCATTGTGTTCTTTAGAATAGAATTCAATCAAATACTAAATCTGTGAAAAAGAATTAATTTTAAGTTTGCAGATCATAGTTTATCAAGCTTGAATTGCATATATTATATTTGTCATATATTTTATAATTTGTTTTTAAATTCCAATGCGTCCTTTTAATATAAATCACATTTAAGTAATTATACTTATATAATGAGAACTTAGTTTAAAAAAATATTTTTATTAAATTTTCTTGTAACGTCAATACACACAGGTAACACGAAAGATATCAAGTTGAATACATAGTGAGAGAAATTTGTTCCTAGTTTAAAACGGACAATTTGTTAAAAAAATAAAAGCAAATTGAGAAATATTTATACAGACTGTGTTTGAGTCTTGTTCTTTTATAGAAATTCGGAATAGCTAAAGTGTTTGATAACAATCTAATAAAGGATCCTGATTTGCATCAAAGGCTGTCTTTTACTTTAAAGTGACTGCCAAATCCAATTCAAAGCGTAAAATAAGAATTCGTCTTAACAGCCTAATCTAATTCCATGAACTCTGCATAAGTTTAACATAAGCAATATCATGCTCCTTATGACCATTTTTATCTTTATTGGGATATAAATATATATTTATACAATTTGATGATAAGCAAAATTAAAGATTTCGTAAGTATATCTACTTATGAATCCCGATTTCCACTATATAAATTCAAATTATTGTTGCATTAAATTCAACTGTCTGACACTATCAAAAATGGCGTAAAATTTTCTAAGTCATTTTAATCCATAAAGCATACAATAGAAATTAAATAGGTCTATAAAGCAGTATCGTTTGATGAATTAGAAAAAAATTATTATTTCTTGTACAAACTTTTTTAGTACATCGTCCATTATTTTATAATAGTTATTTAATAACATCTGATAAATTAAAAAAAGCTGTAAAAATAACAGTTATTAATAACTTAATAATAGTATTTTATTTTAAAATTTAAAATTTAGATTTACATCCAAAGCATTACGATATATTATATATATCTCCTCAGATACGGTTAAAAAAGTAATTCAGTTAATTTTGAATCAAAAATGAGATCGGACGCTATCTTTAGCTATGGATAAACCAGTGAATGTGCAATAATCATTAAAGACATTAATAAAAAATTAGTAAATGACTAGTAAAAAATCAGAAAAACGTTTAGGATTATTAGAAAAAATTATTAAAAAATAATTAGTAAAGAAACAGAATATGTTGAACTATTGATAGATTATTTGAAGCATTTATGTGCTTATAAATATTATTTTGCATGCGTGAGCATATTATAGGTTCTTGTTTAAATTAAAGTGGATATATAGAAAAGATAATTTGTGTATACGGATTTGAATCCTGAATATTACATTAAATCGAAGAAACAAACAAACGAATGTCAAGTTTAAAAATATGTTTCATACGCAATATAACTACATTTTATAATTTATATTGAAAATAATATAAAAATATTTATTTTGATATCAGTGATTTCTAATTCAATACATCTATAGGAAAACCCCAACAATCATTTTTCTCAATTCTGAAACCTTTTCTTACTGTTCTAAAACAAACGATTTTATCAATCTCTGATGTGGCAGTAGACCGTATAAATATTGGAACAGTTATACCATTTAATAATTTATCAAGCCCATTCCACATTCTCCCATCGAGTAATTTTATCACAAAGCCAAAGCGAGATTTAAACATCGCCACGGGGCATTCATAAATGAATTCATGCCACATATATACACGTTAAAACATCGAACGAAATAATAATAATAAAAAAATTTCCCCTGAAATTGGATTCATGCTGGGGGTCGTTCTACCATCAAGATCGGGATTTCCATTACTTGAACCAACCGAGCGTGGTTTTGCTTGGGATGTGATTTATTGAAACCCTCGAGTCCGACTCTTGAATGTCCGGCGGGGTTGTGGAGTAATTTTTAGGGAGGGTTGTTTATGATGTTACCACATTCTTGAAGTGGAAATAGTAGCGATCAGTGGGCGAGATACGGCTCTCTAATTTAACGCATCGGCAGCGTTTTCCATGAATTTCATTCTGCTGCATCTCCCCTTGGCTTGTGGATGCCCTTCTCAACTGTGGTCAAGTTTTCGCAATAAAATATCCAAGATCCTCCTTTTTCTACAAGCATAGGAATCAGTTTGGTTCACCGTTTTGTAAAATGTTTTATTAAAAAAAAAAAAACTTCTACTAACACAAATATAAAATGTGCCCCAAAAGTAACCGCAATTATCAGAAACACTTAAATACATGCAAATAAAAGCTTGACTATCTTTATCAGGCAAGGGAGAAAATCTCAAGCATAATTTTAAAGTAATAACTCAAAGACCCTTAAATGCATCACAATGTGTTTTATACAAAAAAACTTAGAAAAAGAAGATAGTTTATCATAAAAATTAATTAATATTTATTTTATATCACCGATTTGTCTTTATTTTCTTTAGACAAAGAAACCAAAATCAGTTATTTAGTCATATATCAGGTGGTGTTTCTAAAATATATAATAAAAACCATAAATAATAAAAAGGATGGAATCGGTACATTTGGGTTAGACATTAATCACAGTTTAAAATTTCAGTGACAAACGTGGTACATAGCTCGCTGATAAATAATGTTCTACCTTGTCGTTTGATTTCTGATAAATCTTAGTGTATGTTTTTTATCGTATGCTCTAAATTTATTTTTATAAGATAAAATATGATCTTTTAACTTTAAATTTAAAATAATTTTATTCTTCCAATATCTCTTAATGTTTCATATATAATGTCAAGGGAATCAATTTCAGAATTTTATTTTAAAGTGCATGAGGTTAAAAATTTCGTATATTAATGTCAGGAAAAGAAATGTTGATTTATCTAATCAAGAAGACAAACTTTTCAAAAAGTAAATAAATTCCACTTTTCAAGAAGTAAACTTTTCCACTTGGCAGAAATCATATATTACCCATTCATCATTCATTACCATCTGATGATGTGGGACATACATTATATATGCCAAAGGTAAGTGAATGAATAATACCAAAAGTTTCATAATCATATTTATAGTTTATTGAAAAGCTTCAGAGCAAACGCTCAAAAGCCACCCACAGTTGACACCGGCGAAGGAACGAATGGCGCAACCCTTTCTAAGTTTCCTGGTGCCGTAATAGTTTTTCCCCGTCAACAACAATTATTAGCCACGAGATCTTCAGTTGAGCTCATAGGCGTCTCGTACACTAAAGATTTCATGTGCTTCCAGAAGAAAAATCCAGTGGATTGAGATCCAGTGAGCAAGGAGGCCAAGCTACAGGTCAACTAAGTGATATCCATCGGGCGGAATATGAGGAATTAAAAAAAGTACAGACCGTGATGGAAAAATGTGCTGTGGCTGTATCGTGAATAAAAAACATGTTTCTCAGGATGGGGAGTACAACAGCTTGCAATAAGTTGGGAATCACCTGTTCCAGGAAGATACGTCATGTTGCGTTGGTCAAACGGTCTGTCACGATCGAAGAGCCTACGAGGTAATCACTAAGGATACCTGCCCAGATGTTCACGGAAAATTTCTGCAGGTGTCTATGAGGAGTTGTACAGTGGGCATTGTTATCAGACAAAACGTGATGATTTCGTTTTTTAAATTACAACGTCTACTCTGATTGGCTTTCTCTGGTAACCAATAATACCAAAAGGCTGCTTCTTCTCTGTGGAAATTTGCATACAGTAAATTCATGATAGATTTTTGATGCGTTTCTACTTTCCTCTTTTCTGCCTCTCAGAGTATAATGCGACCCTATGTTCCTATATAATTATTACTTGTCTGGATGGGTATATATATATATATATATATATATATATATATATATATATATATATATATATATATATATATATATATATATATATATATATATATATATATATATATATATATATATATATTTGTTTTTTAAGCACTTATCTCTTACCAATAAAAGTTTCAGTAAAATGATGGCAACATAAGTTAATCAACGTTGCCTATCAACTAGAAAATCAAAAAGTATACAGAAAAAAGTTTTACAAAAGTGTGTTGAAAATTTAATTGTAAGTAAAGGAATTTAAAAGAGTAAAAACTTCTAAATTATTAATCTTTAAAGACAAAAATTGTAAATAAATAAATAAAATATGAAAGATAGATATTTAACTTTTACTAGAAAGAAGCTTTTAATTTAATCAACTTATTCTAGACCTTGAAATCAAACAACAATGAATACTAATTAAATCATTGGGGAAACACTGAACTCACATTTTTAGACAGACTAGTTTTTTGTATTGTAAGATATGAAACATTTTCATAAGAATTTATATTTTAATTTTTGTTATTTCATTTAGCTCTGGCTTGCATTGTTAAGTTATTGAAGCTTCCAGAAATATAATGAAATTACCTGTTTTTTAAACTTAATAAGCCTTTCTATGAATGTATGAATATCAAATCGTGTGACAGCTTTTTTAAATAGCTTATTCTTTTGTAATAGTTGCAAAACTAAAAGTATTGAAAATTTGATTACATTTGTAGAATAATGTTTCAAAAAACTTCCCAATTTTACAATTCTATTTAATTTTTTAACCGTTTAACAAAATGCATATGATTATGGACTTAAATTTTGAAAATTAGTTCCAATATTAATTATTAATTCGAATAATGATAATACTAAAATTTCAATTTATTGAATTAATTATCCATTGCATGGTAATAATCAATTAATTATTAATTCCAATAATTGATTATTACCATGCAATGGATAATTAATTCAATATATTGAAATTTTCGTAATTTTCTTTTTACTATTTTATGTATATTTTAACAACGTTATTCCAAGTAGTAATGATTTCTAATCTGGAGAATATTGCACAATGAACTGTAATTTTGAAAGATGAAACAATTCAGAAACAAAAATGTTTACGTTAACGATTAACAAGGCTTTATTAAAAGTGCCATAGGAATCTAATACAGAAAATTTTAAATTATTTATCACATATTTTGATTAGCAATGTTGTAAGTGCTTGATTAAAATAAGCAGAATAAATAATAAGCTTTAGTTAAAAAAAACCTTTTTAAGTAGTCATAAAAATTGATAAGTACGTTTCAGAGCTGCATACGATGAGCTAGAAGTGTCCCCTATCGAGAATATTAGTTACTAATTTTAAACTTTTTCATTCGATTGTCTTATACTTTCGCAGTAAATATATAACATTTCATTTTAAATCAATTTTTATTCGCAGAATATTTTATGTACAATTTACAAAAATCATTAATGAAACAATTTGTATTTATATTCTCTCCATTTTAATAATATATTTGAACTCGATATATTTAAAGTGCTATAAGCTGAAAGCTGTTGACATTATATACACATTGTACAGTTATATGTTATATAATCATTCTGTAAATTAACACTTATGGAAACCTCAAAACATCTGAGTATATAATCAATTCAAGCATATTATTTCATTGCATATTTTAAACGGGCAAATACATTGCTAGATATAGGATAACGTATTTTATAAAGCAGAGATACTGCTTTAAAATAATTTTAAGCACTATCTCTGCTTTAAAATACGCTAAAAATTTTATTGGCTAAAAGTGTTAAAATACTTATAATACTAAAAAATTTTAAGCAAATTTTTAAATACCCTAAAAATATTGGAAAAATTTCGACTCACAATAAATTCTGTATCCTATACTTAGACTCAATTTTAATTGAAGAAATCAATTTTCTTTGTTTTGTTGCTAAAATATACTCAAAATTGCTATAGATTTAATGACTTTCCAATTGAATAGTAAGGCACATTCTTATCATATTCCTGTAGAGAACAAGTAACAATCAATTTATTTGTTGTCCTATCTATTAATATAAATAACACGTTAACATTCAAAGATTTTTTTTAAAAAAATGCCTGATTTAAACTTTATTTAACATTGCAAATCATAGATGTTAATTCATTTGAGATATCTTGCGGGTTTTTTAATACTATGTCCTATTTGCTATGATGAAAGTTGTTGCTTGTCTTTCTAAAATTAATGCGTCAATACCAACAAGTCATCTACCATTATTTGTATCTGTAACTGCAGAAAAACATAAATTTCAATTTTCCATATTTAAATTATTGAAAAATTTATGAACAAAGTTATTCTTTCAACTCAGCCTAAAATGTGACTTTGATTTCACGTTTGAATCACACTGCCGACTCTATATAAATAATTTTTATCTTAATTAAACTCACTTTAAAAGAAATTAATTGCTAAAAATGCATCATCAGAATAACGTCAATTCTAGATTCTAGATAAGTCAAGTTTCTTCTAATTTATGTGTATCCCTTTCAATTTAAAATCTTTAATTTTATATTAATTATAAATATTCATTTCTTCGATACTTTTTAATATAATTTACAAATAATCTAAAATGTTACATTTCTTATATAAAAGAAATATTCAGTGCATGATATTATTGTTGCAAAATTGTATCTTATATAAAGATCTGGAATTAATTTGTGTATGCCATATAATCTTTGGGACTTTACAATTTTGAAAAAGACACGTTTAGTACATAATAATTTGTGATAATTACTATGAAAATATTCACTCCGAGAGAATAAATTGTCTATATACAAAATGCTTAGTCTGAAGCTCAAATTTATTTATTCATGGAATCAATTAATTAGAATACATTTTTCTTCGCCATTTTTTAAGTGCTGCTTATTCCCAATAAACTAGATATTGGAGCTTATACGCACTTTCGATTTATCTTGAAAGGTTTTGCGTTGAGCACTTAATCTGTTTTGCCATTCGTCAATTTCACTATCAGTACCACCCCTCTTAATCTCATTCACTCGAGTTGAGATGTTTGCTAATCGGAAACAAAAATGTCAGAGAAATCGTCCGGCGAAATTAATTGGGTGTAATCTTGAAACATTCATTAGTTTCCTTTTATATATAATTTGTTGCAATGCTTTCAGAAGATCTGTTTGTGGCTATGATCATTGAGAAAAAAGATTCGAAATAATTGAATACTAAAGCTTTCTTTTTTTGGGGAGAATTACTAAAATAAACAATTATCTAAAGTAATATTTTTCATGATGGACAAATCATGTTAGTTGTGTTGCAAATTATTGGATTGTTAAATTTTTTTTATAAGTATGTATTATAAATGAGAAATGTTTTTCTCTGACTGTTTGCTTAGTGAAAAAAATAATAAGTAATAATATGTTAATAATATTAGTAATTTCGAAGTTAAAAAATAAATTCTGTAAAATATCTCTATTTCCGAGTGATGTCAATACATGTTTAGAACAACTCAGCCATTTCAGAGCATTTATTTTAATTAACGCTTAATGCAAAATAATTAATTGCAAGAATTAGTTCGTAATATAAAATAAAGCACTTCATTGATGCTATACCATTTAAATCCCCCCAAAAAATCAAAATTAGTTGAATTTTTGTGAAATCAAATATAATTTCATTATTTTTTTGTGCATAAGCCCCATTTTATTATTTCAAACGAAGACGCATTTAATTTTGTCAGAAATCCACATCGATATTTATTTACGAATGATTTATCGATATGAACTATCGGATTGGTACTATATAAGAACTAAGTGGATCTAAATTACTATTGTTCTTAAACATTTGAAACTTAAACATCAAGAAAAGATAATGGTTCCAGAAAGTGAGAAAAGTCTTTCTAAATTATTAATGTAGTTTGTGCAATACTAAGAATTTTTGTATTTTGATCAGTAAACTAAAAGTTTCCGATCAGGATTCTAACTACAAATATGGTAAAATAAGCTGATAGTAAAAGCATGTTGCTAATTAACCGTATTAAAGTATACAAATTAAATTAGAAAAAAAAGAACAGAGTGAATGGTAGCCTTAGTTTTACAATATTAAGTAATTGATAGCATTAGTAGTCTTTTTTTAAATAACTCTTTGCTTGATAACATGTCTGTCTTCGTATAAGTTTGGAAACTCTTAGAATAGTTTTCTTTTAGCATTGTCTTAAATTGCGGAAACATCAAATCAAATAAATAACTTTCAGCAATAAGACTTCAATTTTAAAAATAAAAATAATGTTTACTGGTATTAAATTGAAGCATATATGCTAAGGAAAACAAGTCATTAACAAGGTTCTGAATAATAAGTCATTTCATAAACAAACCAATATTTGAAACAGATTTCTACATTAAGTCTCAAAATTTTAAACTAAGATGGAAAAACATCTCTTATATTACTGTCTTTAATTTGCAGAATTTTATGATAAGCATAAAGAAACATCTGTTTAATCATTTTATAGAAAAGATGTTACACATATATCTATATAAATACTATACGTGAATTTATATCGATATATGTGTAAGAAGATTTTATATGTTAGTCAGTACATATATTAGTCTTTAAGTTTCTTAAAACATTATTCACTATAAGTAATAATTGCGTCGTATATAATTTAGTAACGTTTCTCTTTAAACACAAAGTAAAAGACAGTTATTTCATATAGATAAAAAGAAAGGATACTCATTTATATGTATCATCAAATGATTTTGTATACTTTCATTGCAAGAAAAATTTTTAAATTATTTATTATTAAATTTTTTAATTGTCTTAACACTGACTTAATTGTCAGCATTCAGATAAGATGAATATAACATTTTTTAAAAATATTTTTCAGCTATTGTTATTACTTTTAAGTTTTGAATTCTTTATAAACGTTGAAATAGTCATGATTTTTTTGAACAACGGAAAAAGTTCTTTGAAGAAAAGAATATAATAACGAACTTTAATTCTTATTTAGAAATGTTTTCCTTTCATCACTAATTATCATATTTTGTCATAGAAACTGTTAAGTTATTCTGAAAAGAAACAAATATAAATTCATATAATAAAATGGAAAAGATTTTTTTAATTTAGATATAAGCCGAAAAAAGATTTACAACATCAAAATACATTTTTCTGAATCTTATAAGCAGAAATTTGTGAATGTAAAAAGAAAATAATTCTAGAAACACTATATAAAACATTTCGTTTTTGATTTGCATAGAATTTAATTTCTTTTGTGTCAGATAAACTTGTTAAAATTAAATGTAAAAGTGTCAAGGCTTATGACACAATTAAAACTTTTCCTCTGTAAAATTAGAAAAAAATTATCATTCAGACAGGAAATATAATTTGAATTCTTGGAATATTTTTTTTTTTACATAGTTATTCAAAATTTATATTACTATCGTCAGGAAATAAGTTTTATCCACTTCAAATGTGATTTCCTAATAATAACTTTATCCAAATGTCAATTAAGTAAAATTAATTGTATTAAGGCAAGCAAATTCATTTGTTTGTGTGCAATGATTGTTGATGTTTAATACATACATCATTTTATCGTTAGTGTCAACAAATAAGTCACTTACTTTACTATATCATCAGGCTTAATAATCTTAATAAGAATTACTACTTGCAGAGACTCATTTTTACGAAATTTTTATATACGAATACTCACTATTTTACGCATTATAATGGTTGATCTCATAAATAAATTTAATTGTTGATGTTTAACTTTAACTCTTTAAGAACTAAAATTTTTAAAAATCTTCTTTTGTGAACTCATTTTTATGCATCTTTCTTTGATTTACATTAATTCCCATTTACGAACTAATATTTTTAAAAATCTTTTGTATGCGAATTCATTTTCATACATCTTTTATTTTTATTTTTTTAATTCTTATTTACAAACTAAAGTTTTTAAGAATCTTTTTTTGAGAACTCTCTCATTTTCATATTTATTTTATTTTTTATATCACGGTAAAAGACACGGATTATCCTGAATAGAGAAACATAAATTCTTCGAATTAAGAATAGTTAACTATGTTGCTAATACTGTAATACTGATTCTTTTTCAAACCATTGAATTGTAATTTTTCAGTCTAATACAATTGCCATCATACAGTGCATTCAATATAATCATGAATTTCGAGGGCAAATATGACATAGTACTTTGCCATACGTAATAGGTTAGGAATTGTTTTATGAAATTGATGTTTCCGGCCCAATGCAGTTGTCAATCTACGTTTGGAATGATATTTACAATAAAAATGATGTTTTGGTCATTTTGATGCGTCTACTATATTAAATTTGGAGCAAATTAATAGGAGTTTAATTTAGTAGTATGTAAAAAAATATTTTTAATAGAAGAAATGAAATGAATATTATTTAACAAATGAAGTAAATGATAGTTACAATTAATAAAGAATAGGATCTTTATTATGAAATCTGATATACTATTTCTTAATAAAATTAATACATTAGAAAGATTTAAATTTAACTTTATAGTAAAAAAGAAAAAAAACATGTTACTTTTTTTTAATTTCGCGTCTTTGAAATTTACGTGAATGTTTTACTAGATTTATGATCATTTCATTGTTAAAATTCTTAAATCTCATTCTCAGAAATATATAAAAATCAGACTTCATTAATAAAAAATCCAAAAGAAACTATTTCAGCAGTTAAAGTATTGTTAATAATTTCATCAAATGCTGTTTATTTAATTTTTTTTTATAATTTTGTGCATTATTTTTAATTATTATTTAAGAAATGTTGTACAAATTGTAAATAGATTATTTTGGTTCAAAAATACAAAAATTTCTTTCAAACTCTCCTGTTTTAAAATTATTGTTTTTTTTAAAAATAAATATAAACAATATCTGAATTTGGTCAATGAAATGTTCTATTAAGCATGTACTTTGCATCCTCTAAAAGTCAATTTTCAAGAATTAAAGAAGATTGATACCCGGATTTTTTACTGTCTTAGTTAAAATTGGAAAACAGTTATTTTCTATAAAAAATTTTTAAAAAACCGCTGATCCCAAAACACAACATTAAATTTAATAAAAGATAATAATAAAAAAATATGCAATTAAAATATTTTCTCTTTAAAATACAAAAATATAAAAATAATTATAAATTTGAACAATCAATTGTTTTCATCGTTGTTTTCAGAAAATTATTTATATCGAAAATAAAGAATATTTTGATTTATAAAATAAAAAAAAAACGAACATTGAGATTGACAACTGTGACAAAAAGTAAGATTAGAGTTTACGGATGAGAATGGAAGTTTACATTTTTCGTTGAACTCAGCATTTCATTCAGTTTTCGAAAACTTTTATTTAGTTTATTTCCTTTTTACTTCTCTTATATTGTTTTGTGGAAGCTTTTGTACAGTTAACATAAAAGTTACGGTTTTCCTTTTCACTGAATTTCTTTGCATACTTTGTCAACGGAAGTTAAGAAGTCTTAGCAACATATTTCAAATCCATCGTTTTTTATTTATATGGGGCATCAGAGTTGTTTTGTTTTCTCATAATTCCAGCGCACAATGTAATGATTTTTCTTTATCTTATATTTTTGACAATTTTTTAGAGATGTCTAGAATATTTATTTTCATTCGACTATCTTTTGCTTAACATAAAAAGAATATTTATTTTAGTTTTCAAATTCACCAAGAAAAGTTTTTTCCTAAATTTATTATCTATTATCTCTGAAATATCGAAAATAGGCTTCAGCATATGGATAAAAATGTATTTATTATTTTATTAAAAATTGGAAATAGAATAAAAAAGCACAATGCAATAATCGTGTTAACATTTATTACGTATATTATTATCGCAACAATTTGAAATTCAAATTATTGTTAGTGTTAATAATCCCACTGTTTATACATACCTATGAGAAGATAGTTTTTCTCATAAATTCTATGCAGAAAATAATTTTGTAACGAGTAAGAATACGGGTCTAAATAATTAAAGAAAAATGCTTACCGTCGGTATAATACAATGCATGCTTGATTTTACGAACTAATAGCACCCCGTAAATAGTTCTTAAAATCGAAAGTTCGTAAAATAGAAATATATGAGATAATTCTTAAAATTAATCTTTTCTATCAAACTGCTATCACTGCATAAATACAGTCCTGTAATGATAATTATGACAGTCGTGTAAAAACCGGGCCTGTAAAAATAAATCTTGCGTGTCAAAATGACTTTATGACGGGCAGCAGCAAACGAAACATTGATTGACAAGTGCATTGGACCTAGGATATCAATTTCACGAAGGGAATAAAAGAAATGCTCATGATTTGCAAAATTATCTTACTATAATTGCACTTAAACTGTTGATTACTTTTGATAAAGGCGATTAAGAGAGTTCTTAGTTAGTTGGGGTATATTCCACGTAAATTGTTTAAAAAAAAATTTGAGATTTATGCACCGGCAGAATAGCTGCTTTTCCATGATTGAATGACTTATGATTCTTCAAATAAAAATGCTTTCCAAGTTCCTCAAGCATAAAATTAAAAGAAAAGAAAAAAATTGGAAAAACATCAGTTGATAAGAAATAAATATAAATGAGTTGGTGAAAAAGAGATTTTTCAAATTTGGGACAATGCTAAGCACTTACCATTAGTTCGTAAAATCATGAATGTTCATAAAAACAAACATCTGTTGTACTACTCACTATAATCGTATCACGCCATCTATCAATGACATTCGTAACTATTTTTAATATTAGCAAATGTATTTCTTATACATTCTCTCATTGCTTTTTGGATTAGTTTTTTCTTCCATATTATTTCAAATGTAGCCAAATATTTTCAAAAATTAGTTATTTAATATACAATAATCAATTTTACCATCAAAATAAAATTTATCGATAATATTACAGAAAATATTAAATTTATTTTAATTAATAAAAATGTTGACAAAATGTATTTTAAGCAAATATTGTTATAAACTCTTTTCTTTCGAAAAATTTATGGAACAAATAATCGGTATGCAAATAAATTAAAAGAAACTGCTACCAATATTTATGTTTAAATTGTTAAACTGTGGGGTACAAATGAAAAAATCATATTTTTAAATATACATATTTTTAATTAGTTGTATTTTAAACTAAAACTTTATTTATTTATAATTTATTTTAAAGTCAATTAATCTAATGACGGAAGTTTAAAAAAACATTAATCATTTGAAATGTTTTGCTTTGCCATGAAATTCATAACCACTATAGCAAAATGTGGAAGAAGTTCTAATCTATTTTTTATTTAACATCGGTCTAAAAATATTTTAAACGAGAGTGCTTAAGGTTGTTCTGTGATTTACAAAATATTTTAATATTTTTCGTCCTTTTATTTAATAACAGCTTACGAATTTTATAATATCAGATGTTCCTTTTCTAAAATTTTATTTAAATCTAAATTTCCTCGGAAACTGTGAGATTAAAATAACAAATATATAATAACATAATAAAATACAAATAAAATAAATATTTTAATTTTACATTGTATTAATTTAAAAATACGAATAGTCAACTGTTTAAAAAATACACAAATTAAAAATCTCATTTGTTTTGAATAACTTGTGACTAAGAAGATATTATAACATTTAAATTATTTGTATCTTAATATATATCAATGAATATCATTTTTATTCAAGTATGTTTTCCTCCTTCTTTCATTCAGTCTGTAAATTTTGCGAAAAATACTAAAATTAGTTAAACATAAATTTCAATGAAGTTATACCCTTATGGTTTATTAAAAATTTAAATATAATTTTATCACGTTTTTATTCTGCAAATTAAGAATTTGTATTTATAAATTACGATAAATTTTTTTAAAGGTGTGAAAAGTATATCATTTAAAAAAATAAGGGCAATACTTTATAACTTGCAAGATATATATATTTTTTTTGAGATCGATAAATATCATTTGGAGACTATCATATGCACCTTCAAACTAGAATTGCAGCAATAAATGGTTCAGTTTCCACAATAAATATAATTTTTAAGGAGATATATTATAATGGCAATGGTAATAAATATGAGATTACTTCTTTAGAAAATTGTGGCTAGAAACTATGAAATTCTTGCAATAATTTTGAATATTTAGAATTATTACAATATTGATTTTCTTAAAAAACTTTTTCCTATCTAGTTTGAATGATTATATGAGAAGTAAACACTCAAATATAAATCTCTAGAAAATTTATGCGAAATAAACCTTATTAATATATGTGACATTACTAATTATTTTAGTTATCTGTAATTTCGAAATACATTTCAACAACGCAGAGAAATTTGAAAAATCATACTTTTTTTATACATTTTGTTGACAATTTTATAGGAATTTCAATAGCTAAAAATAAGCGAAACTTAACCTTTGTTGTGTAATGAAGTTGAGATCTAAGCTGTTTACCATAAAACAACAGCTTTTTAAGTATTTTATCGATAATGTTTCATAATACGGTATTATATATGACTCAACATATAATTTGAAAAATAACCATTAAAATTTGTTACAATTTTGAAAGAAGTAATATATTTTATTGCTTTATTATAATTTTAATTATAATTTAAATTTTTTATTAATTTATTATGCAACACTGATACATTCATTTTTATTAACATTTTGATTTGAATTTAATAGCTTGCTAAAAATATAAATGATTCAAAAATAGATAATTTAAAAAAGTGCATAGAAGCAAATTCAATTTTAACTTTTGCGTCAATTTATATCAAAGTAAATAATAAATATTTCAATAAAATAGGTTATGCGTTTTTTTAATATCATACTTTTTTAATAAGTTGTAATTGGCATTTCTAATTTTTTATGGTGTTACACAATAACTTTTCTGTGTTCTTGTAAAAAATGTACAATTTTACTTTTATGAAATACATTTGTTTTCGAAACACTTTTAATTGACTGATTTATGTAAACAAACATCAATATCATATTTCGTAGTTCTTTGTTATTAAAATTTGGCAATATCATAGAAATCATTCTTTAAATCACAATAGGGTACAAAACAGGATATTAAAATTCTTTTGTATTATAGCAGAAATTGTTATAGATTTTGGCATTTTAAAGTGTGAGAACCACAATTTCTTATAAAAAAGCTTAAAGACTCTCACAACAAACTTCACACCCATATGTAAAGTTTGAAAAAAAATATGGTGACACAATAGAAAGAAAGAGTTTTCGATCTCCATACATAACGAATAAGAGGAGAAAGAAAGCATTATAGATATCGATACTGCATCTTGAATGCCGTTGCTATAGCAACAGTGACAGGGGAAAATAGAAAACAATGTCTTATTTGTTTCCCCATCCAACGGTTCCGCTAATGAGTTTGAAAAGCTGTTAAAAATAAAAAAAAGTCTTCCTTATCTTTTGCTGAGGTGTTACAGATTAAAGTTGTATTTTTTGTCCATAAAACAAATTTTTAGGATTAGGGATTGAAATTGTGTGAAGCATTTCATAATTTTTTAAAATTATTTTTGTCATAATGAATGTTGCACGAAAATCTTATGAACCATTTTCTTTTTCATGCGGATATAAAAAAAATTTATTTTTCTTGTAGAAAGAAAATTCGTAGGTTAACCGACATTAATTTTGCTTTATAATTTAAGAATACAGAAAAACATCTTTCTCAAATTTAAATTTTGCTTTATTTTTTGAAACTAGTTTTAAAGAGAAGAAGTGAATTTCTCCTCTCACGCTTCTTAAAGTTTTCATCAAATATAGAATATATTTTTTTAGGATTAGTGGGTGAAGAATGATTCGGGAAGTATATTTAGAATGTAATATATTCTGTGGAAGAAAAGTGAATGCAAAACTAGTAAAGACTACGCTTTAGCAGGGAAAAACGATGTGTTCGATTCTTGATTCTTTCAGAAATTATCACCTATAAAGAATGAAAGTTTACGTATATGAGAATATACGCTATAAAATTACAAAATTTCATTTTTATTTAGTATCACCATCCATAAAAAATCGAAGATGAAAATTTACTATTATTTTGTTTTTACTGTGAACACAAGTCTACCATGAAAAAAAAATCTAGTATAAAGCTAAGTGTAAAACTATATTATTAATTATTATCATTACAATTTCCTGACAAAGCTAGATCTATACTGTAAGTGACAGTATACTACACTGTTCAAATAAATTTAAAGAATATATTGTTTCAACGAAATTACATAAATAACTACATCACTAATAAGCAGAGAATAGACAACCATGATTTAAATCGTTGCAGGAAATGGAAGGGAATTTCGTATTCAGAGTTCATTTTGTTGGGAAACTGGAAAAATGGTATGAGTCCTGAACTTTTGTGATTTCACTGAAGCTTTTTTCACTGCTGTTGTGAGATTTAATAATTTAGCTTTTGTTTCACTATGAGGTTGCATTAAATTATTACGGTTTGCTTCAATTAACATTTTGGGGTATAGTTGGGAATCGCGAATTAATATAAACAAAAAAATTGAAGAGATTACAAATAACAAGCAATAACAATTAAAGGCTGTCGAGTCGATTGGAAAAAGCAGAATTGAAAGACGATTATAAAAGTTCGTCTTAGTAAGACCACGTATAATAATAACTCATATCCTATTAAAACAGCTTATCGCCGGAGCCATACTAAGGCTGGGGCAATTGCCCCAGGGTTAGAGGTGGTTCCAAATCGAATAGAAAGTTTGTTATTGTGAAGCAGAGGTGGCACCAAAAGAAGTTTTCTTGAACCCCAGTTAATCTAATCCGGGCCCTCAATGTTTCAAAAGAGCAATACGTAACTACAAAAACTGTTTCTTTGGATGTTAGGACGAAGTGAATCAAACTAAGCAATCAAAAATTGGTTTCAGAAGACTAATCTCAATGAATATAAGACCAATCTCGTGCATTTTAGTGTCCTCATAATATCTTTTAAATCAATAATTGTGAGCCATCTAATATAGAAAGCTGATGAAAAAGGCTTGAAATGCAGAATTGTTTACTGGTGAGCTCGGAATCAGTTTAAATATGTGACGCTGTTCATTGTACTTTATCGAGTGAGCCACTCGATATAAAATTACTTTTGTTTGGGAAAGAATATAATATAGATAAGTTACTTTGAATGTATGAGCTGGAATTAGGATAAGTAGATTGCACATCATTCCGAAAAATAACAATTTGATGGCTTTAAGGTATCCAGTCGATACACTGAGGAACCAAACCTTTCTTTATATTTCAAGCACAAGGGATTCCTTCCTCTTAATGTGTGATAGTCCCACATTTCATATTTCTAATCTCATTGTGGGCGTGATTTATGCGAAAATAATGCAGTATATAAAGTGGAATGGATGCTTTTGTAAGCTAAATGCAATCGAGAGTGCTATGAAAATTTTTAGACAACGAGTTGCTGTGAAGCAAGTAAAAGGAGGATAAAGATAATTCAAAATATTTCAAGAGTGGAAGTGTACCAAGTTTTATCAATAAAGTTATTACATTTAAGAAACAGCCGAATTGAAAGTTTCAGCTGTATGTTCAAAGGACTGTTACACCGTATTAAACTTCTTGCATCATTTTCAAGTAATAAGTTCCTGGTTATTTACATGTAAATATGTTCTCTAAAATTATTTTCGAATTAAATTCAATAATTAAAGTTCACACTTTTTTCCCAATTTTGCCCATTTTACATGTGTTTTTTGAATTTTATGCCCATGATTAGCAATCATGACAACAGAAGAAAGTAACAACTCAACGTTGCAAAAAGGCAGTTTATCAATGTGAGTTATGCTAAACTCATTAGAATACGGGGACTACGAAAAATTTCCTCCCCCTTCAGATCAATGTCAAAATTGAGGGAGTGGATAATCTGGTGGTGCCATCTATCGGAAGAGTTAAAGAGCAAAGACATACTTTCACCTTCGTGGTGCTCTGCTTAAAATGAAAGATGCTCCCAATTGACATAAATTCGCATAGCGAACACATAGCGAGCTTGGCTTGTCCAAGTGTCATAAGTAACAACAACAACAACACGATCTTGAACAAACCTGCAGTGATGCTTATTGTTAAAGAGGATCAGCGACATCTTGAAGACGCTATTGGAAAATACTCTTGTAGTGATCGTCAAATGATATACATCCTTTGACTGACATTTGATGCACCTCTTCAAAATGACTATTTTTACACTATATAGCTCATAAATGCTCATCCCACTTCAATTCCTTCTCATCCTTTCTCTTGCAGTCCATATTAATCCGATTGATACTCCGTTGCAGAGCATACGTTAAAAAGCTTTATTTCTTTTACGCATATTACCCCAATTTTTCGAATAAAGTACTTAAAGGATTGTCAATTTGTCAATTCTTTCTTCAATTTTGTTGGACAGATATTTAGAGATAAGCACTACAGATTTGGCTAAACCGTTTATTATTTTATAAAAGTTTAAATTACTAAATAATGTTCGCTGATGTTATCATAATATGTACCAAAAATTACCATAGGTATATCTAAACTGAATTTTTCCCAAGAAATAAGAAAAAATACATATAATTAAAAAAAATTACATAGAAAAAAATCTAATATCTAAATATCGCTTAACTCAAATTCAAATTTTAAAATGATTTCCAATTTTTTAAACAATTTTGAAACATTTAATTTATATGTTTATAAATTCCTAAAAGTAATTCGAAAACTGAAAAAATAAATTTAATTTAGATCTTTATATTTAGGAATCCTATTTTAAAATTTGATAATCTATAAACACAATGGATTATATTGGAATTTATATAATTTTTATAAAGTATGGATTATTTTAAATAGCGTACACACTGTCAATACTTGAAAAAATATATTGATAATCTTATATATGAAAGTGATCTATATCCAATTTTATTCTTTTATTTATTGATTTTATTTTTAATGTGTTTTGACATCACTTTTTTACAGGAAAAAATTTATTTCACAAAACAATTTCAAAAAAATTAAACTTAATACATGAATCCCTAATTATTGTTAAATAATAAATCAGGAATGGCCTTATGATTTGTCGTTATATACATTAAAATTTTTCAAATTGTGTCAATGAAAGAAATTAATAAATATATTTCCTTTGACAGAGTTGTGTGATTTTTTATAAGATTGTATTTAAAAATAAAAAAAAATTCAGATCTCTTAGTTTAAATAAAGTTGAAAGTTAATAAAATTAAATTTAAAAATGTAGTTACAATTATATAGATGAAAGCCCTGAATA
Organism: Latrodectus hesperus; assembly: GCA_037975125.1. Lineage (NCBI taxonomy): Eukaryota > Metazoa > Arthropoda > Arachnida > Araneae > Theridiidae > Latrodectus > Latrodectus hesperus. Next base: position 38,050,899 of record CM075855.1, read on the forward strand.
TGACAGTTGCGTATTATTTTAAAGTACCAGATTACATTTAATTCCAGAATAGTTCACATACTAGTACCAGATTCATGAAAGCTATTTGCGAAAAGTATTTGGGAATTTTCATGAAAGCTCAATTGATAACAATCCTAATGATTTAGAAAATTCTGTGACATTTTGATATTATGGATACATTATAGTTAATAAATATAACTATGTAATATATTAACTTTGTAAGCAGGAACTGAGGTTCACCATAATGTATAATTTGATATGCTAAACAACGAATCAAAAATGCACTAAAATTTAGAACATTTTGAAGGGCTACATATTTTTTTTTATTTAACTTCAGAGTTAAGTCACAATTTTTATACATGTATACTAATAACTCAAACTGATGATACATAGTAAGAGACTGACAAGTTTTAAAAATAGAATTCGATTTACAAATTTTGTGATACTGCATTTCAAATGTAAGCACAATTCGTTATATTAAAGCTTCACTGGGTAATAAGTGTAAAATTAAAGCTGGAAAGCTTTAATAATGGAACATTTTTTTGAAAAATAAGGATTTACCTAATTTATATAATTTTTTTTATATTGGCTATATCTGATGCTTTGAAGATTCTATTGTTTATATAATCGGAAATCCACATTTATAGAAATTAAAGTTTTTATAAATGAATTGTTTTTCATTATTTTAATTCCTATAACTTTCAATTTTGCATTCAATAATTTAACAAGTTTCTATTCATTAATATTTTATCTTCTTCAAAAATGAAGATAACTAAATGTTTGTAAATAGTTATCTGAATATTAATTAAAACAATTTAATCATTTTATAGATTGTAAAAATATATATGATTCTAATTTACTGTGATATTTTGAAGAATTATACTTGCATATATATTGGCTGATAAATGCTTTTTGCTTAGTGTTATTTTTTAGTTTTAAGTGATATTTTATTTGATAAAATAGCATAAAACTATTGAATTATACTAAGCACTTAAAATATTTAGCTATGTATTTCTTTGAATATCAACTTAGGCTTCACTTCAAAGCCAACATATGTATTTTGAAGATGTGACAAATTCTGATTTTTCTCAAATCTAAACTTAAAAAATTTTACAAATTATTTATTATCTTTCATTTAATAATTATGAAAAGTAAGATAAATAATGTACTTATATATATATATATATATATATATATATATATATAGTATTAAGTGTTCTTAATTTGAAAATTAAAATAATTAAAAAATGTATGATTGAGAAATATTACTTAAAGTAAAATTGAAATATTAAAATATGAGAGTAATAAGTAACTTATAGAAACAGAGTATCCATAATATAGACTAACACATCACGGGATTAATTTTTTAATAGATTCACGAAAGTCTGATTAATGCATATATTTCATACTTAAATAGTCTTTATTAAAGCCAAATTATTTTTGTTACATTTATTTGCTAGAACTGCAATTCCAATAAGGTAATTTTAATATTATTTTTAATATAAGCGATATTTTGAGCACAATTATTTTTAACATTTTATATTTTAATATATATTCAGAATGTCACTGAAATTTTTACTTTATATTATAGGGTAAACCATTCATGATTTTTTTTTAAAATTACAATTTGAATTTTCATATTTTAAATTGTTTTTTAAGTTTGAGAGAAATTTGAAGCCTTTGCATTCGAGTGATTCATCAGCAAAATATCAAACTTCTGCACCAATTGTTTTTCAAAAAGTCTTACAATTGCAATAATTTAATATATTTTAAAAAACAATTTTAATTAATTGTTTTTAGAGCAGAGGTGCCGTATAATCCATGATGCCAAATTCTGAGATTGGCGAATTTTTGGCTGATTTTCTTATATATCTGGCAACCTCGTTTTTATTACGTCATACAGATGGAGATCTATAAGAATTATGCAGAAATTCTAGATTGGTAACCCTAGTACTTACGTCATCGCGCAAGTCACGATAAGTCATCTCGGCAACATTTCTTCATCGCCAAAAAATTCAAAATTTTGAATTATGAATTATACGGCACCTGTGCCAATATAAATATATGTTCATGTTGTGAATGCACATATGTAACTCATACATTCACACCTTAAACAAATTGCTTGGAGTATAATTGCTTATATAACACTTTCATCAAATGAAAAATAATCGTTGGTTAAAAAATATTTATTCATTTAATTAGAATAAAATAATTGAAATGCTTACAGCTTATGTTAATGCTCATAACCGAAGACATCTGGAGTATAAATATATATCCTTTATATATCTTAGAATTTAAAAATATTTATATTTTAAAATATCGGTTCGTTTTCTATCTGTCTTTGTAGAAAAGGACACATTTTAAATAATTTATTTCTTACCTATAAGAGTTTTTTAATTATTTTAAATCTATCACATTTTATTACATAAATAAAATATGACGTTTAATGCATATGTTATAAGCACATTTAATTTTTTAGGAAATCACTATTGTGATCAGTTGCTTTAATATATTACTCTCTAATTGAATAAATAATAATCATTGCTTCAATACATAAACATGTAGTATATATACAGTAAACATACAGTCAAAATGTAATGTAATTAAAATGTAAAAAAGACAAATTTCTGCAAAGAACTTTTAATTGCATTAAATGTGCTGCATTTAACTTGATGAATCTATTTGTTTTAAGTGTATATCTGTCATATGGATTTACTTAAATTTTAAACGAATCACAGTAGAGAGCATTTCTTAAAATGATTCTCCAATTGAATAAAAGAACATAATCATCACTTCTTTGTAGAAGTATATTATCTTAATTATAATTTCAATCGTGATATATTTTAAAGAATTGAATAACTACCCATAACATTTATTAATTGTTTTAAATATTTCAAATTTGTCCAGACGATCCATTATATAAAATCTAACGTTTCAAGCATTCATTTAAACATTAAACGAATCGATATGGAGCAATTGTTTAAATACCCTAATCAATTGACAATAACCATTGCTTCTGTTTAAAAACATCTTCTTTCTATAAGCTTTACTGCTTTTTTTCTGTCAACTGTTTTTTTTTTAAAAAGCCGACAAACAAGCAGTTAGTTGAAATCTGCAACAACACAATCCTTTTCCATTTAATGGCCTTTTTTGCGCGAGCCGAATTTAGACATCTGCTCGTCTAACGGGCGAGCAATAACAGCTATAAAATAAGAAACAGCATCCATTTTCTTGTCTTTGTTTTCCTTGTTTAACTGCAATAACAAGGCATCATTAAAAGGGGACGCAGTTTTATCCGAAACCTTGGAACATCATAAAAGTCACTTACTGCTGCCCTTGGAATGCTCTTATTATTGGTTAAGAGTCGCTATTATTAGAAGATGGTTCTTATATTTTTATGTGTCCTGGTTGCTTTTACCCTAGGGTCCCTAGGTCCCTTTGCTCGTTTAGAGAATAAGTCTAGTCTACGTACATCTATGCTTAGGGAAGAGAGACAGATTACCGTCTAGGAATTTAAGTCAATATTCAGTTAGTTTTGCTTTTGCTATATTCCTAACAAAGACATTTCTAGCAGTTCTATTTGAAAATTTGAAATTAGTTTAATGTTTTTAAAAAGTATAATTTGTATGTATATATATATAAATACATTTAAAAAAGAAAAAGAAGTATTAAATACTTATGCTGTCTACTATTTCAAATAGAATTATATAATAAATCCAAATAAAATAATAAATGAATGCAATTTCTTTGAAGAATTTGGAAAGCTTATTTTTTCATAATCTCGTTAAAAATACTGATACATTATTATAATGTTGAAATGTGATGTAAAATAATATAAAATATTTAAATTTATTGACTATTTTACTTTATTATTTAATATTTGTTAAAAATAATTAAAAAATATATTGTAAATATACTGTAAAATGTTATCTACATGTTTCTACAATTTTAAATTGAATTAAAAGCGATCGTATTGATTACCTACACATGAAGTAATTGATATAATTCTAAAAATTTAAAGGAAATTTTTTGCAATAATATCGTGAAGAAAATTTATGTTTCACATTTCACATATAAAAATAGAGAATAAAAATGTCGAAAGGAATCATAAAATTTTTTTTAGCTTTTTCAGTATCGTGGAGTATCGTTAAAATCTATTTTTGATACTAGTAAAAAAGTACTACTACGTTACGTATAAATAGTTTTAAAAAATTAATATTAAGCAATAATTATACCTGTGCCATGAATTGTTACTATTTACGTGATTTTAATAGTCAAATTCAATTATTTAAGGTTTAAATTTAATTTTTTTAATATACTCAGTTACTGCAGTCGATATTCATATTAAAAAATTATATTAGCATTTTGTTTTAAAGAATGCAATTAAAATAAATCAATTGTAAATTTTCATATCTTTAAAATGTTTTGACGACATATTTGAAGCTCTTTTAATCACAGGAATAATGTAGCTAAATAGATCAAATGTTTTGTGAATAATTATTTCTCTTTCATAACACCTAAATTATATATATCTATATATATATATATATATATATATATATATATATATATATATATATATATATATATATATATATATATATATATATATATATATATATATATATATATATATATATATATATACATATCTTTTCCCCAAAACATCGCATTCAAAAGAAACTATCAAAGCCTGTCATTGATTTTAACATTGTGTTTAATTATTGAAATAAATACTTTTTCTATGTATGGTTGCTTTAATGTAAAGAATAAATTAGGAAAGATGTTTAAGGGATTTATCGCTGATTTGGCATGTTTTGATCTAAAGTTCTGATAGCGAAAAAGTTCAACAATTAATTTTAACTTCTCTTTTATTATTTTAGAAATCAAAAAGTAAGTCATTTGTTTTATTTACAATCAAAAATGATGATAGAGTTTAATTTTATTAAAAATCATCAATGTCAGAATAGAATAGAACAGTTGGGCAGTTTAAGGATAAAGCATTTTTGCATTGTATGAAACTAAATTAGTAAGACTCTAAAGAAATAAATACATAAAATATTAATACTCCATAAATGCTTAATATTAATTAATTTTTCTTGAACACTCGACATAGATTTATTAAGGAGTCATTTTACAGTTTCGCACAAAAATCGGTTGGTAAATTTGGTACATCTTTACTGATAATTTTCTCGTTTCCATAAAAACCTTTTTTTGAATAAATTAGATTTTTTATTTCATTTTTAAAGCTTTTGAAAATGTATAAATAAAATTAATTTAGCATTTTGACATACCAGTAAATAACAGATATGAACAGCTTGAACTAAAAATTTTCTGTGTCAGAAATGTTGTTAGAAAGTTTGAGAAAAATTCCATTATAACAAAAAATATTATATTAGAATTAAATGCTGAAGCTAATTTGAATTGCTAATATATGAAATAAAATTTCATATATCTGTAATTCAATATAAAAGAATAAAATGCTTTTACAATACAATTAAATTTAAATGCATTTATCAATTTCCGATTAAAGTTTCGCTAGATAATTTGAAGTTTAAAATTTATTCGCAAGTGAAAAGTACTGTTTATTGCGAAGAGTAACAGAATTAAAATTAAATTTAAAATAAATCAAATGAAATTTCAAAACGTCTAACTGTACAAGTGACAGCTATAGCATCATAAATATTGAATTACAAGCTTTTTATTTTATTTGTGTTTTTTTAACACAATTAGTTTTCCTTAATTCCGATCTCTAAGGAGAGAAAATGACACTTCATAAAAACATAAATGAATAAAAAGCTGAATAATCTTTTTTTTTTTGAATAATTAATTCATCCCAAATAAAAGAATTATAATTTATTCTTCCATGCTTTGTAAATTACCATGGATTCTCCCCAAAATAGTTTTCTTAATCACATTAACGGCGGTTTTAACTGTATCGGTATTTTCGTATCTGCATATGAAGCATCTTCAATATAATTGATGGTATGTTTAAAATGCATAAATATGTTTCGACATCATTTTTCTCACATTACCCCTTTGTTCTTTTTCGTATTACTATCATAAAGATATTTGTGATGAGTGAAGAATTAATGCGTAACATGTTCTTTTAAGATAATTTTTCATAGTGAATATTTTTTCCTGATAATTTTAATAATTTAGATAAAGCGGTCCCATCTATTCATGTTTAAAAAATAAAATTGATGTATTATTCATACAAGAAGTAATATAATTCTCAGGATATATTAATATTTATGAAGTATAATCATTGTAATACTTAAAAGCATATTTCTTTTAGGAAACTTGAATATTTTCTTTTAACACAAGTATTTCTAAATGATGTAGAAAGAAAATATTAGGGAATTTATTATAAAATCTTTATTTTTAAAGTTATTGTACTGAATTTTAATAATTCTAGTTTATTTTACAATATTTTTACTATGTATATATGGATTTTAAATGTTAAACAATATGCAAATGTATTGGAAACGATAATTGCATATTTGTGGTAGCAGGCTGATAGCGTAGCAATTGGAACATGCCTAACGGAATGCAAATCAACTCAGTATAAAGTTTGATTATCATCTCTGGTAATAATTTCAGAAGCTTGGAAACCATTTTCGTCCCTTTACACAGAGGCGAAATTTTTTCATCTAAATTATCACTTTGGTCAATCCAAGTTAACCCTTTTGTTTATTTTCTAAGTTGTCAATTTGGATAAAGAAATGCAATTATCCATTTGAATTTTTTTAATCTAAAATATTCATTTGATTTTTGTAATCTAAATTATCCATTTAGATAAAAAAAAACTGTTACAGAGTGTTACATCTGATATGTTAGTTGTGTGAAAAATTTCAAAAATAAATTACAGAAAAATTTAACAATATATTACCTACAAACTATATAACGGATGAAAAATCAATATCCAACAAGTGATTGCTACTCAGGTCAAAGATAACCTATTTAGCTTTGGTATTAAACTGAATTGTGGAAATGGCTATAAAATGTCAAACCAAACAATATCTTAATTGTATGAAAGAAATTAAAAAAAGCTATAAAAGATTTTAAATAATATTTTCTTGTTTCATAAAAAAACTACAAATGAAAAATGATTATTCATCGACTAGTTTTAGATTATATTAAAAGCACCCTGCTTATACGTAGATAGAATTATTCTTTATTGTTTCATTATATGGACTTGTTCATTTGAATGCAAAACTATTCAGTAAATTCAAAAACATACAAATGAGCTAATTCACGAGATTTGAAAAATATTAATTTTCTCACTAATAAAATATTTAATTATGTTTTTTGATTTTATACTTTTTAACTCTGTTGTAAAACAATTTTAAGTGATTAAGTAAATGAAACTTGAATGGGGAATTATTATTTATTGGTGTGTGAAAGAATGATTTGTCCAGGATTTAATTAAGAATGCGTAGGCTGAATGAAGTGAAAATTATATGAGTTTTTAGTCTCTGGAAAACTTAAACTAAGTTTCTTTTTAATATTTTTATTTACGATTCTTATAATGAATTTAAAGCATAATTATTACTGGTTTGAACTCTTTGTAAAATTGCTTATACCAAAATATAATTAACTTAATAGATGTAACAGTCCGCTTCGATTGTTTTCTCGCTTCAAGAAAGATATATGTGGTTCTTTTTTTTAATGTGTCCTCTATGGGCTACATATGGAAATAGTTGAATATTTATTCATTGGAAATATTTGCCATAAATATTTAAAATCTGCTTTTCACATTCTTAAAATGTAATTTTGTTTTAAAAAATAACGACACTTGTTATTTTGTTTCTATTTTTCAAAAATTCTTGTTGCCTTTTTTTGCAAATGCATTTTCACCTTTAATCACATATTATTGGTCGAAAATGCATTAGAACGCTGATAAAAAGTGTCTTGAAATCAATGTTTAACTTCTTCGAAATGAAAGAATGTATTCTAGAGCTGTACACATCATTCAATTTACTTTTAGGCAATCTATACATTCTACTATATTTTGCGATTCAAATGCTTGCGTTAAGAAGCTGTTAAAACTATTTTACTTATCTATATTTTTATTTATTTATCTTTAGAACTGTATGATTAATTCTGGGGTATTGGGTAAATGGTAGGTTATAGATGCCGTAAAACCCAGGATGCCAACAGTTGAATTTTTTTGGCGATGAAGAAATGTTGCCCAGATGACGTAACTACTAGGGTTGCAAAAATATAATTTTCTACATAGTTTTTATAGGTCTCCATATCTATGACGTAATGAAAATCAGGTTGTCAGATATATAAGAATACCCATCAAGAAATCACTAAACTCGCAATTTGGCATCATGGATTTTACAGCATTTGTACCCCAGTTTCTAATTAGATTAAAACTTAATAAACTTTTTGTAATCAATGCAATTTACGTGTTTAATTGTAAAATTTCTTACTTTCACGAAGAAGCTTCAGTCAGAAAAGTGATTTTTTCTCATTCTTTGAATTTTGGTTTATTTCAATAGACAAAAAATATCTGTTGTGTGCTGGTTTTGTTTTCATTGCATCCATTTCCTGTTTGCCTTTTCATTTTATGATTAGCCGGGATCTACAAAATTCAGACGCTCGTTTTCCCACGTAAATTCTAAACTAAATGAATATGCGGTAAATATACTTTATAAACTCATCGAGCTAGTAATATGGACTTAAACGGAACGAAATTAAGTGAATGCATTCAGTTAATTTCTTTATATTAGTAATACCTCTGATTTTTCTTCAACGTGATATATGCAAAATTAAAATTCTTAACCACCTTTGAAGTTTAATCAATTTTGTTATAAGAAATACACTATCCTTTATGATTTAACAAAGAAAGCTAAATGAAGAATCATTCTTTGCAAGACTTCCTTTATATCAGTTTGCTGAATTACGAATCGCTGGGTTAAAGCTTTCGAAATAGGCTTAAAATAGTTTGGAGCTAGATTCAAAATCTCTTTTTGGAAGAATGAGATCCATTTGCAGTGTCGAATAAATTTGAATAAATTTGCATTTAAAAAGAAACAGATACGCTATATAATTTATGGTGCATACTAAAAGGAAATTTAAAAAGGATAAATAAATCGTTGGATAAGTTGTCAAGTGATAAAAATACAGAAAGATTTATTGGTTTTTTAGCTTTTGTGTCGTTTTGCTTGGTAGAATTAACTGTTTTGGAGCTAAAGTTGAAAATTCTATTATTGAAAGCAAAAACGTGTACTTCTAAAAATATTTAGTTGGGCATTTCACTTGTTATACTATATCATGATGAAACGTATCTGGTGATAACTTTAGAATGTCATCTTCCTCATAACGTGGTCGAAATTGATGACAGTTTTCACTATAAGCTTCAACACTAGTAGTAATACTGTGTTAAGTTTTCCAAAAGTAACTATTCCCTTTATTTTATAACCCTACACTAGAAGAAATCAGTGAAGTTGTACGTTAAAGAGTACTGGCATGTTAATATGTTATTAGGAGAAAGTTATACTTCTTTCTGCTTATAATATTCTCAAGATTGGTTGATATTTCAAAATTAATCATATTAACTTTAAAAAAAAATTCAAAATAAAATAAAATAAAAATTAAGAAATTCAACGAAAGTTTTGAGCTTATGTTTTACAAAACTGCTTTTTATTAGTTTAGCAATATTAATAAAAAGAATAATGTTTACGTAAGCAAGGCAATAGTTTTAAGATTCAAAAGCGATTGCTTACAAATATTGCAATTTTTAATTTAGAATTCCATTAATTAATGAAATTTTTAGAAATTTAAATAAAGTGGATGCTTTGTCATGTCTTTTTCATTTTGCTACTTCTGCTGTTCTATTGTCCATGTGTTAATGGCTTGAATCAATGGAAAACGGCTTCCTAAACTGCTGATTTGCTCCTTCTCTAAGAAATAGTCTTATTAATAAAACAAACTACGACAATATTCTCAGATATTCTACGGTGAATTTCGCCTTGTTTGCTGCCGCTTTAAAAATGCGATTTGAAGGCAGGCAGCAAATTTGTCCCACAGGTTGGATTGACAGCGCTGTCTCAATACGATGTGACGTGGGTGAAATGTTATCTGACGTCATGGATATTTTAAACCAATGAGAATAGTAATAAAGTGACGTAGTCAGGACTCTCAACTGCAACGAAAGAAACAATTATTTTATGGTTAACAAAGACCACTCGTTTTCAGATATGTACTTTACGTTTTTTTCTTTATTATAAATGAAAGCTAGAATAGAGCTCCGGCTCCATTAGATTTTATATTCAAAAGCTATGGCAAGTATACCTGATTAATTATAGCCAATTTGTTAATTCTATATTAAAAAAATTAAATTATCTAAAATTTTAACCGAAAACAAACATACAAGCGTTTGGAAGGAATATTCTTCAGTACAATTCCTGGCCTAAACAAATAGTTTAATATTTGTGATTTATTCTATTATAAATTTGATTTTTCAGTGAATAAATTGTATGAATGCAAATACAATAGAATATAAACTGTGTAATTGTGATACTACGTTATTTTTCTTAATACATCTTATAAATTTGTGTCTCAGAATAATCTTACAAAACTAATACCATTCAAGATATATTACAGCTATATAATCATTTAAAATAATTTTAAAATTCAAGTAGATTCTTAAATTTTAAATAAATTACATTGCTTTAAATACAAGAAAAATTGAATTCTACAAATTTCTGCTTCATTTATTTTTATATTGTTAGTAAGATTTTTCTTTAAGTCTTCATCATGAGTTTTATCACAAAATATGAATAATAATCTCTCCTAATGAATAATTTATGAGTTAAGGAAATAACTATTTACCTATCAATATTCATTAGCATATGTATGTCATACAAATTATTTTTTAAATCTCCCATTATTAAGGGTTTGCACAAAATTATTATATATATGTTTTAACATCCATTTATTCATACTAACTTATTTTCTGTGATAAATATTTATTATTACTTTATCAGTATGACACTAAATTTCAGACTCTTTGAGTTAAATATCAAGCCACATATTTTTCACGTGAAGTTTGTAAACAAAAAGTATATATTAATGATTTATAATATTAATTTTTATTAATAGTTCTTTTATTTTTAGAATTTAAGTATCTATAAGTAATATAAAATAACTTGATACATATGCACATTTAATAGGAAACAATAGTAGGAAATTTTACTTATAAAGATATTGATAAAAGATTTTCCAAAGTCAAGTAATGATTCCTATTATGTAATTTTAAGATAAAACAACATTATTTACGTTTAGACCTATTTATGAGTAAAATATAAGGGAAAATTATAAAATTATACTATTAATTTAATCATATTTGTGGTAAACTAATTGTGTTACGATACTTAAATAGTGGTTCAACACCATTGGTGACAAAAGTGAATGGATTGTTTTTCTCTGATATCCAATACCCGTGAATACTTAGGCGTAAAATTTCAATTGAAAATCATATGCTACTTGTTAAGATAGATGAATGAACTATTTACTTAAGATAGATGAAGGAACTACTAATTTTAGATAGATGAATGAACTACTTAATTAAGATAGATGAATGAACTACTTATTTAAGATAGATGAATGAACTACTTAATTAAGATAGATGAATGGACTAGTTATTTAAGATAGATGAATGTGCTATTTGAATAAGATGTATTAAAAATACATTTAAGATATAAAAGTGCCATTTTAAATAAGTGATTGCTACTGTGTTTGACAGATAAATACACAGACAATATAAGTTAATATATAATTTTGGAACCTGATGATGCTATTTAAAATCATTTCATTATCATAGAAAGTTAACTTATATCATACTGTTGATGATAAAAAAATAAAATTCCAGGTTAATTGGTTTTCAGGAACATGTCTTACTTACTCTGTATGATCTTCTAATTATTTACAATATGGAAAAAGATTAACGCGTGGTTTTAATTTTTAAAATTAAATCTTATTATGAATCTAATTAACATAATTAAGAAATAAATGCCTAATAAAAAAAGATTAGTAAGATCGTATATAAATGTTTCGATAAAAAGCAAGCTAACTTTAATCAATTCTTGTGAAGAGATTTCAATCTGCCAAAAATGATGTTTCTTAGACTTTACTGTATCTGAGAATAAGGTTGTGGAGTTGATGATATTTATGCATTGTGATTCAATAAACTCTTACAAGATATAAAATCTTGTTTATAAAATGAATATTCTCTTATTTATGTACCTTAATACTGTGTATTAAAAATATGCAATCAAAATTTATTTAGTAGTAAAGGTTGTTGTTAAATGGGAAAGAGGCATGTTAAGCGAAGTCTAAAAATTGAATTTTATGTGTAATTTGCCTCATATAATCTCAAGATTAGTATCTTAAATAGTATTATAAATAAAAGAATTCTAAAAAAAAATTTAAAGAAAATGCTTATTGTAAGCATTCTTTTCAAACAATTTAGATAAGTTGGTTCAATTCCAGTTATAATGAAATTTTTAATTCTCACTGATTTATCTGAAATAACAATTAAGGTGCGATACATCTTTCGAAACACAAATTTAGCTATCAATTTTTAAATTAAATTTACGCTTTCATATTATTATAACATATATTGTTGTCTTCCTTATTGAAGTTAAATATATGCTTTAGAAAAATTAATATTTTAAATTTATCAGAATTCAAATTGTTAAATGATATTCAAAAATACATTAGCTTCTGGTAAAAATAATAGGAGTTAGACGATGAATTAAATATTTGGTAAAATCTCATAATTATTTGCAGCAGGCATCCTTACTGATGAACATAAATCTTTCTAGATTTAAAATATGACGCGTTCTTGATGTTGTACTTTTCTACAGATCTGAATAATATTTTTTTATTTTTACGAAAATTAATAAGATCATTTGTCATTAGTTATTTGAGAAGAAATACGATACATTAAGTTTGACGTCAGAAAAGTACTCATCACAAAGAGATGGGAGCTTTCCTCTTAGATTAACGAATATCAAGATTGCTAATTATTTGTCATTTTCAATTCCCCCTGTACTACCGCCTTAAAAATATGTACTTGTTTAATTAAGAAGACTAAAACAATTCGCAAAAGATCTTTTTAGAAGAAATGATACGGGTTGCAAATTAATACCGTGCGGTAGGTTCCCGACAAATTTTAATCACATCACAATTTACATATTCAATATTTATTTCATTCCATACTCGAAAAATTATCCAAACGATAACTGTCTGATCCTGTGTTAAATTCCACTTCAACTCTTTGAACTCAAAGAGAAAACCATTCTTGGTTACCCAGAATTTCACAATTAGAACAAAACAAAAGACATAAACACGCACACACACAATTCTCTCCCCCCACCCCGTCCTCCTTCCATTTGTTCGAGCAAGGAAATCGAACACGATTTCTCAGATATTTCCTTCCGAATCAGGAATGCGGTGGAAGAACTGAAGCGAATTAATTAACCTTGTTTACCTTTGGAATTTCTCCGCGTGGGTTAATAGAGAGAAAAGATTCCGTGTTTTACGCGCCTAATTTTTCTACTCTTCGTTTACTTAACTCCCTGTTAGCGTGCGATGTGTAATTAGATCGCTTATAATATATTCCGTTTATTTTTGTCTGCTGTGTGCTTTGTTTTGTTTTTGAATGATAGAAATGTCCTAAATAGAGACGATAATTTGATTGGAACGGCAAATGGTGTCTGGGATTTGCTTACTCATAAGTTTTTATCTAAAAGAATGCAAATACAGGTGCCGAAAAATTTTTCAACTCCGAAATAAAGTTTCTATGTGACATGTAAAAAAAGTTATTTTTGCCTAAAAAAGATCAAAATTAGAAATACCTCAGATTTAGTTTCCAACACTAGAAACTAAACTACGGAATATTAACTTATAAATTTTGTTCCTTTTTGGAATTAGTAACGTATTTAAATGATAAAGAGAACAGTTACATTTTCCCTCATGAAGCATTCAGCATACATATTATTGAGTTTTCATTTAAAATTTGTATGATTAAGATTAATTAGTTTAAGCGTTATTTGGAATTTAATTAGAATTATAAATTTTATTGAATAGGTTTGAAGAACTAACAGCCTCTATATCAGTTAAATAACACAAAAAGAAATTGAATCATAAAGAATTCATAATGTGCAAAATAAAGAAATATTTAATACATGTCATTTAAAATATTCAAACAGTCAAAAAAAATATCTAATATTTTTTTTTGTGTGTTTCACAATCAGGAAATTTGAAAATAGTTATGAAAATTTTATTCCAGAAGAAATTGTTTTATGCAAAATTAAAATTATCAACTCTCTGTAATTAATAAAATTGTTTTATGTTTTTATAAATTATATTAATTGATTCTGCCATTTTAAATTTAAAAAATACCATATATAAAACCCGTAGTTAAAATTTACAGAACCCTTTGAAAACTAGATAATTTAACTATATTATTTTTAAAATTCTAATATACTTTAATTTAATTATGCTAAAAAATTTACTTGTTGTTAATTTTCAGAATATTAATTTAATTTTCTTAGCTACTTTTAGTATTAATAATATTTAATCAAATTTCTCTATTATCATTATTATTAATTATATCTGCATTATTAATTAAATTAATATTATTTATATTTTTCTGGCATCATATACAAATGATATAATAGAAGACGAAAAAGTTTATGATTCAAGAATTAATCAATTCAAAAACAACAAAAACAGATGTTCAAAAAAAAAAAACTAATTATTTTATTTCCATATTTTTATTTATTTATTTTGATTTCTATGTAATATTTTTGTCGTTTTTTTAAATCATTGTTTTTCTTCTTTTTTGGTAAATTTAAATCGTAATCTATAATTGCAATGATAGCATTAATTGATTCTATTCCAAAAGGCAGATGCTTATTTTGTCGTCTTATTTCTGCAAATTAAGTTGCTAAAACCTTGAAGCAGCAGAAAACATACAGCTGAATAAAATATCACACAAGAAAATAATTTTAAATAACAATTAAAAAAATCAAAATTTATAATTTATTTTATAAATTTGGAAGTTTTATTAAAAACAACAATCTATATTCATCTTTTAAAACATATTTTAAATTTCATTTTAATTAAAATAATGCATAATTGAAATACTTTTAGGATAAAGAGAAAATAATAAGCACATAAAGGCAATTCAAATAAATTTTCCATAAAAAGGCAATTTTTTCTCATAAAATTTGCCTTTTTATGAGAAAGAAAAAAAAACTCTAAGCGGAAATCTATTTAAAAATAAATTTCAACTCCATATAATGAAGAGAATATTCAGCACCGTGAATTGAGCATTTTCTTTAGTTGCACAGAAAATGGATAAAGAAATAGGCTATTTTTTTCCTCGTTTCACCAGATAAGGAATGTGACAGCAGTGTAGGTACACGCAAGCAAGAGAGTGCCAGTTCCATAAAACAGAAAATGATTTCAGTTCTTACTTTTTACTGTATGCATGGCGCGTTCTCCCCATTTGGCTTTTGTAGACCAGGAAAACGACGTGTTTCCATTTAAATGACTTTTGACGTGATAAGTTTCCTAAGCGCTGCTTCAGTTAAAGCAATTTTTCGGCAGCTTTTTCGTGTACATTGCGCCAAAAAGAAACTGATAAGCGAAAGTGATTATTCAGAACTTTCGCAGGAAAATGAATCTTTCACAGAGATCTGAACATCTTGAATTATACTTTTATAGAAACTGGCATAAAAATTCAAGAGAGGCAACTGAAGTAAAAGTGTTAAGTTGCATATGTATATGGTGTGCTTCTGCAGATGTTAGTTTAATAAATTTAACATGGTTATAATTTTGACATTATGCATGCATGCATATATGTACGTAATTGGAATTTTTTTAAATTATATCATATGATTATTAATTATATTTAATATTTCATTTTATGAAAATATATTTTGCGTTATTCCTTGAAAATTCTTCCAATGTGAGGGAAAATTATAAAAATCTTTATCCTATTCCTAAGCGCCAAATACATAGGATCAAAAATCACCAAATTTTAAAAAAGATGATAACGTAATTTACAGAAATTATAAATAATGCTGGAACAAATTATGGATATGAATAATATAATCACTGGATTAATTTTCAATGGAGGAATATAAAAGAGACAAAATATTTCATCGCAAATCTATGAAAACAAAATCCTTATTGTTTTTCTTCCAGATTTTTAACCGGAATTTAATTGAGAACGAAATGGAGTTAAACTTACATTAGAATTTAGTCCTTTGGTTAATTTAATATAAAGTTTCAATCCAAAAATTTGATCACGATG
This sequence comes from Latrodectus hesperus, assembly GCA_037975125.1. Lineage (NCBI taxonomy): Eukaryota > Metazoa > Arthropoda > Arachnida > Araneae > Theridiidae > Latrodectus > Latrodectus hesperus. The sequence continues at coordinate 38,067,241 of CM075855.1, forward strand.
AGTAATGTAATTAATGATGATTTGAATTCCCCCATCAAAAGTTACTTATTTCACGAAGATAGACAAGGAATTCCACTCCGGAACTCTTCTCGCTTCAAGAAAGAAGCATATTTTATTTCTCTTCATTTAAAAATTTTTTGAACTAGTGTTGTTTTTACCCATTGCAATTGATGTGCTTACGCTTATCTTAATACGCTTGTGGCAGAAAACATAATCGTGGTTGAACCGACTTCAGCAGTTAATAACTTCTTAACCTAAAGGAAAAGCTTTCAACATATGATACAATTTGATTTTAATTGGTATATAATTTAATTATTATTGCGTGTTACAGAACGGCGTTTTAATAGAAACTAATTTAGTAACAAATAACGTTTTTTTCTTAATGGTAACTTTTTCATCCGAAAATTGGATATGACGTTGTCCTCATTATCGGAAGGTAGTGAGTTTGAATCCCGGCTTACCGAATGGTCTTTCGTGTTCGCTAAAGGTGACTTTGGCACGTTAAAAATGGGCATGGTCGCAATGTTCTCCAAGTGAAATGATATCTCTGACGGTGGCAGGCCAAGTATTTGAGGTCTTCTGATTGGTCCTTGCTTCAAAACCACGAAGACTCCACCCGGCTGCTTCTATGTAACTGGTATAGCCCAACTCAGGGCTATGTATTAGGAACTATACTGGTGCAACAACAACATCACGTTTCCCACTTAATTTACGGTCAGCAAAAATCAGCGGGCTTGGCTTATTGGTTATGGTTTAAGACATACAGTTGAATTTTAGCTCGTAAGTAAAATATGAAATACACGTGAATTCGTTTTTCTGTTTTATACACACTTTATTAAATTCATTTATCGTGATTGACAAATTCATTTTTTAAATACATGAAAATTTAAGACACTCAAAAGAGAGAATTAAGAATAGTTTTTTCTTTAAATGAATGCACATAATTTTGCCTTTAATTTTTGTCATTAGTATGCCGTTCACCACTCATAATACAAGAAAGTTTTTTGTCTCCTAAATCTACTAACAATATGCGTTTCATGTGACATACAGCAAAAATTCACGGTATCATTTTATTCCATTAACAAGTCGTAAATTTTATATTGAAGTACATATAATTCAGCAAGCAGAATGATAGTTCAGAGATTTCGTTTTCCCTAAATAGCACTGAAATTTCTCTATTTTACACCTCTCAAGATTTATTGACGCCAGTGGAGATTTAAATTTTTATTCTTTCAAGAAATCATTGTTTATTTAAAAATTCTTTCGATGTCTGAAAATAAATGCGAAGGGATTAGGATCATGGTGAAATGTTATTAGAATTGCAAAACAATTCTCGGGGATTCGCTGTGTTTGTGTGTTGTTCGGAATTTCTAGCAAGTTATTATATCTAATGGACGCTAATGCAAACGTAAATCAAATTAGATTAACTTAATTTAGAGTTGCAAAATATTAATTTAATACAATCTCATACTGCAGGGGGAAGATCTTGTTTAACTCGACATTTATGTATGAGTTTATTCTCTATCCATTTAAATATTTCAATAAACAATATCTTGCTCCTCAAAATAAATTCCTGAATTGTTCCAATTGCTTTGATATTAGTTAAGAAAAATAACTTGTTTTTACTTTTTTTTTTTAGCAAACATTAATATTTTTATCCAGATTTTTATATTATTTTTATCCAGTAAAATAATTTTTTTTATTAATTTGATAAATGGTTTGTAATTTTAATATCACGTTTGTACTTTTCATGCTTCATTTGTATATTTCCCTTATATTTAAGTAATATTCTTGGAAATTGTGCTTTTATTAGTAAAGCTTTTATATGAGACGTATTAAATGGTAGTTTTTAATATGGTATTTAACATTAATTTCCAAATAGCACTGCTTTAATTTTTTTAATCGTACTAAGCATGTGAAGTGTTCGAAAAAAGTTAGTACTTTTGACTCCAATAGTTGTTACTGTATCGGCAAGTGTTTCTGTTCATATAAATAAAATGCATATTTTTTAAATAATATACATATCATTTTAAAATATATTTCTGTATGTCCTTCATAATAAGAAAAAAAGGTATTTACCTAGCACAAGAGCGCCATCTGTTCTTTATCATTTAATAATTGTAGTAAAATATACTTACATTAAAACGGGTAAGATTAGAGTCCTTACGAAGTTAGAACCAACTAAATTTCTCATAAGTAACATTACAAACAAATAAATTCCACATAAATAAAGCTATCTAACTAAATTCTTCATAATTAAAGTTAGATTTAAGTAAATTCTTCGTGACTAATGTTAGTAGCCATTAAATTCCACATAATTTAGGTTAGATCCAACTAAATTCCTCATAACTTTAAAATTTAGTTGACAGCCAAAGTCGTTATTTGGATTAATACCCATCTCTTCTTACTGTGTTTGATTAGAGTTAGAGGCACAATCGTTATCACCAACTAATAACTACAACGTCTTCGTACGATTTCTACAGATATGCTCAAGGAAAATTGAATGGATTAAAAATTAGCTTTACGCGATATTGTCTCCAATTAAGCTACAAATTGTATGAAAACTGATAAAAACAAGTGTAGATAAAAGTAGAGAACTGAACCTAATAACTGTTTTAAGTGTGTGTAATTAATATTTGATAACACGAGCGTAGAGTGATTAGCAGCAAAAATGCTCGTAAAGAAATTGAATGTATTCAGTGAATTATTTTCTGTGAATGTTGACGTAGATAATAATTGTATTGACATCATATAAGGAAACTGGAAATTTATAAAATACACTTTAACTGATGTTCATGCTGAATCAACATCCATGTATTTTGTTCTATAGTTACAGTGGTCAAACTTGGCAAATTGTACTCAAAAGTATACAGTTCTCTCACTGGGTCAATGCAAATGATTGGTTAATTTGTATAGCAGTTTTGGTCACAGATCTATCTGACGAAGTGTTTTCTTAAGATTTTCTCATGATTTGTTCCGTATGGCATTTAAGAATACGAACCACTATCTATGAAAACTTTTTTCCGAGTGGTTAGTAATTTGGGTCTTCTAGAAGATGATAAATGTCTTTAGTTTTAAGTTATTCACGTGCTGTAATTCCAATTACAGGGAACTATTACCCTGTAATTGGTTCTTTTTCAATAGTGCCATAGCTAATAGTGTTATTAACTAGTCGTCCTTGAATTTTGTAGGTTGGAAAAACTAGAGAAAGAAAGAACAATCATGCTTGAATGCCAAATATATTGTAAGATTTTTAAGGAGAAAATTTGGTATCCGTGATGACAAAATTCATCTTATCAAAACAAAAACTTCATGTTTTTAAATTCGGTAAGCTTTTCAACAAATTTAAAAAAAAATTAATTTGAATTATATGTTAAGTTTATTATAGTTCAAGTTAAGATGAAGATCCAAAAAATCATGCCAAAGAGGATTGATTTATTGCAAATTTTAATATGTTAATTTTATTAAATGCTTTAAATTCAAAATGACATGTTACTGATAGAAGCATTCTGGAATGAAAAAAAAATTCAAAGTATATCTTCAAAACATAATCATAAGCAATGTATTAGGAATTTAAACGTTGATATCTTTGAATATGAATCAAAATCAGACAAATGAATAGATTTAATCTGGTTAATTTGTCGCTTTACAGTTGACTTTTGATAAAAAAAGTGAGCCGTATTTAAGTATGGTAAGGAAGGAAATCCTGAAAATTTTCAAGCACTCACCCCAAAAGATATGTATACAGAAAAGCAACATATATCTCTCATTGGTTAACAATGGCTGGAATTGAACCTTCCGTTCTAAAGAACAATGTCCTACAACTAAGAAACGAAGAGCCAAAAATTCTGACCCATTGCATATATCAGAATTTGTAATTCATCATGGCCTAGTGGTAGGACATGACTCTTCAGAGCGGAAGGTTGATGGTTTGATTCCAATCATGCTTGAGCAACGGGAGTACGTTTCATGTAGGAGTTGTTGTTCTCACTCATGACACTTGGACAAGCCAAGCTCTCTATGCTTTGGCTATGAGAGTTTAAGTCAATAGGAAGTGTCTTTCGTTTTAATCAAAGCATCACGAAAGTTAAATACGTCTTTACTCTTTAAATCCTCCGATAGATGGCACCACCAGCGGATCCACTCCTTCAATATTGAAATTGATCTGAAGGAGGAGGAAATTTTCTCCAGACCATTGTACCCATAGTGACTGCTCAATGATCGACTACAGGACTTTCGATTCCACAGATTTAACGAGCACGTATATCGCATACACTCGGTGGGTCTTTGGTGGCATTGGGTATTGAACCCCACACTTCCGCATGGAAGACCGATGCCTTAACCACTAGGCTACCACGACTCACCATGTAGGAGTTGCATCTATGAACGTTGAAATTAAAGGCAGATCGCTATGCAATAAGTAGCTTGTTCAACTATGTGTACGGGACAACGAAAATGAAGCCATGGCAATGTACGTGCGACATTATTATTACAGAAATCCAAAGCACTCCCAATCTTTACAAGAATAAACCAATCTTTGAAAAAAACCTTCAATCTCTAAAAGATTGGGGAAACATTTTAAGCTAGTTTACAAGAAAATTTAAATTAGAACATTTTTAGAAAGCGATGAAAAATTTTTTATAGATTTTTAAAAATAAAATACTTTTTTTATCGTTTTTGTATATTACTGTATAAAATGAATCCATCTTAGTCACAAAATGGTAATTTACTAACACATATTGCCTGAAATAATGCACACATAAGTTTGCATTAGGAAATACAACAATATATTAAAATTTTTCCAAATAATTTTCGTTGGCAGTAACAATGAAAACCAAATTCTTAGTTTATGTCTTAAAAAACTCCTATTCCACAGAGTTTAAGTCATAGAATTTCATCGTTTGATTAGAGACTAAAGATTTTCCATTTTGCATGTATTTGCCATGAATAAGTGGACAAATTTTTTATTATATTTTACTTTGAAAGAACAAAAGTAAATTGAACCCACTCATGTAACTTTTTAAAAGCTTTTAAAATTGTTGGGAAGTTTTAGCCTCTTCATGGTATTATGTATTAAAAGGATTACGCGAAATGTTTTGATGGAAATTTCCGCCGATTGCGCATTATAGCTTCTATAAGTAAAGGCCCGAAGGGAAATTTCTTTTCGGATATGCTAATAACTCTTAAAAATAAAACATGATAATATGAGTTTTAAGAAGAACGGTGCTTATTAAAGAACTGAATTAATGTTAAGAAAATAATATGTGGACACATTGATCAACTCTTCGAACAATGGAACTTTATTCGAAAGATGCAAACGTCTTTTGTTTGTTATTTAAAATTAAGAATTTAATTTTTTTTGAGTGGTGCTAAAATGAATGTAGTATCTTTAATCCCTCACATATGCTTTCAAAAACAATGAAATTATAAAAAAATAAATAGATGGATAAATAATTAAAAGGTTAGAGTGAAGAAAGGAGAACTATTCTATGTTTAAATTTTCAAATTTTTAAAATGATAACAGCAGCCTCAAATATTATATACATATAAGAATCAAGCTTAAAAAGCGAATTATTTTCGTGGAAAGCAAATGCAGGTGCGTTTTAAGACTGTTTTTGCTTATTTTGTCACAATTATGCTTTCATCATTGTTTAAAAATAAAATACTGTCTCTGATATCTGAATTTCATGTCTCACAGATGATTTCTCATGGAGTTAGTGCATAAAGTCTCTTGTACTTAAGCTTTGCAGACCAATGTATATGTAAATAGCTCTTTTTCTTAATTTTTGTAAGATTTAATAAGAAATTAATCGTAATGATGATGAAATTAAAAATAAAATTCTGTTTCTTTTTTTTTAAATGTAATACATAAAAAATAAAATTAATTAACTTTCATTTTCTAGTAAATTTTTTTCTACATCACAATTTGTCAGATGCTTCGTTAAAAAATACCTCCATAATTTATTGCATTTGAAACAATTCCTAAGCTGGAACATTTGATATTTTGTGTATGATTATAAAAACAGTAAAAATACTTTATGCTATACTGTTAGATATTTTCGAAAAAATTCTATTTGTAAAGAGATTTTCCAGTTTATTGAAAGGGAAATGGTATAGCCTTTACATTTATAATGAAATTTTCTTTGAAATTTTACTTAACTCAAATCTTTAAAGTGGCTTCCGAAAATGAAATAGATTGAATGCAATTGTTGAATAAATTTTATATAAATAAAAAATATTTTTTTCATCCTTTAAAAATTTCATATCCTTTTTTAAATACAATATATGTGTGGATTGTTTACATAAAAATTAGGTAATAAATAAAAAACTAATTTATATATTATAACTATTTTGATCAGTGAAAGTTATAGTTTTATGTCATTTCCAAGGAATTTCCATTATATTGATAGAAACAATTATCATTCGTTCTCAGGAAATTTAGAAAAATTCTCCGCTTAAATATGCATTTTTAAGTGATTATACAAGTATGTTGTTTAATGCGCCAAAACTCGTTTTTCATTGTTGTCAGAATTCTTAAAACCAAGCATAATTTCAAATGTTATTTAAGTATTAATTTTAGTTGTATTAACAACAAAGCGGTCAGCATATATTGACAGTAAACTATGTTTGAAAGGATATATTCTCTTCCATACTGATGATATTTTGTGTAAAACATTGTACCTTAACACTGTTGTATGCTGATTTAAAGTATTCGATACTTATTAAGATTTGAAAAGTATTTTAGAGACAGTCTGTGATATGTAAAGATGCACCTTGAGTTCCTAAAAGCAAATCATGATAAAAATACTTTAAAAAAGAAATAGGCATATCATGTTTAAAGTTTTCACACAACAATGTTGGTTTTACAAAACTGAAATCAAAATCCTCAATTAGTATCATTGTATTAATCAATATTAAGTACCATACGGAATGCTCTTCAGTTCCAACTAAATTAATGACTTAGAAAATGAAGAATCGTCTTACAAATTATGAATTTGTTACATAAAATTTGGAAAAAGCATATGTAGGTGGGATTTTTGCTACTTGATTGTATTTCAAGGACTTCAAAATTGATATTTGCATTCATAAATATAGAGGACGCAATATTTGATGGTTAAAAACGTTTTAAAAAAGTGATACAGTTTATAAGAAAAAAGATTCAAAACTTGACTTTATCATGCAAATTTCCTTCAAGAACATTACTTGAAATTAAATGTTCACAAAAAATCATTAATCATATTTAAAAACAGAATAACAGTTTTACGTTAAAAAGTGTTTTATTTTTTTAATAAAATAAATTATATTATGCAATCTATTTTAATTGATTTTCATTCACACAGACCATTTTATTAATTAAGTCAAATTTGACACATTTGCTTGATTTGTTATTGACGTAAGATAAATTTTAATTAAAAATACTAAAAGAACAAAAAGGGCAAACGAATTACTAATTAAATAACTTCAACTGTCGAAATTCTTAAGGCAATAAGCAATAATTTTATTTAGAAGTTAATTACTAGAGTTCAATTTGTTATTAAGTAAATTAAAATTAGAAACAAATAGAAATTAATAAAAATACTGACTGAAGTTACAACCATTATTATTTTTTTATAAAGAAGGTTATTAATTTCATAAAATTACATAATTTTTTTATACGTTTATTCAAAAAATTAACTTTTTTTGGTATTATGTTACAGATAATTATTTGAATATGGCAACTCCACAATTCGAAGAATTCTTAGTTATGTCATTTTTTAAGCTTAAATGCACAAATAAATGTTAAAATACTGTTATTTAAAATTAAAATGTTAATATTGCTTCATATTCTTCTTTTCTAGTTTGACAAGTTATTAAATATGGTAAAATTTAGTTATGTAAAAAACTATATACGTACATTTTCAACAATCGTGACTTTATATTTTATTGTTATTTTTTATGAGAAAAGCATTTAATTTTTTGCACATAAATATTTAATTTTTTTCTAGGGATTTAAAATTTCCTGTTCATTGAAAATAATTGTCCAAATAGCATAATTAAATGAAATAGATGAAAATTGTTATTTATCTAATGTACGGTGGAGTATTTGTAAAAAGTTTTTGCTTGATTAGACAAATATTTTTTATATGGTAAGTATTTGAAAGCAAACATAATGTATAAAATAAGTTTGAAGAATTCCTACAAAAGCTTGCGTTTTTCATTGCACCTATTTAAAAATGAATAATTTTAGAAAAAGTGATTATTTAAATCCTGTTTCCTTACTGTGATGGAGTTGTGATAATTTAATGTTACATATTAATTTGTAGAATTATTCAGAATATGCTTATTTCTAAATTTTTAATTTTGCGTGAGCAAAAAGGTAAAAATAAAGATATATTTTTATCATTAAGCAAAAGTATTTCTTTTTTCACAATTATATTTCACGCATTGAATATTTCAGGCGTTTGGGTATTATAAGGGATCATAAAGTCAATCATAAAATTCAAATTTATTTTAATTAAAATTTTTTTTTCGAAATTTAACAAAATTATAGTTACTATTAAGTGATAAGAATTTTCAGAAAAGTTAGTTTATTCATTAATAAATATTTTAGTTAACAATTATTAAATAATTTTTAGCTTTTATCTTAGGAATTATTACTTATTTAATTACTAAATCAAAAATTACTAATACTTTTTTAGTAATTGGTAAATTTTTTTAATACTTCAAAAATCATATCTAATCAAGTGTGATGTATTAAAAATGTAATTTCACAGTGCCTTTTAAATATATATTTCTAAACTTAACGATGGATTGTAATTTATTCTTGAAAATTTATCTTATATTAGGTATAATAAATATTTATTTTTAAATGAGATAAATTATTTTATTCTTTATAAATTATTTTACTTGATATAATTGATTTAATATATATTGGTTATTTATGTGTAATCTCTATTTTTTACTTAAACATGCATGTCTAACAAACATTTTGAACTGATTTGACGTATTATTTAATTGCAAAATATTTACTAAGGCTTCTACTAACTGCTTTTCTGAAATGTATATTTTCTATGAAAAATGGAGCACTTTAAGAATTTAATGAGAAAAAGTTTGCATGCGATTGAATTTTAACGAGTGATGTAAAAAGTAAAATACAAAAATCCAATTCTACGTTTTTCTATTTTATTATGATAAACGTAATAATATTTGACTTTTATGAATACATATGCAACGAAAAATTAAAAGCTGTTACACACAAAGAATATTTGCTGATGATGCTAAAACTTAACAATATGAGAAATAATGAGCTCTGTTCAATACGAACGAGACACAACAGTGAACAACAGTAACTTTTGTTACACAAAAAGTATCTTGTAAAAAGAATTTATAGGTATATATAAAACCCATTTTTAATCGTTAATAAGAGTAAACTTTGAATATTTCTTCAAAGAAGTTTCCTGGACCATATTATTCTTATAAAATAAAATTGCACTTAAAAATTGCGTTACAATTTTTTTATTTCAGAAAACATTTTTTTCTTTAACTTGATAATTGTTTTCATATGTTTGAAATGGAGTACATATACAGCGTACAACTGGTTTAACGCTATATTTCCTACATTTCAGGCATGTATTGAGAATTTATCCGAACTCCTAACTAAAAATAATGCATTCAACCTATGAAATCCTGACTAAAAAATTTATTTAACGTCATTAAATGTCTAGATATATATAAAACAACATTTACAAAGATTTTACAAATACATTTTAATAACATTTGATTGCATAAAAATGAAAACTGAAAATCGCTATTCGTTCTTTTTCTTGAATATATTTATTTTTATCAATAAAGTGTAATTTAAAGTGAATAATTATTAATAATAATTATTCATTTTCATAATAAGAATTAGATATGTCTAAATTAAAGTTGTCGTATGCCTCAGAATTTGTCTCGAACTTCAGTTAACATTCTTAATTTCCAAATTTCAATTTATGTTCAAACCACTTACAGTCTTTATTTGTTAGGCTATCTACTATTCCACAGTGTAAAACTGATACTAAGTTTTTCAAACATTTCAATTTTTTTTGAGTTTGTCCTTTTAACAATGTTAAATTCTTTCCTTTCAACAAAATGGTTTTCTGGGAAACAGACAAAAATTGCTTATGTAAATAGGACAATTTTCTGTTTTAAAGTGAAGAAGAAGATTATTACATGGTATAATTTAACACCAAATTCATAATATCTTTTGATTATTTTTAATAATTTTTTCTTATAAACCCTAAAATAACTATAAATCTGATTAAAATTATTATTTTCTAAAAAATTGGTTTTCTTTTAACATCTATTATTAGTATATAAGCTATATAATTTTTTTTAATCAAATACTTTTATATAGGGTTTTTGAGAAATTAAAATTAAGCTATCGAAAAAGCAGTTTAATTGGTAATGATGTAAAGATTAAACAACAACCTCATTATATTAGGGTCTATAAATGACTTACAAAAAGGTAACCTAAAGGGTTTTAACATATAAATTTCAGAACATATGGAAACGATAATTCAATTTACCATTTATATATAGGCAGTATTTTAAAATTTTTGAATGCGCAATACGGGACATTAAATAATAAAGCTGTATTATTTAGTTTTTGTTACCAGAAGACCAGAAATCTATTGCAACAGCACTTTACAATCGAAGTTCTTAGCAGTAGAATAGATAACAATTGCAAAATTCCTCCAGTAGTACGACGTACAATGAAAACCAATAAAACTAAAGAGGATTCTATTTAACAAGATGAAAATCTTGAAATAAACTAAGAAGTTACGAACTTTATCACGTAAAGATTTATGTAGGGGTAACTATACGGATATAAAAGACTTTACTGCGCTGTATATATAAAAGCCACTGGATAATCATCACTCGGTGAAATTTGCATATCAACTGTCTTGTCACCACATATATGTTCACTTCGACTATCAACTTATGCTACGACATGTCCTAGCTCATTGCTTTATAAAATCTTTAGTCTTGTTGGTAATGCTGAAGATAGGGAAAAAATTTATCATGCAGTTTCTTGTGAGAAAAGCAGTCAATGTAGTTTAAATATGAAATATTCTATTAACAAGTGAGATCCTTTTTCACTTAAATATGCTAGTCGCATTGGGCAGTGGAAAACCAAAGAGTAATTCATGCACTTTTCAAGTTGCTGCCACAAAATTTATGGTATATTGCATGTTTTCTCCCTCGCTCATTATCTAACTTTTAGTCCAATAGGATTAGAAGCTTATTCTACCAATGGAAAGCATTTTATCAAGCTATTTGATGACAGTTATGATTATAGAAGTGGAGTAACTTAACTCTTCCAGTCAACATTTTGTTTTTGCTAGAAGCAATATTTCATGTAACATTCCCCACGTATTCCTCAAATTTTATTTGATGCCCAATTGATCAGCAACTAATTCCAGTAGCTTTCACTTTCTGCTATCCTGATCTCACCTCCATGGGGTCCGAAAACCACACCAAAGTCTGATAAGTCTGAAAAATAACATCATTCATAATCTTTGTGAAATTATCTAGGGAAACTGTATATTTAAAGAACAGTAGCCTAATCTATTAGAAACTGTGTTATACAAAATATTTTATACTAATATATATGACAACCGACTAGGCTGAGTGGTTAGCGTTCCTGACTCCTGAGCTGTTGGTCCCGGGTTCGAATCCCGGTTCTGGCATTGATGTTTCTTTCCTTCTCTGTTCTCTCTGTCCTTTCTTCTGTGATGTTGTATGAATGTAGCCCACCCTATAAACGGGTTTGTGGTGGTATGGCGCGTGTAACGCTACTCGCCTCCGTGACTGGGTTCTCAGGTGCTCGCTGGGTAACGATAAATGAATAGCAGTTTCTGGCCTTGTTGTGGCATAGGGTTCAGTCACCCTTGTGTGCCCACCATTGGATAAAAAAATGCTAATATATATATATATATATATATATATATATATATATATATATATATATATATATATATATATATATATTATAGCTTGAAATTATTTACATTTATAAAGGCACGCTCATATTTGAAAAAAAGGTTATATGAGCAAAGTTTTTCGTTTGTTAAACGACGATATACAGTAGGCATATCGCTGAAAATGAGTTTTCACTAAAACCCGACAACAAGCTTTTAGAAGTCAATTCCACTTTTCATGGTTATAACACTCAGAAGTTTAAGTTAAAAAAATAAATATAGAATTTATCTCTGTGAAAATAATCATTTCTAGCTTTCTGAGGAGCATTTTGTACACCAGAAATAGTAGAATACATAAGAGAAGAAAGGTTACGCAACTCTTACTTTATGTAACAAAAGATGTGTGAAATAAAAGTGACAATGCTTTGGCTGCCATTCTTAAGTTCGCCTTTCATTCCCCAAGTAATTTCTTCGTGAAGTTTATGCCAAAATATATTTTCCCTTTATAAAAAGTTATATTTCTTTTTCCACAAAGAAAACTCTTTTCTTATCGAACTGTTTGAATTGAACTGTCCGAGTTGAAACAGATAGACAAGACAGTAAGATGAGAAGATTTGCATGTTTCGGATATCAGAAAGCTGTTTTCTTTTCCTCAAACAACCTGTTTTCTTGTTTAAAACGATGTGGCTTTTTCCTGATTTTCTCAAGCTTCTTATACTAGAATATAAAGAAATTTTATTCTGAAAGTTTCAACTTCAGTCGAATATTGTTATGTTGAACTGAGAGAGTGTTATGCAAGAGAGCAGTTATTTGAGACTTAAAAATCAAATAGTTTATATATATATATATATATATATATATATATATATATATATATATATATATATATATATATATATATATATATATATATATATATATATATATATATAATTTGAAAAAAAAACTAGCTTTTAATACTTGTAATATTTTTATATACTTCTGATGGATTCATTTCTCCAATTATCACTTACTCAATTTGTAATATGTAAACTGTAAAAATTATAAAATGTCTATTACAATTACCGAATAATATTAAATACTCGGTTACTCTAATGTAAAATTATTTAAAAAATATGAATACAAAAGAAATAATAAACACACAAACTGAATTATATTTAAAAATTCCATTATTGTAATATATTTGTAACAAGAGAAATTAAACATAGTGCCTAAAATAATTATTTAATATCTCTCATGGACTTGTGATAATTTCCATTAATGTTCTGATTTAAATTCATTATGTTTAGTGAGAATAAATTCATATAATATTTTTATGTCCATATTTCTCAATTAATTTCTTTTATGAATATATATATATATATATATATATATATATATATATATATATATATATATATATATATATATATATATATATGTGTATATATATATATATATATATATATATATATATATATATATATATATATATATATATATATATATATATATATATATATATATATATATATATTTATATATATATATATAATCTACCACTACAAAATTTTGGAATTGGCGGCAAAGCCAAGCTATTTTTTACGTCAAAAATAGCCCTTCATCATTTTGGTAAATGATGTTTTATATTCTATGGCATTCTTTAGTAGCTGAATTTTTTCATTTTTCTTTGTGATTTTTTAACATAGATGGCTTGTATTGTTTGCTTTTTCAAAGGTGATTTTAAAATAAGAAGTTAACACAAAAATATATCAACTATTGTAGTTTACCTTCTACAAAGAGTTTATTATTAATTAAAATTTATCATATATCTTAGAGAGCGTATCGCATTTTATTTAAAATATTATAATGGGATAAGGAAGCATTTTCATTCACTCTACTTTGCTAATCTATTTGAAGCTAGCTTTTGTGTGCGTTCATGATCATAAAAAAAGTCTTTAATATTTTTTCAGAAATAGCAATTAAAAAAATAGCAAATTATTGATGTTTTGATATGGAGTACTTTAAAATGAATGTAACCATTTCCTTGTATACAAGTTATTTTTCTAAATATAAATGAATGATTTCTTTTAAATTTCGATAGATTCTCTCTCTGATGTTGCAACCATTAAATAAAACAGAACTTTCTTTACGTTAAAATATTTTGACTAAATCTTTTCTATGCCAGAATCCTACAATTTTTTTTTATTTTGTGACATGTATCAAAAATATTTAAATGCACAGTTAAGAGATAAATCTTATTAAAATAGGAAATTAATTTCAATTTACAATTTTCTAAAAATAATTACATAATGTCTTAGTAAGAAATTAAATTTATGTTTTGTAAAATATTAAATATCAATTACACCCATTGAAAATCATGAATAATGTATTTAATGCACAGTTAAGAGCTATGTTATTTTATTTATTAGTTATATTTAAATGCATAGTTAAGAGCTAAATCTTATTAAAATATGAAATAAATTTTAATTTACAATTTTCTAAAAATAATTGATTAATGTCTTCGTAAGAAATTAAATTTATGTTTTGTAAACTATTAAATATCAATTATACCCATTGAAAATCATAAATAAAATTCGTAAAAGCCTATCATTACACTTAATTTTTTTTTTTAAAAAAAATGATGGTTTTATTCCATAATGATTTTAAGTAATTGTGAAAATAATATTCTCCAATAAAGAATTTCAATAATTAATCATTTTGATTGTTGTAGAATGAGAGTGGATTATGAAATAATCATATAAAAATATCTCAATAAAGAAAGAATGCCTTACATAATATTACTATAACATGGTGAAGTCAAATATGAAAATATTGACTTCAAATTTCAGATAATTGTTTTTATCGTTTACTTCATTATAAGACTATAATTTTTAAATATTCTCATATTCTTCTATATGGTTTGATTAAAATCAGTTAATCAATTTAAGCAATTAAATTCTAAAATTAATATAATCAATAACTTTTTTAATTCGTATAGCTTTCAATTTAAAATAATTCAATTTTGTTATAAAATTTTCTCTAATACTTTGTATAATTCGTTGTGATTTTTAATTATAGATGAATGCTAAATTCAATAGAACAAAAATTCAACTTAACTTTAATCACATATAAAGTCAATACATTACTATATATATATATATATATATATATATATATATATATATATATATATATATATATATATATATATATATATATATATATATATATATATATATATATATATATATATATATATATATATATATTATATATACTGTTTAACTTTAAGTACTTCACAGAGTCATAGTATTTGTCATTATAATCTGATTATTTAGCAAATTTGAGATTTATGAATAACAAACTGAATAAACTATTGACTGAATGAGTATATAGTCAAATATGTCGCATTTTTTGACTCCTGGACAAATATACAAATATTTAGAAATATCAATTCAATATTTGAAAACAGACTTTCTAATCTAAGGACTTTTGCTGTCTGCGTGCTTATTTTGCTTGTTTATTTATAGCTACTATTCACGGATAAAACTTTGGATGCAGTAGGGATTCAAAATTGAAAGGATAAATCAAGGATAATCTGTGAAATATTCTAAACATACTGATATTTTGTTCCATACAAATCCATTTGATTTTCTTGCAACTGTTTCAAATAAATTTCATTTTTAGCGAATCTTATCTTTTCATAAATAGCATTCATTATAACTATTAATAAACGATGTTCTTGATTAAAATCATAAATAATTTGACGTTATAAGGAATATTATTTAAAACTAAACTGAAAAATTTATAATTGTTAGCCTATAAAGTACATTTAATTTTGATAATTAATATTTAGGTTAGATAAAAAAAATGTAGATTTTTATTTTTTAGTAGTAAAACATAATTCTTACGAACATAAAGAAAAAATCAAAGAATTCTTCACATTATTATTTAGTTAGAAATTGAAATCTCTGGTTAATGCATCTAATAATTGTGAAATACTTATTTTTTAAAATCACATCCATTAACGGTGAAATTTTTATACAAATTTTGTTCTGAAAATTGCTATTTATTTATCTAATTTGCAGCATATCAATGTCAACATAAGCCTAGTTATTTGCCTACTTTATCCACACTTTTTATTTAATCTTTTCATGAAGTATCACAAAAATATTTTAAGGAAAGCATAGGATATCATATATTGATGCTAAGCCAATGAATTTAAATTAATTTGTCCTTTTAGATAATAAAAAGAGTATCATGCAGCTCTAAATCTTGAAAGACTTAAATCCATTTATTTATAAATCATAAAATTTTTTAGTGTCATTTTCTTGCAATAATGTGATTAATTATCTTTATAACAAGCCGCTATTTTTGTTCAATAGGTATTTTTTTGTCTACTTTTGAAAACAATAAAAAAATTTAAAATTTAATTAGGGTGATCATTGACAATTGGTCAATAGAATTAAGTTAAAAAAACACAAATATTGCAAAATTGATTTTTTTAAATTATTTTTGTAAAGTTTCACGCAGAATATATTACACCTAAATGAAATAGTCGTGAATTATTATTATTATTAATTTTTTGTCATCCTTAAATCTTTACACATAAAATGAAATTTAAAAATTTTAATTTTCCTTTGTATCATAAAAGCAAAAGATTACACCAACTTCAAAACAAATGCAGAAATTCGCTATAAATTCAGCTAAGACGATGGTCTGTCTAAATTTAAAATTATCCATAAAACCTGCAAGTGCAAAATTTATTCGAAAACAGCATTTCCGAAAAACGAAAGCTACCGACAAAGGCAGCCCACTCTCCATTTTGTCGACCACTCCAAAAGCAGCAGGTGGCAAAGCATTCCTTCCTCAGCAAATCCTCTCTTTAGAACACTCTCAAAGGACGTGACAAAGAATTGGTGATAGAACCTGAAGGAACTCAATAGAAACCGGCCGAAAAGAAGGTCTCTGGGTCGATAAAACGATAGAAGTTCGACGCGACTTTTCTAAAACCTCCTCATTGTTGACGAAATCAATTTTCCAACAATTCGAGTTACCTTTTCAGCCCCGTCGCCACAATGAGAGAGAGCAGTTCCTCGGAAATAGCTTGCCAATGGTCCACCTTCTTTTCACCTTTTCCCTGCGATGGTAATTACTGTTGCAAAAGAGGGCGGATGATGACTTCTTAACCCGCCCATCTCGTCAATAGTATTCAATCTGTCGATATTACTATAGTTTTCGAGGAAATAGAATATTTCGAACCTGCTTTTCAAAGACAAGAGAATGTTCTGTTTTCGATTTTGAAAGTTTTAGAATAAATTCGTTGTGACGGAAAACGTCATGGTTCGATAAGTTCTCCGGGCTTAGTAAGTTTATAAGCCGACTACAGACCGGTTAATAGAGTTTTCGGACTGGATTAGTGAAATTTGGACAAAACTATATTGGAGGAATGAAAGAGCTCGACGCCAGACAAAGTATCACTTTACAGTAAAGGGAAAAATTCGTGAAAAGTTTGCAAAGGAATTTTATATGCCATGACTTTTAAATTAAATTTTTAACAATAACATTTAATTTTATTTAAACAATTACATTTAATTAAAATAATTCATTATAAATATAATTTCAAATGAAAAAAAATAATACTAAACATTTTAAGATAGAAAAATAACAAAATCTATAAGAAAATGCTTTTATTGAAAAACATTATTTATAACAATCGAAATTTCAATTAGAAAGGGATCTTAATTGTAATGGTAAATCATGCCTTAAAAATTGCAACTTATTCCGAGGGTTGTTTTTAGAATTTTCCCTTTAAAGTTGAGCTAAATTTTTATATACTAGACTTTTATAGTTTCCCAAAAATATTAGTTTTAATCATGAAGTTATATTGATTTTGTAAAGTATTCTGTAACATAGAAAGAAATGTAATAACGTTTTTATGCAATTTTAATTTATAAACTTTGATAGACTATAATTAACTTACATAAAATGTATGCATTGATTGTTACTTTTAGTTAAATTCTTTGGTTACTATAAAATACTTTGGGAATAAAACTGAAATTGTATTATTTATTCAATATACATCTACAATCAGAAAAAAATATATTAATTTTTTTAATATTTTATTTATTGTTTTAATTTTAATCACTTATTTAAAATTATTCTTATAATTACATTCAATAAACCGCTGTAAATTCACCAAACTATTTTTCCTATTTTCTGCTAAATGGGAGTGACGTCCATTTGTGAAGTTTTTCTATTAATAGAGTTTTAAAACGTACGCCATAACATGTTATCAGGAGCGCAGGAATAACTATCTATAATTCAACATGAACCCAAAACTAACAAATCTGAGACTTCATTTAAGGGTTTTTTGTGAAAAAAATAAACACTAATTATGTGCTTCTGTGAAGAATTTGATTATCCTATCTGATAATAGTGATAAAATATTTATGAAATTGAAAATTTTATTGCGACGTTCTTTAACATGAATTGAAATTTATGATTTGTATATTAAAGTAGCATTAGAGATGGACAGATTTTTTTTATTACTTTAAAGTCACACTTTATAGATGGGGACTAATTTGACTGGAATTTACGGTTGGAAGTTAATATTTAACAACTATGAAGAATAATCAGAAAAATATTATTTAATGCATGCAGATCTATTAGTACAATATTATGTAACTGAGCTGGTCCTTGCACGCATATTCCAGCCATAGAACTTAAACTCCATGGAAATGCTGTGAATTATTAAAGCTTTTGAATACAATATGTGGCTGAGTTCAGTTCCTCTCGTTATGTTATGAAGATTCTACAGTGCGTTAAGGGTATTATGATAAGTCTTTAGAGTAGGATTACGAATAGAATGCATAAACGTATTATTATATAATTAAGCCTGATCAAGTTCAGCTGAATTGTTATCACATGATCAAATTCTTAATTCCCATTGATTTCACTGGTGCCACAGAAATTTAATTTTGTACTTATTTGAATTATTTAAATATTCGTATATTTCTAATGAATAGAAAAACGTAATTAAGAATAGTGTTTTTAAATTCAACTTATACCATGAAATTCAAAGAAGTATTCAATGGATCTTATTTCAATGTCTTTTTCAACATTGAATTCTTTTTCTTGTTTTTAAAATGATTAAAGCATAGTTTTGATACAGCACATAATACCAGAATACATGTAATGTAAAATTATATACTTATGATTAAAAAAAGATGGAAAATACAGTAATCCTTTTCATAAGGCCGTGGATAGTGTACTTCCCACCAACTTCATTGATTTTTAAATGTCTATTGGAAGCCGTTTTCCAACCAATTTGTAGGTAGAAGTAATTTGAGATCCGAAGACCAATTAAAATTTCGAATTCGGCTAGCATGAGAGCTGATTTATGGATTTTTAAGTCGTAGACGCAAAAGACAATCTGAAGGTTTCCTGAGCAAAAAGAAAATTTTTCCAGATAATTTACGATTGACTAAAGCTGTTAAGCATATTCACACTTTACAAAAACATGCATATGTTGCCGTTTGTACTCTACTCTAAAACACATGAGAAGGGAAAAATATACATTTCTACTGCTTACAATGTCCCACTATATCTTGATCTTTGTGTTTTATTTTTTTTCAAATTTTACGTGAATCAAATGTATAAATTCTTAAATTTTTAAATGCAAAAAGTATCAAATTCATAATTCCATTTACAGATTTCCAGTATTACAATTTTTATTTTGTAAACGTAATCTAATGCAAAATAAAAAGTATTGCGAAATTAAAGATGCTCTAACTTTACATATGTCTCAGTGAGTGAAGAGAAACATATTTCTTACCTAACAAATATGGTATTAAAATCAATAAAAATTAGTTAATAAACTAAATGAATTAATTTTTATAAATCAATCTCAATAGCAAAAATACTTTAACACAACATATATAGAAAAAAATGACCCTATAAAAGGTTAAGTAAATCCTTCATTATAAATAGTTATACAACATTTTCTAGCTAATTGGTAGGTTCTGGAACAGATGCCGTATAATCAAGGATGCCAAATTCTGAGTTTGGCGATTTTTTTGGCGGATTTTCTTATGTATTTGGTCACTTAGTTTTTGCCACGTTGCAGATATAGAAACCTGTAAGAATTATGCAGAAAATTCTATTTCGGCAGCCCTAGTATTTATGCCATCGCGTACGCCACAATGTGTCATCTTGGCAATATTTCTTCATCACCAAATAAATTCAGAATATTGCATCCTGAATTATACGTCCTCTATGAAATAGGTTCCTCATCAACTATGTAATTAAAAAAAGCCGAAAATGAAATTAGAAAAGACATCTGACAAAGCTTACTTAAAGCATAGAGATATGTTAATATTATATATCGTATAATTATGCTGATTTCGTTCACATATGTTCCCAACACAGAACTTTATTAACATGGAAATACATTGGATTATTTAAGGTTTTCAATATAAAATCATCTTTGATCATGTTTCTGTCATTTAGTTATGAAAATGGTACTGCGCATAAATGCCACTAGTCTGTATTGTACAGCTTCAAGTTGATTACCTCAACGTGATATTATCTAATTGCATCTGTGTTCAATTGCATTGCCACTGCATCATCGAATTCATTACTCAAATTGATTTCATTGGCTTTGCAAAATAAACTTTGGTATCAATACAAAATATTGAAATATCTGAAACACGATCTTGAATTTTTTGAAATATTTGCCAAACTGATAACTTAAATTGAAAAAGAAATATCTGGTAATTCTCTTTTCAGTTGCTCTTCACATTTAGTAAAAATAACAGTTAATCGAAAAAGGTAATCTATTCTGTAAAAATAGTAATAAACTGTGTAAAGTATATTCGACTTGCTCCATAAACAGTAACTGCCTATCGGGCTGTTTGCCAGTATCTTGTTAACAGATTTCTGAAGGTTCTCCATTGATTGACAGCTATAAATGGATTTCAATAATTCAACTGGCGCTAGTGTCAGCTCTTTCTGACAATTCCCACTCGGGACACCTTAATGGTCTCATTCAACTCTGTTGCGATTTGGTGTTATGGCCAATTTGGACTAATGGTGACCTTGGCCTGAGAATGAGCGCGTTGTCCTTAATAATTCAAAGCACGAACAGGCGCGCATGATTAATATTTCACTCGTTAAATATTGCAGGACGGATGTGAGTTCAGGAAATCAGGGAATAGTGTGTGCATGAATCTAAAAATTAATTCATTTCCTGACTTTGAATTAACTGAGTTTATACGATATTATCCCGCTTTGTAAAAGTATTTGAATGATGTTCATTTATAATGATGTTCATTTTTGATCATAAAGTACATTTAAATGATCAATTTTTTTACAATGGCAAAAAGTAATACATTAGAATTTTGATTTTTGTTGTAGATATGTAACAACATAGATCAAAATTGTGAATTGCGGCTCAGTGACAGAGCTTGTGAGCATCATTAAAAAAACTTTATTAATTAATTCAAGTATTTTTCGAATTAATATTATCGCTATTAATTCGAATTTTACAAATATAATTAATTTACATTCTCTTTAGTTGACTATTCATTTTCCATTCAAAACACAATTAACTTAATTAATTCTAAAAGAGAAATTAAGTTTTTATTGTTTTAATTTTACTAAGTTGGGTACATAAGAATAGATTTATTTTAATTTCCTTTAAAAATTTCTTTGGCATAAATACCGTATGAATATTTTGGACTTTTTGGCTATTAAAATTTTAGCCAAACTGTCGCAGTTTCGTAATTAATTAACACAGTATGTATGTACAGTGTTGTAAATGAAAATCGTTGCTTGTTGAACATCTTGGTAAAAATAAGCTGTTTCACCAACTTCATCCATTTTTGGTCATTCAAGTTGCGTATCCGCTTGACAATGAGAATTTGCATGTAATCACATTGGAGCTAATGCTCCATCTACTTCAAAGCAGTTTTAAAGATGGCGAAATCTTCATTAGCTGATTGTTCCGTCTTTGCTTTAACTTGGACATTAAGATCATCTTTTTATTCGATATATTTACAATAATTTTAACTTCATTTGCTATTGGAGATTTAGGATTTCACTCATAATCCATTCTCCTAAATCATCAACTCTAACTTCTGAACATCCAGGAATTTTTAAAAGAATGTTTTTGAATTTCTCACAAGTGACGTGTCTCTTTCTCTCTCATTTTTGTTTTCTCAAATATCTTAATTTTCCTTTTCTTGAGATTTTTCCTTTTCCACATGTTCTTCTTCTTCTTTGGACTTATTTATTTTTTTGAAATTCTGAAAGTGATTCGAATAATTGAAGTTCTACTGTACTATCTTTGATATAGGCATTAATTATATTTATTTAATGCATTCAAAATGATATATCGTAATAATTCGTTTAATTTTTTTAAATCAATATCTAGTCATTTTAAAGATAATATAATCTCAATATTTTAAAAGAAGTTGATATAGAATAGTAATTTTTTACTTATTTTTTAATAATTGTTTCAATTTTTTATGAATCAATCATAAATTCTTATCATAACAAAATAAGAATTTTTGTAGTTTATAATGTGTAATAATATTTTTTATAGTTTATTTTTTATGTATAGCAAAAAATAATAAAATCAAATAGTTTATATTAAAATGCTATGCAAAATAAATACGTTGATATAACGAAATAAATGTTTCAACATTTTAATAAATTTCAGGAATAACACTGCAAACATATTGAAGAGTGTAATAAAAATGATGTTGCGAAACTATTGTAAAACTCATGTAAGTTCTATAAGTAAAACTAATTTTTATTTTCTTGAATAAAATATTTCCTTCAAAGATAATGACGTATAATCCACTGTATATATTTGAGATAAATTCAACTGTAATTCTTGCTCAATATTGTATAGTTAAAAAATGGATAAATAGATTCAAACTAATTTTATATTCCATTTTCTGATGACGCAATCATTTCTATATCTTGTTTACCATACGGATTACAATTTTATACATATTTTTATGATAAGCAATATTTTTAAACTAAACAAAATTCACAAAGCAGCATAAGCTCTGTCATATATTTTTAAAGTTATTATATACATGGAAAGGAAACCAATAGGGAGAAA
Organism: Latrodectus hesperus; assembly: GCA_037975125.1. NCBI lineage: Eukaryota > Metazoa > Arthropoda > Arachnida > Araneae > Theridiidae > Latrodectus > Latrodectus hesperus. The sequence continues at coordinate 38,090,299 of CM075855.1, forward strand.
AATATAACATCCGATTCTCTAAAATAATATAACCATGAATGTCATATCTCAAACTTTATTCAATTTCATAATATTTAGTTCAAATAGTGAATTACAGATTTAAATCTATGATTAAAAATTTTAAATTTTTAATAAAAGTGAACAAAGAAACAGTATGAAATTGAATGTATATATGCTATAATCACAAATAAATTGATACGAAGTGAATGTTTGTTCCATTATTATATAAACTGATTGAGAAAAATATACTTTATATAGGATGCCTTATGGTGAAAATTGGTGATTTTGTTCTGCCAAGCTTGTTTTCGTGCATGTTTGAAAGAACAAAAGGGGGATAAAAACACGATGGGCCAACCAGAAGCAAAACAATATTGTTAACAATGTGGCGGCAAATTGGCAATAAACTGATGAACACCCTAAGATATAAGCTATCCAAATTGATTGATAATGATGTTTAGAAAATGGAGTTTTCCTGAGTTCTAACAAAGAGTGCCTCTTCATATGTGATGAAATACTGATAATAAAACGAATTTAGGTAAAATCCTGGGAAAGCTCACACCCTTGGCGACAAACTGAAAAAAGCAGCTTTCCAGAACGAAATACCAGAAATAGTTTGGTTTACCACATCAAGTGTATCAAAGTAAGGTTAATAAGATTGGCGCAGGTCACAATTATTGCAAACCCAATCATTCACGCCAAGAGTGTGGACTCTGCTAGAATTAAGCCAGAATTTAATATTTTTCATGTAAAATACTTCTCAAAAATATTTCTGAGCCCTAAAGGACTTGAATTTTCATTCTTTTCATTAACTAAAATTTTAGTAAAAGATTAGATTCATCACATTAAATGTTATATTTGGTATCACACACTACATATTTTCATAATAACTATTTTGTAGTCAGTATCACACACTACATTTTTTCATACTAACAATTTTGTAGTTAGTATGAAAATATGCAGTGTGTGATGCCAAAGTTTGAAGTTTGAATATCAAACCAGTTTTGATATTCAAAATTCATCAATGTTTAAATTTACATAATTGGCATCAATATTTTTTGCAAATTCTGAAATTTAAAATTATAAGAGATTTTATTTTCTAAGCAAATTTTATTTCAAAGTATTCATTTCATGTATTTTGCTATAAATTATGAAAAAATTTGATTTATTATAAAAATATTATTTGTGAAGATTTTTTAATGATCAAACATCTATATGTTTACACATAAATTAAAATCTTAAAGTGAATTTTAGAGATGAATGCATAATTTTGATATTAATTTGAAAGTGTTTCATATAATAAACTGATTAATAATTTAGAAACAGTAACAATTAATAAGTAACAACACAGATAACATTAAAATAAACAGTAACGAGACAAATAACAGTAACAGTAAAATTCAAACAGTAACATATTGAGTATTTTCCAGGTCATAGTAATTGCGTAGTTTAAGAATGAGTAAAAGCATAAAATTAAAATATTCTGTTAAATGTTTTGATAGATTAATATAAAATATTATGCGTTTGTGAATCATTGTGTGTGTGTGTGTGAAAACTTCCTTACAATAAAATTTTACTTAAACATGATAAAGTGACAATATTTTCATATTCCTTTGTTATAAAAAAAGCAATTCAGTAATAACAAATAACCTGAAATATTTCCAGCTTTTATAAGAATTTACAGAATTTTATTTTATTTGAATATCTGTACTCAATAAAAAAGTGTAAGATAAGTGAAAATGAAGAAATAGCAGATTAATAAAAGCATATATGAATCCGACAAATAAAATTATACATTGTGTAAAGAAAGCCAAAATATTAAGTATTTCTTGAAAGAAGAAACAAAATAGCGCCTAGCCATACTGGGGCTAGCATAGAAAAATGTAAACTTTTCGATAGTTATTCTAAAAATTTACTGAAATCAATGGATGTGAACATAGAGCATTCAAAAGAAAATCTAATTTACTATAACCTAGTAGTTAGGGCATCAGCCTTCCTTCTAGAAAGGAGATGTTCGATTCCCTATGCCGCCGAAAACCTACCGAGTACATTCGATATACGTGCTCATTAAATTTATGGAACCGAAAGTCTTGTGGTCAGTCGTTGAGCAGTTACCATGGATACAATCATCTGGAGAAAATTTCTTTCTCCTCTAGATCAGTGTCTAAATTGAGACAGTGAATCCTCTGGTGGGGCCATCTATCGGATGAATCTTAGAGCAAAGGTGTACTTTTACCTTCGTGGTGCTCTGATTAAACGAAAGACGCACACTTCTGACGCTTGGCTTGTTCAAGTTTCATAAGTAACAAATTAAAAAATGTTCATCATAACAGTTGTCTTATTTTGGATTGGCAAATGTAAACAATATATTTATTTTATATGTCTGTAATTAATCGTAATTTTTCATAAGTATACACCAATTTAAAACCGGTTGTATTTATTTTGTTTCAGATAAATCGGTAAGCTAACGTTCATTCACTTTTTTTAAATAAATAAATGAATCGCATATTTTGATTACATTAAAAAGAGAGAGAGAGAAGTATTAATCTTTAGTTATAGTTTTTTAAACTTTTTTGGTGATATTGAAAAAGAACCTCATTAATTTTTTAAGTTAGATTTTTAAATTAGTTTTTCTATAATTTTGATTAAAATACAATTATGATTGCATTAAACTAAAGAACAATTAAAAAACATTTTTATTATTTTATTATGGTGTATTGATGACAATTTTTAAATTCTGTATAATACATTTTTATCATTACAAAATCAGCTATTTTATAATACCATCATGCGAAAACGAATACAATATTTCTAAATGTTCCTTTTGAAATTAGTATTTCCACCGGCTTCATTGCATTTTAAACACTTTAACAAATAAGTTTTTTTTAAATGAACTGCATGATACATTAAATTTGCTTGTAACTCAAATATCTTGAAGGAAAATGTAAGATTCAAACGTAAAAAGTGTTTTTGTAAACGCGTAAAGACTTTACTTAAATCTGCTATACACTTGTTCGTATAACTATCTTTAAAGCAAATGGAAGTAATTTCCATTTACTCATGAAAGTTTATATTGTAAAATTTGATTTGCTAATATAAACATCCCTCTAGCCTGAAAGCTTCTATTTATGTATAAATTAAAATTTTCAATGTGTACACATCATTGCATACAGGAGATTTTTCACACACATGAGTTAAATTAGTATCTATATTAATCATATAACATAACAAAATATCTTTAGTTATACTTTTTGAGTCTATTTGATAAAGATAGAAAACAGTATAAAAATATTGTTTCCCTTATTTTAATTCAAATTTCTTCACTTTTTCTTCTATTGTTAAATTCAGAGGGTGTAAATAAAATGATATCAATGAAATATAAATTCGTTTATGATTTATTATTTAACTATAGTATGTTATAAACAATTATTTTTCTTCAGCCTTTTTTATTTTTAGGGTAGTTTCATTAAAGATAAAGATTGTAACATGGTTTCAATAAAAGTTAATTTCTGTGTTCTTAAATCTATTTTGCTAATAAAATTATCTCAGAATTAAAATTTCTCAGAAGCAAAAGATTTCTTGATATTTTACCGCAAAGTTTTTAACTAATAAATCAAGCACATTCATGCTATATTCAAAAGTTAACAATAATTTTAATTTATCAGACAATATAAATTAAAAAAATATTTGCGGGGCATATTTATATAACATAAATTAACAATAGCTGTAAAATAATCATAAAAATATTACGGGAAATATTTTTGTACGTAACACATGTATTTAGGTAGGAAAAATTCCATATTTTAGTTGTTGTTTTGTGGCTTATCCTCTTTAAAGATCTAACATTAGTCAGGCCAACTCCAATAAATTGTTGACAGTCAGAAAGTCGATGACTAGCAGGGGATCTGAGGTTTAATCATCCCGGGAAAGTCGACGCAATCCAGAATATGTTTCGGTGAGGCTGGATGGTCACAGCATTTTTTACAAGTGGGATAATTTTTTGTACCACGTTCAAACGATAAACATTTTAGATGTCCACTTGAGAATCTGGCCAAGGCATTTTGAGATTTTTGGTCACGTTTTGTTTCCAGAAAAGTTCCAGGAGAAGTTCCAGAGTACCACTGATGTATTGGTGGAATTTGCCAGATAGAATGAAGTCTAGATTTTTCATTAGAGTAAAATTCCTGATATGTAAGTGATGAAGCAGTGGGCGTATCTTCCTCACTGCCCTCTTTGGCCAGTCGATCTGCGGTCTCATTGCCACTAATATTTACATGGGATGGAATCCATTGGAGATGTACATCATGGTCTTGGAAGATCATTTTCAATTTCAGCAGAATGGATAAACTTGTTTCATTTAGTCACTGGGATGTTGCAGTGCACTGCGGCTGTCTGTCAAAATTCAAAGTTCTCCAAAATCACAGTTGCTGGAAATGATAGCAGCAAGTCCCGCATTAATCGCCAACAACTCACTCCATATTTTTGTATATATCTTTAACAAGTTATTATTTATTTTACGTAAATATTTTACAGTACTAAGTTTTACGCATTATTCATTCTATTCAAAAATTTGGAATGTAGGTTCATCCATATTATTTGAAAATGGAATTCGGAAAAAGACTTCAAATCTTTCTTAAAATTTAATTGGAGATGCAAATGTTGTGTTATTCTATAAAGGTTTAGTTGTTAATGTTGTTTTGTTAACTGGAACTTTAAGTCATATTTTAACGATTGTAAAAAATTGTATTGACAATGAATGGATCATTAAATAAGTTTTCAAGTCTAGAAACTCTTTTTGATTGTGAAAAAACGTGAATTCTTATAATAATGTTATTTATAAAATCATTTTGACTTTTCCACATCGTAAAATTTATTCAAAGAAAGAACGAGAAAATATTTGAATTTATTTTATTTTGAATTTATTTTAAAACAAATCTTACTATTGTCGCTATCTCGCAATTCAATATAACGATTCGATTCCGGAAAATACAACCTAAAATATTGATGATTATAATCTATAAGGGAATTGAACACAAGAGAGATTTGCTAATGAAGCAAAATCAAAAAACAGCACAAAACTTCAAATATTATTAACGAATGTACCCATTATTTCGTCACAGAACACAATTATCTTAGTTTGTAGTCAGTGAATAGGTTATTAACTCTAAAAGCAAATTTAACACTCCTCTTTAAATGCAAAAAAATATGAAAACTGATCGAATGTATACTCTTACTGATATCTCAGTGACATCTGTCAGTAATATTTTCAACTAATTTTAACGCAACAGTAGCAATTATTATTCAAGTTTCTGTGGTATCTGTTGTCTATGTTCTTAATGGATCGTTAAATGCTTTTTTATAATCGTTTTTAGATTATATTTTCCATGTAGTTATTTACATTTTTCTTATCTTTTTTAATATTTGTTTCTTATTAGAAATATATTCATATTTCAAACATGCTTGGCAAGAAAATAAATAATACAATCCTAGATCCTCCCGCACGATTAAATATGTTTTTAGCTATTATTTCTACAGTATTTCATTTCAAAATGTTTTGAAATATAAAGAACACGAATACAAAGAAATACTCTCAGAAATATTTAAATATTCCTAGTCACTTGTTTCGAACGATGACACCGAATATATTGTGTCTACATGCATATGATGCATTTTTATATAATTAGAGTTTATATATTTCATTAAATTTAGCTTTTTATAATAATACAGAATACATTGACATGCAGTATAATACTATTAGAATATAAAAGGTTGGTTATTCATTTATAATGTATAGAATACTAAGAAAAAATCCAAGAATGTTAATTAAACTTACTTTTTATTCCTTTATAGGAACAAATTCCTTTATAGATCGTTTTTTTCAGAGGCTTTCACATGAAATCTGTAAGAGAGAAAAGTTTCATTATGAAAACCTTTTAAGAATATATGCGTAATTTAATGCGATTTATAACGATCGGCCATGTAAGTTGAATATTGTTAAGAATACAGAGAAAACATATTCATCAAAGCTTCAATTTTTTTAATTAGTGAGCTTCACATTAAAAGTTATCTTTAGTTTGTGAATGCAATCAAATGATGGTACTCTAAAAGGAATAAAATTTCAATTCATTATACAGTCACACTCAATGAAAGAAAGACTAAAAGCTTTTCATAAAATTCAAATTATATTTTTCCCACACACATTCAATATTTATATTTGTTTGTTAAAGTATTATCTGAATATGCATATTTTTATTTCCACTCCTTAAGTACTGTAATAACCCTAAAATATTTTTTTAAATATTCCACAATGCTTTCGAATGTATTCAAAAGTCAATATTGCTTATTATGTTACTGTGACAGAAATTAAAAATAATTCTGATTTAAAAATATTTTTTTCTGTATATTATAAATTAATTTTTGTGACAAAATAACATTAACATCTTGTTAGGTATCTTAGTCTATTAGTATGTCTAATAATACAAATTAAATCACAACACAATTAGAACTCCAGAAAATTGAAAAAATTTGGAAGAACAGACTTACATAATCCACAAGAATTAAAAAAATGCTGAATAATAAATTAAAATAATATGAGATAAAATTGTCCGAAATTCCTTTTAATTTTAAACACGTTTACTTTTATCTTAATCTGGGAAAACTAAAGAATATCGATAAATATTGTTGTTGTTGTTTCTAATTCCAGATTATGTAACTAAGCTACACCATCTCCATAAAACCAAAAATATCCAGAGGGTCCAAAAATAATATCGGATCCCTTAAAACCTCAAAAACTGTAAAATTTAGACAAATGAGAATATGATTGGGGGAGGCTTAAACAGCCCCACACCTCACCCATGACACTCTAGAAAGAGCCTCTCGCCCTGGTGAAAGGTAATTGATTTGATATGGGGCCGCTCAGAAAGCGTGAGAGAGCTGTCTGCTGTTTTCTCGATATATTGAGCTTGTGGCCCCATCGAGATCTTTTGTCAAAGTACCACGGGTGAGCAATAGGAACTCTCCAAAGTATATTTAATTCTTTCCTTTTGATCGAGGAAATTTCAGAATAGGTTAATTTAGCGTTGTCATGCAGGTCATCATTAGCAGAAGCAGCCTTGGCCTAATTAACGACAATCACATTACCATTCAATCCAACATGGGAGGGGATCCATTGAAAGTGTATAGTCTTTTAGCGAGCTGATTCAAAAATTCTAGTATATCCGGGCTTATCATATCCCCAATAGTCATCCAATGAGAGATGTGCTGTATAGAGGTAATACTGTCCGATAAAGTCCAAATACCCTTGAAGACAAGTTCAGAGGTCGTGTATATAAAATGTAGTCCCTTGTAAATTACCTCAAGTTCAGATCTGAAGTTGGAACAGCCATCAGTATTTCTAAGCTTCAGATCAATTGTGTTATTAGGTGTCTCGATATGGACTCCACTTACAGATACATCACTGGAGCCCCTGCTACCATCAGTGTACATTTCCAATACCGAGAGAGGGATGCCATGTCACCAGAGCCATCTGTCTAGTGAATTCAGGAATATCTGACTTTTTGCACACTCTCCTCAAGAGTTCAGTCTGGAAATGTATTCGCTCTGGAGCATGATTGAAAAAAGGTGTGGGCTTCAAGGAGTGCGGTTCCACTTCATCGGAAAACAGTCCGATCTCACTAGCCATGGAAAAAGGACTGTGTTCCTTTAAGCGTTTATTGTCTAGCCAAGAGTGCAGGAAGGAAGAAGTTCTATACTGATCCTTGAAGCTATAAAGTTTATTGTCATTATAGAGATTATATAAAGAATAAAGGAATTGCTATGTGGTGTGGCCAAAGTTATCACTCGACCTAAATCCCACCGAATCTTTGAAGTGTACACACTCTTGCCTTGCGTACCTTTATTCTACTCCTAATAACTTTCACAGACTTCGAAAGTGGTCCACAAGAGAAATACTAAGTTATCACACAAATCACTGTTGGTTTTATAACTATTCCTATTTCTTAGTAATTATAGTCAGATTGTGTACATTTTATTCGCAGATTTGTGGTACTTACTTAATATATTAATGTTACCTTTCATTTAGACATAATTTTTATTTCATTAATGATTTCATCTGACTAAATTACATTTAATAATTTAAAAAAGTCCAATAATGTTTTCAGTTTTGTAAATTGTTCGTATTATTTTTCTCATGAAAAAATATGCATTTTCATTTCTTTACTTCAATATTTCGTTTCAATCATTTCTTTTTTTGATAGGCACCAAAGCAAAAATTTTTCACATTTTAGCATTCATATCTTTATTTTCAGAAATAAATGTAACTTATTAAATGTATAAATAAATTTAAACATTAATTTTTATAATTAGTAAAAAATAAATAAAAATAAAAGAACAAATAAATGAACATTTTTATTTAAATACATAATTAAAAACTTACATAAAATATCATTTATTAAAACAGAGTGGATTAGTAAGAACATGTACTTATTCAATTTTTGAATAAGTTGTAAACATGTATATTTAATTAATTGTTTCCATATAATTAAAATACATTTTATTCTTCATAGGAATATTTTAAAAATCAGATTAATTCTATTTCCGAAAGCTAAGAAGACGGTTCAAATCAAATGAAAAAAGAAAATGAATTTTTTTCGCAGACGATGTTTGTAAAACTTAATCAAAAGTAATCCTTGCGTGTCAAAAGCTTCTCTCTCTTGTTGCCACTGTCTTTTTGAAAAGAATTATGCTCAATATTTTTAGAAAATTTTTTTTATAAAGCTTATCTGCCAGATGTGCGTTTTTTTTCTTTCTTAGAATTTTAAATCTTAGCAATTACTAAACGGAGTCAAATCACTCATGCGAACTTACTGTTAGTAATTTAAGTTAAAAAAAGAAAAACTTATTTTTCGAATTATTTGGCTTTGTTCCTCGCCTTAAGAATATTTGCATTCAAAAGATTGTGGCATTTTATATTTACTCTTTGACATAAAATATACCAGCTGTATGATTGCAAGTTTAAAAGCTTTTAAAATTAAAGATCCGAATTTTTTTATGTAAATTTTCTTTTCGTTTTCTTTATAAAAAAGAACGAATATTTTAAATAAAAATATTCAAAAAAAATCTCAGTAGATTTTCATGTGTGTGTACTTGAATGTGATGCTTTTGACATCTTTTTGAATTAGTTGACAAACTGATGACTCACTTTTTGCAAAACTTGCCATTAAATAGTTTTCAAAATCACAAAAAATATTTTAACGTGCCAGTTTCAAATTAAAGAGTATAAAAACATTTACATCTAAGGATGGGATTTTATAATATAATTGAAAAGTTTTAATATAAAAGATAAAATTTTAGTGCAAGAATTAAAATATAACTAAGTTTCGTACTTGAAAGAGATTATGCGAGTGTATGTAAACATTATGCCAATGGAAATGAGCAGTTATAAAATGTGAGATAAAAGATAATTTCAAAAAGAATGAGTTTTTTTGTATGTAATAAATTTCTAAAAATAACTGAAAGTAATTATTCTATGATGAAGCTCATTAATCATTTTAAAAACAAAAAAGTATTAAGAAATAGATTACTTAAGGATTAGATTATTTAACAACAATAAAATATGTGTTACTTATATGTTTTAAATATTCCAAAATATATCTTTCTACGCACATGGAACGCTTATGAGATTATTAGTATTTTAAAATTTTATCCATTCTTAAAATCTGTTCTCGTGAAACAAATTTTGAACGAAAATGGTTGAAAAGAAATGGGTAAAATAGTATTACAAGCTCCTACTGCTTTTAAAATGCACATTTTCGCACCAAAAAGTTGTCATGTTTTCATTCAAAAACTGAAAATTTTACGAGAAGAAAATAGAATTCTCTTAGAAACTGATGAAAAATATAATATTATCTTCACAAATTCTAACTATATACGATATATATATATATATATATATATATATATATATATATATATATATATATATATATATATATATATCAAACTTCCTAATCTTGTCAACATGTGTGTACATTAGAAAAGAAAACCAATTTGTATCAATAAAGTATATTTATTTTATCAGTTATTTCACAATAGATTTACTAGAATGGAATTTACAAAAATTAAAATACAAAATTCGAGAAAACTAATTTTTAACTTAAAAATTTAAACTAAAAAAAATTACATATATTTTTAATAACAACTGTAATTGAAACACGTTGAGAAAATTTTTTAAATATTAAATTTTTACTCAATGAGAAAAATATATATTGTACCGAGCTTCGGTGTTTGTTTTGATTGCGAGTCGATGAAATAAAATCTTTAAAATTCACAAGACTTTTATTCGTAGCAAATTGAACTAATACAGAAAATTCCAGCAGTAGAAATTACAATTCCACAGATCTAATACAGCTAATACTACAGCTCCCAATTACAGAAAGCTCAAATATTTCAGACAAATAACAGCTTCCACGCTATTATGCAAGACTGATCGTCTTCACTAACTTCTCACTGCCGCAGGAAAAACTCAGAAACGGACTTTGATTTTGGAACGGTGGTATTTATAGCTTGCTTGGCGAGAAAGTCTAGGTCTTTCTCCAAGGTTCTGGAAGCTTCCAGGCCTTCTCGTTCAATAATGGCGCTAGAGCTTAGGTGGTAGAAGTTTCCAGAACTATCTATTTCTCGCCAAATCTCGCCAAGTTGTCGCCAAGTAAGCCATAATTACCACTATTACAAAGTTTGTAAATATTTTTTACAAACTTTGTAACAATATATTATAAGTTTTAAAATTATTCTTTGCATTGTAAGCCTAAACATTTTCAGATAAACAAAGATAATGGATTATGTGATGCATCGTCTAAATAATGTATGTGTCAAATATTAGTAACCACATATTAGTTTTAAATACAAGTGTCATTTTCTTAAAATCTTTTAAAATTTACCATGAGTATTAAATTTGAGTTAACACTTATACTTGCTTTGATGACTTGGTATTTAACATATTAAAGATAAATGTTTCCTATTGAATATACTAATTTTTTAATAGAATTGAATATTACTGTTGTATATTATAAATATGTTGCATACTTAAACCATAGCCTAGATATTTATAACAGAAATTCTTCTGACAAAAAAATCTGCTATAAATGACTACATATAAAATTCACATTATGTCATAGTTTACATATTTGCACTTAAAAATATATTAGGTATTTCATGTAATAATATATTAAATTTTATTGACCCTATTAAAGCGCACTTTTAGAAATAATTGTAGGTTTCAAAATACTTATAAACTTATAACAAATATTACGCAATATTTTGCACTTAAATTTAATATTTCATTTAAAATTCCAATTTGCTTTTAATTAGTGAATTGTTTCTGTTGGTATTCTTAAGTTTTAAATTTTGAAAATGTTCAGGTACTTTATCTAACCATAATTTGTAGTATTGTTAATGTTTTTATATTTTATCAATTATTTGCGTTTTAATCTCTTAAATTTTTTTAATTTAATAAAAAATACTTTGAATATTTTCGAAGACATTTTATTTATGTGATTGAAACCTTCTTCAAACGTGAGCTTGATTAAGATGTTCCATTAAAGTTTCTCGTTGCTTCATGTTTAAAAGAGTGAATCGTAATCTGTTGATGTCTTTTATGTTAAAAAGTAATCCCATATATTAATCATCTATCAAATACTATGGTAGTTACAGATACATCGTTCTTGAACAAGAAATTTCTGTTTATGATGGGTTGTTAAAATTAGCTAAAGGTAGGGGAGAATAACTAATAGACATTCTGGTGGAATCTTCATAGAACTATTTGAAATTATTATATAGAATTATTTGCACATTTGTATTTCTACTTGAATTACCTCTTGGTTTAAAACTTTTGACATAACTGTATGATAAATAAAATCCCCAATCTCGGACTGTTAATGGTATGTAGAGTGTTCTGTAAATCCACTTTGTCTTTTGATGACTGTTCAGAATCCATGTGAATCCATAGTCTACAGAAAATTATGGATCTTGACAGATATAAAGTTACAACAGATAAAAACTGCGATATTTGTTCTCATCATTTGACTTCTATTAAGTTGGAAATTAAGTTCCCACTGTTTTTTTAAATTGGAAAAATCTATATGACATTATATACTTTTGGTACGAAATTGTGTTTACATGTAAAATTGTGATTGGTATGCAAAGATTAAAAAAGGAAATTTTGACCTTAAAGACGCACCTCGTTCTGGACGTCCAATTGAGTTCGATGAAGCTTGTTGTACGTAGGGAAAAGTTGTGAACAATAAAGGAGAATACATTCTTGATTAACTAATTATAAATGTTTATTAAAAATAACCTTTTAACAACTATTATTATAACGTGGTGGGGATTTAGTTGCCAATCCAATATTAAAGTCAGTAATATGCTAGTAAGTATTCTCTTTTTTAAACGAGACCACAATAACATTTTTTCTAAGCCAAATTATTCAAATGTGATTCACTCTTGTGAAAAATACAGCAGCCGCTTTATTAAGTGACATTATAAATCTCACAAACTCATAACTCTATTTTTCACAACAGTGTTGAGAAGCTATTTATGTTACAGGATGCTTTTGCTGTGTACAATCCACGCGTGTAGCATGTTGTCTTTTTATAATTTTTTTTTTTATATTTTGACCAGTAGTATGCATGTTTTAATTTCCGTAATTTATTGGTTTCAGCACAATTATATTATCTACATCTAATTTCACCAAGTTATACGTTTCCTTATATTGATATATTGTTTAAAGTTAGTTAAAATTGAAATAATTATTAATACTAAATTGAACATCACATAATTTTCTTGTACTTTCCCCAATAATTACACATGCTAACATTCACAATTTATATCCACACCTCAAAGCATAATATTTTGCTTACTTCGTCGAAAAAAAGTTGAGCTTTCACGAATAAATAATGTTTTCTTAATCGATGCTTTCAGCATATCATTGCACAATGTATAAAAGTGAATAAAAATACCCGCATTCATATTTCAGAAATATATCACAATGTCAACAATTTCGGTGTAAATAAATGCATATCCTCAGACGGATATTCTCAAGGGAGTCTGCAATTACGCAGAGAGAGAAATGAAAGTTTATTTTCAAAAAAGAAAAATTTAAGTGTATGCAGACAGACACATGCTTATTAGTAACATTTTTATCGAATTATAAGTGCAGTTTAATTTATTTTATTCAGTTGATTCGTGAGAGAAATACTTCTATTTGGTTGCGTAATTTAAAAGCCGTGTAATTCCACATTAAGTGTATATATATAATTTTAAAGCTTATGTGAACAAATTTCATCTGGATATAGATTAAATTAGACATTTCCTATAATTACATATAATATTTGTTTGACATGCACATGAAAGTCTGTTTCACTACCAAGGAAAAATTTTAATATTTATTAAAATTTTACTAAAATCTATCTCTTACGCACACCTTATGTATTCTCCTTATAAATTCTTAATTTCGCTAGTTATATATATATATATATATCGAAAATCTTAAATTTTCTAGGAATTTATTTAATAGATTAAATATTATCTATGTATAAATAAAAGAAACATGTTTATAATGTATCATTTTGTTAAAAAGTTTGCATAGTTTTTGTTTGCAAAATTTAAATTTTATTTTTGAAAATAATTAATTATTTTGGAAATGCTACATCATCAAAATTTTTGGATTGTGAACTATCTACAAATTAAAATTGAACATTAAAAATGTGATTATATTTGAAGCAATATCGTATATATAAAACCTACTTGACTACATTTGATTTTAAAATATTTTTACGCAAAAAAATTTAATTTCAGAAGTAAACAAATATTCTTAGTTTTGAAAAATATTTACAAATGCTGTTAAGAAAGAAATATGTTATGGTAATGCGAAACAAAATACATAAAATTATAAACCACAAATGAATAGAGATATTATGAATTTTTCTTCTTTATCCAAATACTTATATACTGAAAATACGCTTAAAAACCAAAATATGTCTTCGTATATCCCGATATTGAATGTTAAACTTTATGAATTTTATATATACAAATGTATGAGAGTTGTGATTTGAAAACATCATGAAAAAATTCAAATTTATGAGGTTTTAAAAAAAAATTGTTTCTGGACAGTTAAAATTATTTTTTTGTGAATACTTAAGAACAGTTTAAGTTTCACAAATATGAACACGCTTCCTTTCGAAATTCCGAAAGAGTACTTCCGCATAGTAAAAAGTTGTGAAATAATTCTAATACCATATTTTTCAGCATTAAAGATTTTTTTATTTATTAAAAAACATTTTCTTATATTTCCCATGCATATATAATAAAATTTAAATAAAGTATAGAATACAGGAGAAATAATGTCTTTGTGAACGTTTGGAGATATTCACTGACAATACATTTTGCATTTGTTCCTAAATCTCAAATGTTGATATTTCTTAGCATTACAAAATACGTATTCTGATAATTTTTACAAAAACAATTAAATCTGGTTGCCAACTATTTTTAATTCACGAAAAAAACAGGAATATAACTTTTTTTTCGTTTTCTATATCTATTTGCTAAATTAAATTTATGAATAATAGATAATTTTCTTTATTTAATCTACAACAAATTTGTCTTAATTATTAATTTTTGATAAAGATTATTCTATTTTTTCCACCAATCATAGTTTTTTTGGAATACAGTATTAATCACAAGCCCCATTTGATGATTCCATATAAAAATATGTTAAAATAGAATTAAGGAAGAACTATACTTTACATAATTAAATAACTACCATAATTTTCAAATTTCAGATGATAAAAGTTTTAATATAATTTCATAAGGTAGCAACTAAAGTATGATAAACAAAATAACACTAATCAGTCTTGAAAAAAGTAATAAAAATTTATTAAATTATGGCAGTGAGATGTAGAAAATTTGTCACATTATAAAGGATCCAGTAAGAATAAAATTTTAGCCTTCTGCAATTTTTTCAAAAAATATGATATTTGTTTTTGTAAATTTGCTCTATTTTGCTCCTTATTAACATCTAAACCATATTTTGTTTGATAAAATAGTAAATTAATTTATTAATAAAAGTAAATTATTATATCAGACAGTTTATTCATCTGTCAAAATATATTTGAACATAAAGCAAAAATTGTTGCAACAATTATATCGAACACTGTGCGTTGAAGACCTTTAAACTACCATATATATATATATATATATATATATATATATATATATATATATATATATATATATATATATATATATATATATATATATATATATATATATATATATATATATATATATATATATATATATATTTATATATATATATATATATATATATTATTTTTATATTGCCACTAGGTGTAGGATTTGTTTTACGGATTCAGCTAAAAACAATGAAACGGTTGCATGATCTTTACTAAACTTGTATTTTTCTGTAAAAATTAAAACTCACTTTGTCATATATTGCAAAAAATAATGTTGAAATTCTGAATCTAGTTTTCATGTTAAACAGAAACAATTGAATTTCTTTTACTTTTTCTACAATAAATGATTACAAAAACACGAAACAAGTTTTTTTAATCTATATTCACTGGGAAAGAAAGAAAAATAGTTCCAATGCAAGGAAAGTCAATGTATCTAACTACGATGAATACCATAATATGTCATATTATTATGTGATGTAAAAGCATCGTGTATATCACACACATAAAAGTTCGATGTTATGTAGTACTTTCAAAATATCTTATAAGTCTATAATAAATACTATGAGCAAATATTATTTTCAAACTATAAATATTTACCCAACACTTTACAACCAAAAATACCTTATTAATTCCTTTGATGGGGGAAAATTGATTTTTTTCTGCATATTCCAATTGCAAAATGTATCAGCCTTCTTATTTTGTGATGGTAGGAAAAATTGAAGAGGTTATTTCTTAGTCCTTTGTTGACTTCCGACTTCGATGTTTAAAATCTATATTGAAATTAAATCAGGAATTAAGTTATATTTCAGGTCATATCCAAAAGACGTTCATTTCGCTTTTCAAGTAGAGTAACACAGACATTATTTTCAGATTTATTTGCTTGCAACGATTGTTAATAAATTCAAATTTTATTAATACATTCAAATGTCATTGTTATTTTGAAGTTAATCAGATCGTATAGTATTCAATATCTTGTATCTCTTTTCGTTTACGAAGTGTCGGCCTGTGGAGCAGGCCTTTACTTCTTCATCTGTGATAAGTCCTTGAAGGAAGACATTGCGGTACTGACAGGGAACGCTAGACTTGAAGCGTGAAGAACCGAGTCTTGGTGGTGAGCAGAGAGCTGAGGGGCGGAGCAATGAGTTGAAAATTTTTATTCTACTTGAAAACAGAGGAAATAATAAAATTTTTATATACTGAGTGAAAATAGAAAAAATAAATAATCCTTAGTAAATGAAGAGTAAATAAGTTTAAATAAGGTTATATACTCTCTATATAAAAATTATATTAACTATATTCCTTTAAATAAATTCTGGCGATTGGCCTATATTTACAGTCTTCTATGAGATACTCATAGCGAAAAACTTGATTAAATGCACTATCTGTGCAGTTAATTCCTTTATCATGGAATATTTGATTTAGGTTAGCAATATGCTCTAGAATATCAATAATTTTCAGATCTTTCGAAATGTTTTTGTTGCGAAGATAGTAGGGCGCTTTCGTAATTTTTCTAAGCATTTTATGTTGAAACACTCTAAGTTTGTGTTTGTCTCTTGGCGTTATAGTATTCCACACAGGTGAAGCATAAGTGATGATGGGTCTTAACATTGTAAGGTAGAGCAGTCTCTTGAGTTTTAGTGTTAAATTTGTGTTTTTTGCAATTAAGTTGAATAGGCATCCATAAGCTTGAGTGGCTTTTTTAATAACGTTATTTATATAAGCAGTCCATGAAAGTTGAGTAGTAAATGTTAATCCAAGATGTTTAGTGGTTTTCACTTCCGGAATGATTTTATCGAATAGATAGAGTTTATTATGTTGAAGTAATTTTATTTTATTTCTCTTTTTCTGTTAAATACTATAAGTTGGGATTTATCAGTATTTATATTTATACTCCATTTACTGCACCAGTTTTCGATGCTAATTATCGCATTTTGAAGTTTATGAACAGCATTATTCGGCCTCATAGAGTCAACTATAATAGCAGTGTTATCTGCGTAGAAAGCAATTTTAATTGGGTTATTGTCCAAACCGGGGAAGTCATGGGTGAAAAATAGGTATAAGATTGGGCCCAGGATGCTACCTTGGGGAACTCCAGCTTTGTTGTTCAGAGTAATGGAGTTTTAATTATTGTATTTAATATGAAGGAATCGATGAGTTAGATATGAGGTGATGAGTAATATTATATCAGTGTTTATATATGTTATAGTATTCAATAATTCTGGTAAAATATAATAACCTAATTTTTAATTAAAAAAAATAACTACTAATTAAATTTGATATTTTTTTAAAATGAAAAAAATAACTATGATTTTTAGGCTCCGAATCCCTAGTTCATACTTTCACTAAAGTAACTGATTTCTGATTTTTTTTTCCTCTAATAATTTCAACATGCCCCTTGGAAATCTAATGATTCCTTGTGAACATGTTCTTCTACTGAATCAAGCCTATACTATAGATGATTTTCTTTCTTTCTTTGAGATTATAGTTAAAAATTCAAAATTAATTGGAAGAAATACAAACTTCGATTAAAAAAAATGATAATTTGTAAAATTATTAACAATCTCTCTCTTTCTCTCTCTTCATGTATTGGGAAATAAATTTACTAAAAACAAATTTTTGTACGTTGTTACTGGGTTTTGAAAACCAATAGGAAATAATTATTCTGAAAAAATTGCATTGTAATTTAAGAAAGATTGAATCAACATATTCTAAGTTAAGCAGCCATGGTGGCCTTGTTAGGGCGTAGTTCTCATTATCAGAAGGTAGTGAGTTTGAATACCAGATTAACTGACGATACGTGGTGTTTGCTAATGGTGGCTGGAGAACGTTAAAAATGGGATTGGTTTTAATGTCCTCCAAGTAAAATGATACCTCTGTTGGTGGCAGTCCATGTGTTAGGGGTCTTCTGCTTGGCCCCTGCTTCAAGGTCACGAAGACTTCACCCTGCTGCTTCTATCTAACTGGTAGAGCCCAGTTCAAGGATAGGTACAGGGAAGCATACTGGTGCAACAACATATTGTAAGTTGAGACCCGTGATGGTTTAATTGGCTGAGACGTTCGTTCTCATTACCGGAAGGTAATGGGTTCGAATTCTATCCAACCGAAGATCAGTAGAGTTTTCTGAAAGGGGATGGGGCACATTAAATATGTACCGGTCACAATGTTCTCCAAATAAAATGATACCTATTAGGATGGCAGGTCAAGTATATGGGGGTGTCTGCTTGTCCCTGATTCCAAATTACACAGATTCCCCCCCCCGTCTGCTTCCATCTAATTGGTAGAGTCCCTTTCAGAACTAGGAAGAGAGAAGCATGTTGGTGCAACAGCAACATATTGCAAGGAGTTTGGAAATACTCCTTAGTTTTTATTTAGCAGTGGGACTTTCTATTATTCCTAAAATAGTTTTTAACACTACATGAATATTAATTGTCATTATAATGGTCAGTCGTCATTGTGAAGATATTTCTTGCCATAATTCCTTGTGAGTTCTGGGGTTTTATGCTTAATTCAGAAGTGAATGCAAAAATTTTTTCGAACTGTGATATGGGAATAGTTTTTAGAAAAGTGTCTTTTAATTCAAATGTACAAAATTTTTCCTGATCTGTTTCCTGTTTTTAACAAAGAACTGACTTCCAAATATAACTAAAAATAAAATTTACAAATAACTAATAAGTAGCCATAACCTCCGTGGGAATTTCATTTTTTTAAGTCAATCTCTATACTTTTATATTTTTTTACTCCTTTCACGCTATGCTTATGTTTCTTCATTACGTACATTAAGTTTAAGTTTTATATTAATATTTTTACACAAGTGCGTCTTTTTAAAACTGAACAATTGATGGTTGTATTTCCTACAAGTATAGTATACATGTAAAAAGAATTTAAAATGTAAAAATGAGATTCCAGTTCACATTACAACGATTTATTTTCCCATAAATACCTCGATAGAATCGCACAAATAGAATACTTGTACGTTTTACCTCAATCAAGACTAACTTCAAGTGTTTGTTTGGGAAAATCAATCAACTTTAAGATTTTAAATTAAGAAGCACAAAAAAAACATCATTGTATGATAAATTAATTTATGATCAACTCATTTCTTAACCGTGTTATTTAAATAATTATTTAATAAAAGGAATAATATAAGTGGTAATAGTAGCCATGATAATTCATTGAAGAAACATAAATTACGTTAATTCATAAAAGTTGTCTTGCTATACTAAACATACAATGCGTAGCTACTACACGCACTCTACATATTGTTCGTAACTTTATATAGCTATAACATTTATGCCAGGGCATATAATTGCGAATTATCTAAAAATTTATTGTTCGAAAATATTTACATTGATGCATAATACCCTTTTACAACTAGATTTCACATATGTGTCATTATTCTTTTAACCAAGCATCTACAGTTCTAAAAATAAATTTGGTAACAATTTCAAAATAATTCCATCGTGACGTAACGCATCTTCTATTCAGGAATTACAGCAATTGATTCCTCACTGTCAAATAAAACGCCATTTATCGCAATTTCGAAAGAAAAATCAAGTAGCCATCGAATCACCAGTCAATTGGGAACTTGATTATCGGCCCTTTTACCGGACTTGTTACATGGGCCATGGGAGGAAAGGATTAAAGTTAACAGGTGGCCCATTTGTCAGAGGGACTTGGACCGCTGCCAGAAGTCGATCCTCTGGGATGAGGCACTTGTTGCGTCTTACATCATCCGCTAATGGGAATCAAATGATAGCGAGCGGAACATTTTCCGAGGAAAAAAATAAGGAAAAATCTCCTTTTCCAGACGAACCACGGAAGTTGATGGCAGCGTTTCCTAATAAAAGAAAGAAAAGCTAGATGGTCTAGCCTGTATGTAATTACATGCAGAATGAGATGTTTCCTCTGCAGACTCGGCCATATAAATGGTCTCTGGAATATTTGTTGTCATGTTGCCACCGAGAAACTCAATTTAAAGAAATAAGAATTTGTTTTGAAAAGAAATGATGCTGTTTCGACATAGTTACACTTTCAAGTTTATGCAAACAAAGGGGCGCGGAATGATTACAGTTTCTAGTTTTAGCTTACGCAAACTTTTCAAAGAATAGTTTGAATAAAGCGTAATCAGAATTTATTTAGTCGTTATAATATCATTTTTAGCATTTCATTTTTTCTTAAGCTTTATAAAGATAATAAGAGGTTAAAATACACAAATGTACACGAATTATATTACATTTATGAGTTAAACTAGTATTAAAATGATTTTTCTGTTTTCCAAAGTTTATATGAATTAAAATTTAATAATTTTTAATTTTTGATAAGCCTCTTTAAGAAAACTTAACTACATACATTTTTAATTAAATCCATTCCATTGTGGTTCTTATATCATTTGATGAATAATATAAGAAATTGGAAACGCGTGAGAATGAATTTATGGATACCAATAATGATATAGTTCTTCTGATAAAAATATCATGAATATTTATTTACTGAATAAATGTCTCACAATTTTAAAATGTTAAGAAATAGGAAAAAATGACAATGGATCTCTTTGTAGAAAAACGTCTCAAATTTACTTATAGTCGAATTTTAAGTTTTAAGTCATTTTAAACATAAAATTCAATATGTAAATTAATTCTACGTCTTAAATATTTATACGATATTAAGAAATATATTTAAATGTTCAATTTCTAACAGATCCAAATTTTGCTTATGCTAAAATGATTTCTCATTTTTTAGATGGAAAATATGCAGAAAATTGATAATATAGAAATAAATATATGTCTTATTTAAATATTTTAGTTTTACATTTTTAGATGTATTTGTTGTTCACTTTAATGCTTTGAATATGGATAGTTTTCATTTTAATATAGTTTAAAAATAGCTGACTTTTTTATTACTTTACAAACTATTTTCTATTCCATTAATTACCTACCTACAATTTAAACATTGTTAAATAAATGTTTTATTTTTATAATAATATTTATTAATCAGTAATTTTTAATTGATATTTACTGGCAAAGAAATAGGATTCATAATAAAATAACTCTTTTAGAATTCACATAAATCATGTCTTATCAATTATGGATTCTTGTTTGAAAATGTAACAGGAATTAATTTCACTGGATTATCTGCAAAAACTGAACACTTTTATTTGTTGGTTAATATTTTTAATTTATGTTGTTGTTGTTTTGTGTATGACGTGCGTTGAAATTAAAATTAGATTGAGCCGAAGGTGCTCAAAACTTCTTGGGCTATGTCCAAAGCTTTTGATGAATAAAGCAGTTGGTAGTCAGTAAGATTAAGGTCTATATTGTAGAGTTTAGCTAAAATAGAGGGACAATTAAAGATATGATTTGGACAAAGTTGAATGCCGGGACAGTGAAGACAATTATTATAACCTCTTTGGCCATCCGAGGATATTTTCATTACTTTATAATGTTTGGTGCTTAATCTGGCTAATTTAGTTAAAATTACACTGTTGTAGTTAAGTTCTGGAATAGAGGTCTTCTTATCTAGTTGGAGTACGAGTTTCCATCTGGCTATAGCATCTGCATCAGTAAGGGTTAATCTCTTGCAGAGTTGAGGTTATTTTAGGGCTTTCTTGACCAATTATCAGCTGGTTCGTTGATGTCTACGTAGGCCAGTATCCATTGTAGATTACAAGCTCTTTAGGCTGTAATTATTTTGTTTAGAAAGGTGATATTTTCTTGAATCATCTGGGAGTTGCACTTTATGATTTCTTAAAGCACAAACCTCGAATCTGTGCTCTCGACCTCGAATCTGTGAACAGTACAATGCCACTAGAATTCTTAAGTGCTTCCTTACAATCTAGATTTTTAATTCATAAATGACTCTCAAGTGAATGGATATCACATTTTATTTAGTATAATTTATTGAAGTACTTTTAGTACAACGTTAGTTTCATAAACACAATATAATTTAATTAAATAATTGAAAATAGAATTAATGAAATAATTAGAATTTTCCATATTTAAGGTAAATAAAATCAGAAAATTTGGAAATTATTTTTTTTACCATTCATCACTATTGAATGTGAACACTTAAAAATCGACATAAAATATTTAGAATCGCTAAAAATGTGAGTTGATAAATTTTAGCAACTAAAAATATTTCTCTCGTAAAAACATTTCATAATTCATTAGAAATATAAAAATAATGAAAATTCATTCTCGAAAAAAGCTAATAGTTGAATTACTATGTGTTACTAAATTTTTAAAATTAAAAATATATCATTTTTGAGTTTAAATGAAAGTATGTCCGCAACATTAATTTTTTATTTAACGATGTAATAAAATTCAAAGAAATTGTAAGTTTATTTTGTTTTATATGTTTATATATATATGAAACAGAAATAATTTCACGATATTTTAGCACAAAATTTTATTGCTTCATTTAAATTTTTTACTTTGAATTTTTATATAAATGTTTCTTCTTTATTTTCCCATAAATATGCTTTAATAGATACATAATATTTTTTAATGTTCGCAAAAGAAATACAAAAAGTATAAACTTAATATGAAAGTAAGAGGTTATTGAAGCTAATTACCACTTTTATAAATCGTAAGTCACCACTTTTATATTTATATGTCATTTTGTAAAAAATTGCAAAATTTATAAAACTTATAACAATATATATTTCTTTCATGAATAAATCATCATTAATTCATTCTCTTCTATAGAACTAATATGAAAAAGAAATTCGTTTGTTGGGGCTCCATTTTAGATACAAAAGTATATATTTTGAATATCCTTAAGTCTTTAGGTCTTAAAAATATCTAGAGAGTTATCAATGTAAAAGAGGTACAGATGCCGTATAATCAAATTAGTCAAAATCTGAATTTTTTCGGCGATGAAGAAATGTTGCGAAGATGACGTATTGTGACGTGCGCGATGATGTAACTACTAGGTTTGCCAAAGTAGAATTTCTCGCATAATTCTAATAGGTTTCCATATCTATGATACAATAAAACTAGGTTACCAGATACATTAGAAAATCAGCCGAAAAACCATCAAATATAGAATTTGGCATCCTGGATTACACAGCATTGTGCCGTAAAAGAAATCCCGTTGATGAAACTAGGTCTTATATAGATTATTGCAAGTGTGTAAAAATATAAAAGAAATTGAAGTGCATTTCTTAAGTTTAGAAAAAGTAAAAATGTTACACTAAAGATTGAATAACCAACAAACATGTCTCACTTATGGTTTTACATATGAAACCGCAGGTACTTACTAGTACATTATAAAAAGAACAGAATTAATGTTTCGTAAAAAAATTACTAACAAATTTTAAATGATTAATATAAATAATGTATGAAAATTTGTAGTTCATAAGATTTTTCTTTTTTCTTTCATACACTTATCAATAAAATGAAAGTTCCTTACTTAAAATATATATTTTATTAAATATTTTTAAGAAAGTGTTTTTTATAATGAACATAGTGTAATCTGTATTTTGAGAAACTTTTAGTAAAATGTTTAATCAGCTATTGGTACTAAACATGAAATATTAAACTTTCTTCTTGATAAAACATATTGTAGAAAAAAATTATTATGACAACCAAATAGTTAGCGTTATTGCCTTCGGTGCAGCAGTTCGCGGGTTCGAGTCCCATCATGACATGGCTGTTTGCTGTGAATTTTTATCAGAGGCTTAAATATTTGTATGAATCCACTTTAAACTGTTGGCCCCGCTCAAATTAGCCTTAATGTGCAAACTGTCTGACTATTTAAAGACAAACATACCAATCCTTTTATTACTGACTATGGTAAATACTAATATTGCAGTAACAAAGAAAATCAAACACATTTAACTTCTGGAAATAATCGTTTTAACATGTTATTTTTAATGAAAAAAATCATCGGAGACAATAAAATATAATTTTGAAATTTTAGATTTAATTTATAATAAATATGATTGACTATCTTTCATTTATATGTATTTATTGTATTGTTTTCTATGCGATTAATTGCTATATTTCTTTACACACAAATTTCGTTTTTTCTTCCGCAGGCTTGCGTAATGCATAAAATAGTTACAGTTTGCGTGAGAAATAATTTCTAAATGAAAAAGATAACTTTTCACGTGAAACATTTAAAATGCCTGTTGTAATTACACGTTCAATCTAATGAGCCTTTTAATTAAAAAGGTATAAGAACCTTGAAAATTAGATCGATACAGTTTGCTGTATATTTTTCTAAAAATTTACAAATAATCTTTTATTTTTCTTGTCATTGCAACACATTAATAAAAACATGAAAAATGTAATCACTAATCATTACTATGCGATTCACAATATTCAACACGACCATTGTAGAGAAATTCCATTTTTAGGAAAAGAAATGATTAAAAACAATTATTTTTCAACTCAAAATATATTTTGTGGCTTAGAAACAGAGATGGGAAAGTTTTGATATTGATTCCTATTTAAAATATGAAACATTATTATCCACAAGTAATATTTAGAGCAACTACAAAGTTGCAATCTTAAGGTACTCATCAGCTTTATGTAGAGTTATCAATATGATGATTGAGATACATTGGAGAAAATTGCGGATATTAGAAAAATATCTGAATTGGAATCCTGAAAATAACATGAATCCTTAAAGTGCTTAGCAATATGTATTTAGTTTGCATACATATATTTTTCGAGTGAATTTTTGATATAAATTTTTTTAAATTCTATTAAATGTATAAAAAGTGTGTGGCCTACTTTAATGACTACTGTAAAAGTTATAAAGTTTATATATTTAAATATAATATTGCATCATGAGATACAAAACGGATCATCATTAATAAATCAAACTAAAATTTCCAAAGCAGCCTATGATAATTAGTCTTGTGCAAACTATTCCTCAAGACTAATTATCATAGGCTGCTTTATTAAATTTTACGAAATTTAACACCGTATTGTTTTAAACATAACACTTTAAAATATTTTGTTTCAATTTTTATTTATTTAAAACTACAGAAAGAGTAAGAAGCATATGATGTTTGAAACACAATAAATAAAAATTAACTTTAAAGTTAAAATCATCCATGAAAATGGTGACTACAATGTACTTAATTATGTATCAACAAGAAGGAAATAAGTTTTTTCAATATACGATAAGGATGTCATTTTGCCTCTTTGAAATTTGTTTTAGTCGTGATATTGGACTAATTAAAGAATTAATTAAACTACAGTTTTGAAATACTGATACTTAAACTATTGACAAGGAATAATTGATGCTAGCAATGCAGAAGTAACTAAAATGGTCCATTATGAATAGATTCAAAGTGAAATTAATTTAACTAAATAGTGAGAATTAAAAATTTAAATTTTGGCTGAATTATAGAATAATTGAAGAATACCTTTTATTAATCTCAACCAAATACCACAACAGCATCTCTTAATTTATAAAGTTTACATTTAAAGAAATGGGAATTAGGCTGCCATGTTGTTTATGTAAAACGAATTTGTTCCATGAATAAAAGTCTTCACTCTTCAATTCAATTCGCCATTTAATGAGCACATTTTTCAGGGTTTGCAACTTGGTTTTGCTTCAACTCATGTCTCAGAGCAGAAGACCCACTAGTGAAGTAACAGAGAAATCCTTTATCAAAAACCGATTATAACAAATTAGGAATTAAAAACCTATAATATAAGAATCAGTTTCCCAAAGTAATCATCTCACCAATTGTATAGCTGGAGGTGATAAATCAGATCATACAGAGGCAGAGAGAGAGAGAGAGATTCTGTCAATTAACTGTTGTTTAAAACTTACCAGTTGGTATTAATAGAACTCCTTATTTTTACCCAGTGAAATCTGTGATTCCAGTGTCTCACAACATTTACTTTTAGTTTGCAATTAAAAGCAAACGTAAAAATGAACTCTTTGCTTATTTATGGATAATAATATGCAAGTAAAATGATAAGAGCAATATTATTGTTTGAACACTTTCGTTCTATAACAGTTTCATTGTGCATGTGAGAGTTAAAACATTAGACATTCAACAAAGATTGAAAATATTGAGTCATTATTTTGATGAAAAGGAGATAAATAGCAATTCTTGAAAGTCTGACATTGAAAGTTTTTCAAAGATTTAACAATGAATTTTTAGTGTTACATAATAAGACTGGGTATATAAAATGACAATCAGAAAAGGCGATAAATAAAAACTCTTGAAAGTCTGACACGAAATTTTTATAAGATATAACACTTTAACAATGAACTTTTAATATTACATAAAAAAGACTGGGTACGTAAAATTATAACCATGAAAAGGAGATAAATAGGAACTCTGAAACTCTGATATAAAATTCTTCAAAGATTTAACGCTTTAACTATGAATTAATATTATATAAATAGAATTAGTAAATAAAATTATAATCAGATAATTACTTGAATTACCATTATATCAACGAATTTATGTGATGTTACATTTCTTAGATATGTGATTTAATAATGTTTTTAAAGTAATTTTTATGATGAATATTGCCTTATCATTATGCCTTAACATTGCCTTATACGTCAAAAACTACAACGGATAAAGATGATTCTTTTAGTATAATGACTTGGTAAAATCTTATTAAACTACAATATATGAAACAAAATTGAAACTATTCAATAATTATAAACTTTCACTTTTAGAAGACGAAATTATGGCTTTATTAATAATACTTATATCATCGACATTAAAAAGCTGTGCTTATTTTAAATTAATATAATCAGAGTGAAAAAAAGTATGCAATTTATATAATTATCAATTTAAAATGAAGGATTAGTCCTTAACAAAAGAGATGGAGCATTTGTTAGGAGATTGTTGATTGTAAAATTTCTTTAAATAATAGCTTTTCGGATTACTTTAATGCAACTCGTCGGCGAAATTCAATTCATTATAAACTCAGTATTTACTTTTACTAGAAAATCATCGATAACTAACTATCGATAATTTTGTAGTATTAGTAAAGACAAAAAATCTGGACCATATCCACTGTTCTTGGAAATATTTTTCAAAGTAAATTAATTTCTTTGATTAAACATGACGTTAAGATCCATTAATTTTAGGTAATCATCTTTTTAATAAAAATTTCATCTATAAATCAAATATGTAACTGTGATTAATAAAGTTTATAAAAGTTTAAATGACTTCTGATTGTTAAATTTAATCAAACCATTCAATCTTTTTCATAAGAAATTAATATTCATTATTTGTTAGAAACTTAATTTTTTTCAAAATATAGTAAATAAATATTTTGTTTTGGTGATTACATAATGTAATAAAATTTAAATTCTTATACATATTTTCAAGTAAGTTTAAGTATTTTTTGTAACTACCCTTACTTTGTTTGTCTTTTACCCTGATTTTAAAAAATTGACTTTAATTTAAATGAACAATTTTAAAAATAATTAAGTTTACTTATTTGATCTCATTATTTCGATAAAAATTAAACTATTTTTTGTGATTCAACGCATTTAGGGTTTGAACAATTTTCTTTCGCCTTTTCAAAAATTTTATTTCAACATTATGAAGAGGAATATTCAAGAGAACTTATATCAAACATAAATATACAAGACTAAAAATATTATTCTTGAAGATAAAAATCTATCATTCTATAAATACATGCAATGAGAAAATATCAAATAAATAATGTCACAAAATTATAAAAATTTAAAGCCATTTCACTCAGTTAGTAAGTGTATTTAGTTATTATTTAATAACTATAGTATTAACTTAAATTACATATATTAATTAATTACAAACAATAGTTATAGTAGTAAACAGCGCGATATGCTAAAATAACAATTTGCCAATTATTAAATAGTTATTGTTTTAACTAATCGCTGTTAAGTATTATTTTTTAATTATACATAAGCAAATTTAAAACTATAGGAATTAATTAGCAATGTTAATTATTTTCTAAAACTTTCAACAAAGTAAATAAACAAATAAACGAATAAGAAAATCACAAACTAGAAAAGTAATATGAAAATTAGGAAAGAGTTTTCATAAGGAAATGATTCTTTTAGAATACAAAAGACAACATTCAGAAAAATAAAAAAAGAGATCATAAAAGGAAAATTATGTAATTGCTTTTGTAGAAATGAATTCAATCGTAAGAACACTGCTAGGAAAATATCTGCAAGATTTCATAAAATTGCATTCAATTTTGTTTCTTTTAAAATTGGCTTAAACTGAAATATTTTGTCATAAAATCTTTTTGTTTTTATCAAATGTTTTGAAAACATTGTTTATATACCGACATTTTAATTTAAGTTTTTTTTAAAACTGAATACTTAAGAATTTGTACAGTTGTTGTTAAAATTTATAGTAAAAATTAAAATCCGTTAAGATATTTATTTCTTCTTAGATAATTTAAAACTTCTGTTATATACAATTTGCTAATAATGCTTACATAATTTAGAATTTCTATTATAAAGAATTTGCTAATAACATTTAAATGAAATTTGAAGTGTTTTGGCTTAAATAATTATTGCAGAACAAATTATTTGCTTTAGAATGAGCAATGTCTAGACAAACAACAGACATGAATTCTAAAAAATTCATTTGGAATACTAAAATCACGTATTGTATTAAAATTGCATAGTCACATAATATTGCGTAGTATTATGTAACAGGATCACGTTCTCATTTTAGCTAATTTAATTCCAACTTAAATTTATTATTATCTTATTAATTTATGGAATAAAAATCTTAAATTTATAAAACAACAATTGTCCTAGAAATATTTTAAAATTCTAATCCGTAAATGATGTGTTCATATCAGTAAACCCTTTATATATGTCTAGAGTATATAAATATATTAATTAGTACTCATTAATTCTTAAAAATATTCTTCAGATTTTATATTCATCAGTTTTTTCACTAAAACAGTAAAAAATTATGATAAGGATCAGATTATCAAGCATAACAAATATAACCTTGTTTTGAAGCTATAATTTTTTCGAATAAAAATTCTAAATTATACTTTACATCTAAATAAGTTAAGTCAAACGTCAGAAAAAATAATTAATGTTCTTTAAAAAATATATTGTATTCTTTTACATCTAACGCTTGCTTACAAAACCTAATTGAAAGATACCATATTTCATATTTTTGATCTTTCAGTCCATAACCTTGAAATTTTTTTTAAATATGGCTTTGCTTAAATATTTTTATATATTATCTGAAGAGTTTCATTAATTTTCATAAAATAAAAATGATTTTTTTGCAAGCATCAATGGATAATAAAAAGTATTAGTTCGTAGGTTTCATTTTTTAACATGTTTGCTGGAAATTTTGTAATTAGGAGTTTTAGTAATTATACGAAACATATTTCTTTCCCATTACAATTTTTCAGAAACCTTAAAAAAATTAAAAAAAACGTTTCTTGTTCAGATTACTCGATATTCTAAAGCTCTCTAGAAAAATTTATTATTTTCCAATTTATCATATAATATTACTGTTTGCATTTTTTTTGATGGAAAATTACAATTTGTAAATGATTTTCTTAGAAAAATAAAAATACTTCTAAAACTCAACGGATTTTGTATAAAACAAATATGACGAGTTTTATATGTACGTAAAGCAATCTTTCAATTTGTTTTACTGAGGGAAAATTGTTCCATAATTTTGCATTTAAGGATTACTTTGTCAAAATATCATTTATTATAGTTGTTGCAATAGTTTAAAATTATTCATTTAAAGCCATTGATACTAGCTGGTCTTATAATTATTTCCTCATAAATGTGTTAGGGACCCTGATTTTGGATTTGAAATTCATTTGCATTTTATTAACCAATCCATAATAATTTAAATTAGGTTACATGTTATCTATCCATATATATATATATATATATATATATATATATATATATATATATATATATATATATATATATATATATATATATATATATATGTATGTGTGTGTGTGTGTGTGTGTGTGTGTGTCACAAATGAAGTAATTTTTGACTAACCTTTTATCTCAAAAGACATTTTATTAACATTTAAATTCAAATTTTTTTATTCGAAAAATAAATTCTTCAGGAAATTATCGGTGATAAAATAACCGGTAGGAAATGTTATTTTCAATTTTATTTAAACGACAAAATCTCAGAGATGTACTGAATTCTACTATTATTTCATCACAAATATTTCTTTTCAATTACCATTCATTTTTTAGATTGAAAGATGTTTTTAACTTTTACATAAATTATTACTGAAAAAAAAATTTACAGTAAAATATATTGTAAAGGGCAAGTTACTCAAAATATATGTGAATATAAAACTTCATTCTTACAAAAACCAGCAATCAAACTCACAATTTATCATTTCAATACCCAATTATGCATCCGCGGAAGAAAATGGGTAGAAATGAAGTCCAGACGATAAAAGAAAAAATAAATTGTTTGCTTAAAGCGAAACATTTTTGCGAAAAGTAATTCGTATTTTCTTCGGGTCGTGGCGCATCAATCACAAAGTTACGAAAATTACCTTCTTAAAAGAAAAATATTTTTCCGAAATAACTTTCAAGTAGCACCCTCGCACTTTCTCAAAAAATGAAGAAATCTTAATTTTGTAACCATTTACTTGTTATTGATTTTTATAACTAAAAAGTTGTCTCCTCAGCAATACATTTTATTAATTTATTTACGATTTTTGGATTTACATCATTGATTTAGTTCTGTATAGAACTTTGTTATTTATGATATCTGCTATGAGGCATAATAAATCGAGCAAATTAAAGGCAATGTCATCAAGAGAAAAAAGTAAGCAGCATACTTCAAATAAGCAGACACACTATATATTAAAATAAGCACACGTAGAACTTATAGCACTTGTGTGCTTATTTCTAGTGTATATGTGCCTGAAATAGGCTCACATATACAAAAAATAAGCGTTTGGATATAATTTTTAAGCAGATAGAATGCAGAAGCAAACTTTATGAAAGAAATAATGAAAAAAGCGACATAAATGTCCAGGGATTTGAAAAAAAATTGTATTTGAATTATTGGTATTCATAATA
The DNA here is from genome assembly GCA_037975125.1 of Latrodectus hesperus. Taxonomy (NCBI): domain Eukaryota; kingdom Metazoa; phylum Arthropoda; class Arachnida; order Araneae; family Theridiidae; genus Latrodectus; species Latrodectus hesperus. The sequence continues at coordinate 38,121,581 of CM075855.1, forward strand.
TTTTTGATACAGCATATCTTTTTAATTGTTACTATTTTGACGATTAAATAATAAATGTTTTTAAAAGGTGCAGCATTAAAAATCCATACTACTTATGCATAAATAAAGTTTACATTAGACTTCAAATAAAAGTAAATTGTTAAATAAGTTATATACAGATGGTGCTTACAATAAAAAATAACTCTTATACTTAATCCGTTTAATGCGATTCTAAAAGTGATAAATTTATTCCAGAGCCAAAATATTTTTTTTTAATTCGTAAGGATATACATTCACTTGAAGACGCTTGTAATATTTGTTGGTTTAGATTGTAGTCATATCAAATATTTGTTTAATTTTTTTAGACAAAATTTCCTTTACTGTAATCATTATTGTAGTGAAATATTAAATAAATAATAAAATTTAGCAATCAATAGATGGTGCTACACAGAAGAAATTTCTATGAGTATTACTTGGTTAAAACAGAAAATTTCTTATTTAAATGCTATTTAAGAAAACAAAAAAGCATAATAATTAACTATTTGTTCAATCTGTTGGGAAGTATTTATTGTAATAATGACATTGCTTTTAAAATATTATCCAAAGAATTTGTGCGTAATTTTGTTATGAGGAAATAATAATTTTAGTACTGCACAATTATTCATTATACACATCGTAACAAAAAAATTAAAAATTTAATTGCCATTCCTTTTTATTTATTGAATACAGTCTTCAAAAGAAAACTATGCAAACCAGAAAAAAAATTATAATAAAGTTGTTTATAAATTTTCTTATTCTTTATTTCAAATTAGTATTTCTATACACCTTTTCTTTTTAAAGCAGATACATTGTAACGTATTTAAAACAAGAAAAAGGTAAGATAAATTCATTCCTTTTTATTTACTTTTCTTTCAATAGAGACATAGTATTAAAAAATTTGAATAAAATATTTAGCATTGAGATATGTCGATTAGCATAAGAAAAATCCTTGGAATATTCAAAGAATGCGTGCTCGAAATAGGAATGGGATGTTTTCGAATCACACCTGACTACGCACTAGAAATAAGTAAATAATTGATTTATCTGTGAACGGAAAAAAAATTCTATAGAAATTATTTCCATTTTCACTGGAAATTTCGTGTTTACAAAGAATACAATCGAAACAAAGATAGAATAAATGTTATATTTTAAGCTGAATTATTGTAAATACAATAGAGCCGTATATAATGTTACTTATAAATTTAAATGTAGCTGAATAGAAATCAGTCTTAAGAAAGAAACTATAATATCTTAATATTTTACATATGTTCTCAGAAGAAATCAGATTAATCATAGATTTGGAATCCTATAGGTTTGGAAGTATAATCTCATATTCAGGTGTAACTTTAAAACTTTATTTTAAGTTTAGTTTACCTGAAATGTAGTTTTTGAAATGATGAGACAAAAAAATCTTAATTCGTTAGAAAAATAAACTATCTAAGACAAAGAACTATTTAATATCCTTTAAATTTCAAAATCTGAAATATTTTGAAAGAAATTCATTATTTTAATGAACTTTTAAAGAGTGTTTGAAGCATAATATTTGTTTACATTAAATGTTTCACTGTTTAAAAAATATATAGAGCAGTACTTTCAAAAATTAACAAAATGTGTAGTAAATTTTAAATAGTGAGTAGGCAAAGTTATAATTTAATAGAAAGGTAAATAAATTGATTTACTTTGACATCTAGGAGCAAAGAGAAAAAGAAAGTAAAAGAGAAGAGAGAGAGAAAACGAGAGACATAGAAAGAGATAGAGAATGGATAAAGAGAAAGAGGAAAAGAGAGAGAAAAAGTAAGAAAATTATCCTGTGGCTTGAGCAGCTACCAGGCGCGTCAGCAGGTGGTGGATAGCCGAATGTCCTGTAGAAATGACAGGATAGCCTTGAATATAGAATCAGAGGCCGTGAACCAGCTCCCGTAAACCCTGGTGTTATGCGACCTGTGCCTAGGGTTATTTGGCACCGTGGTAATGGTGTCTTAACGGAGCCTCTAGTTGCCTGGCGAACTTCTAGAGTAATTTGCCTTGCCCAGTAACTCAGGCAATGCTGGGTGGACTGTCATATTACCTGAGCTTATTAATTGTTATCTGTGGCTGAAAAGACACAAGAAATAACAAACCTTTCTGCATTTGCAGGTGAAGCCTCTGAAATATACCTTGCTGAAAAAGACAAGGGAGCTCAGAGGCAATCTAGTGAAGGGGCAGCAATGAATCCTTCACAGGAGGTAGAAATGACCTCCAAACCATCTTCTTCTGGTGAGAGTCAGGAAGCTATCCATAGCATGACTGACTCTCTAACCAGAATCAAACTTAAAAAGAGAATTTCTGGTGCCCAGAAAAGGAAGCTGGTAAAGAAACGCAAAATCGCTGAGGGGACTTGGGTTGAAAATCCCAAGGCAACCAAAGCCGAGATGCGTCCCGCCAACCGGATGGACCAGTACAAGGCCGGAAAGGCTGCCAAGAGAGAAGCACCTGGGAGATTTACCTACAGGACAGCTCTCACGGTGATCAAGATGTCTGTGCTCATAGAGGGTCATCCGGAAAAACGGCTAACAGAGGAACAGGCCCTTGACCTGGATCTCTAGTTAACCAAGAAAATAGGAAGGAATGAGGAGGGTTTTGCCCCAACCTTCCTATCCTGGTAACTTGAGAATGGGGCACTTATTGTCAACTGTGCAGATTTAGGGAGCTCAAAGTGGCTAGAACAGACTGTCAGTGATAAAAGCCCCTGACAGGAGCAAAAACTCTTGGTGGGTGAGGCAAGGAAACTTGTCAGAATCACCAAGATAATTGCAAAACTGCCGAAAATCTGCAGTAAACTGGAGTCTAAAGAGGTCCTGAGAAAAATCGAGGCTCAGAACGGTGGGGTCACTCCAACAGAGTAGAACGTTCTTAACATCAAGAACGACACATCTGGGCAGAACATCGTTCTTAGTGTACCCGAACTAGATGCTGCCACACTTGGTGTAAGGGGATGTAAGTTTCATATCGGACTTCACCAAGTGCAGGCAAAAGTTCTTGACAAACCTGTTCCTACTGATGGGGGTGAAAATATTTCAAGCCAACCTCCATCACAGTAGAAGTGGTACCACTAACCTCAGTAAGAAGTTTCTTGCTGTTGATATACACCTGGCCTCGATTCAAGAACCCTGGCTGGTTAGGGGGAGAATCAGTGGCCTCAAAGTAACTAAAGCTAAGCTTATCTATTGTACCAATAGCAATGCTAGAACTTGTATACTCTTACATAAAAACATTGAGGTTTTACCCCTCTCTGAATTTATCCTTAGGGATTTGACAGCTGTGAAAGTCAGACTCAACATAACGGGTAGGGACAGAGAAATTGTTTTTGGCTCTGGGTACCTGCCCTATGAAGAGAAGGCTCCACCTGACCATTCTCTGCACAAGCTCATGAACTTTTGCAGAGACAACAACTTACAGGTAGTCCTAGGACTAGACTGTAATGCTCACCATGTTTTCTGGGGAAGTACAGACACAAATAAAAGAGGTGAGGGCCTTTTACAATTCATTTTAAACTACGGGTTAGATATTCTAAATGAGGACAACGAACCAACTTTCATTACTTCCAATCGATCTGAAGTAATTGACATTACTATAGCGATAACACTGATTAGTAAAAATATCAAAAATTGGAAAGTAGATGGCAGACATTCTGGCTCAGATCATCAAAACATCCATTTTAAAATTCACTCTAATGTGTGTCTAGATCGCATATTCAGAGACCCAGTTAGGAAGGATTGGAAGAAATTCCAGGAGGAACTGACTGGGTTGGTTGAGCTCGGGAACAGACCTATTAGAAGCAGCTACGATCTAGAAATTACAGCAGACCTTCTGCAGAGTAGTATTCTAGATTCTTATCGTAACAATTGCTCTATTCGCACTAGGAGAGCTAAACTCCAATGTCCTTGGTGGAATAAATCTCTAGCAGCCGAAAGAGCAAATGTTAGAAAACATTTTAATAAAGCCAAGATAAATGGGGAATGGGAGAACTGTATAACGGCTCTCACTTATTATTACAAACTTGTTAGGAAAAGCAAAATTAACTCCTGTAGGAAGTTCTGTGAAGAGATAGATTCTATTTCTGAAGAAGCTAGACTCCAAAAACTCCTTAAAAGGGATGAACCTATTTTGGTTGGCACCTTAAAGGACGAGGAGGGTAATTTTGCTGCTTCCGGGAAAGGGGTTGTGGAAATTATGACCAAGACCCACTTTCCGGGAGCTAGAGATATTTATAGCAACGAAGGGGAGCACTGCATTGGCTCTTTGCAAAGAGTCAATAGCGATCAATGGACCATCTCTAAAAATATCGTAAACTACAACATTGTTAAATGGGCAATCTTTGCCTTTAAACCTCTAAAAAGCCCAGGGCCTGATGGAATTATGCCCATCATGATCCAGAAGGCAGAAGAAGTTATCATACCAGTGCTAACTAGAATTTACAGAACTAGCTTAGCACTGGGTTACATACGAAAGATATGGCAGAAGTCTAGGATTGTTTTCATTCCTAAACCTGGCAAGGACACCTATGACCAGGCCAAGTCTTACAGACCAATCAGTCTTTCTTCATTCTTTCTTAAAATTATGGAGGAAATCATTGATCGGCATATTAGAGATTACTTAGGTAGTAACAGTCCCTTGCATGCTCTTCAATTTGCCTACCAACCCGGTAAATCTACAGAACGCGCTCTACATCAGCTTGTTTCCAAGATTAAAATCACTCTGGATCAAAAAGAAATTGCCTTGGCAACTTTCCTTGACATCCAGGGTGCCTTTGATAACACTTCCCATTCATCCATCCTCAATGCACTTAGAGGAGCAGGGATTAATCAGACCCTGTGTACTTGGATTGAGGCCTTGATTTTGGATAGATGTATACAAATGAACATCTTCGGTGAATCATTTGAAAAAAAGACTACTAGAGGTTGTCCTCAAGGAGGTGTTCTCTCACCATTACTTTGGAAACTAGTTATAAATAGCCTTATAAAACATCTAAATGATAGGGGCTATTATACGCAAGGATATGCTGATGACATTGTCATCCCTATCCCTGGCAAAGATTTCGACATAACTTGTCATCTCATGCAGGATGCTCTAAGTTATGTAGGTCAATGGTGCATGGATAGGGACCTGATGGTTAATCCTCAGTAAAACTACCTTGTACCTTTTACACTCAAAAAGAAACGAAAGGGTTTTTTCATACCAAGACTTTTTGATGTTGAAATCAATGTGGTTTCAGAGGTGAAGTATCTGGGCATTTATTTAGACCAGAAACTCACCTGGAATAAGCACATTGATGATAAAATTAACCGAGCAAAGAAAAGCATTATGATTTACAGACGAATGCTTGGTAAAAACTGAGGTTTACATCCAAAACTGATGTTATGGATCTACACAGCTATTGTCAGGCCCATTCTCACACATGTCTGTGTGATCTGGTGACTAAGGTGGAACAGAAGACTGTGATTGGCAGACTAAGAGGTCTACAAGGACTTTCCTGCCTCTGCATCATAGGAGCAATGTCCACCGCGGCAACCAGAGCATTGGAAGTTATATTGGATCTGACTCCCTTAGACATCTTCATCTGCAGCACTACCAGAATGACTACATACAGAATGAAGCTGCAAAACCACTGGTACAACCATCCTGTTGCCAAAGGGCACTGGGGCATTACCAGGAAAATTCAAGATCCTACTTTCCTGATGCCCTCAGACATCATGGAAAAATCATATGTTTGATAGGACATTTGAAATAGTTTTTCTAACTTGAGACGAATGGGATAACAACATGTTTGAAACTAAAATAGGAGATCTAATCTGGTACACAGATGGATCACTGAAAAACAGCCTCTCAGGACTGGGAGTATGTGGCGTGTCACCAAGAACCAGCCTGTCTGTAAGCCTTGGGCGATACGCTACGGTCTTCCAGGCAGAAGTTTTCACCATTATCCACTGTCTGCGACAAAATATGAGGAAGGGCTACCACGGTAAGCGGATTCTCATTTTTAGTGACAGTCAAGCCGCTTTAAAAGCGCTTAGTTCTTTTGAAATCAAATCTAAAATGATTTTGGAATGTAGAAACCTTATCACAGAACTGGCAACTAGAAACAAGGTGATCCTTGTATGGGTGTCAGGGCGCAACGGTATCGAAGGTAATGGAAGGGCTGATGAACTTGCTAAACAAGGATCGTCTTTTGTTCCCATCGGTGCAGAACCTTTTTGTGGAATCAATTTGAAGACCGCAAAAAACCAATGTTCTTAGATGGGAAAAACGGAAGATGTATGAAGCTTGGCTCAACACTCCTGGTCAAACCCACGCTAAAAGTATGATATGTGATCATCAGCTAGGATTGCCTCTGAAATTCTTAGATGCTCTATGTAGAAGATATGTTTAATCGTAGACTTCATAACTGGGCACTACTATTTCAGAAAACACCTCCATAAAATAGGACTGTTTCATCAAGGCCCTATCTGCAGGAAATGTCATACGCAAGAGGAAACGGCCAAGCATAGCATTTATGAATGCGAGGCTCTTGCCCTCCCTAGTTTAACTTCTTTAGGCATCATCCATACTAGAGAGTTACACCTAGACTCCATTAAAGGGTTATCGAACTTTATTAATAAAGTGGGTGACCCGAGTAACTGGAACTAGGAAACATTGGGTTTGGAGTAATGGTACAAAATGCTAATTAAAGCAGAAGTGCCAGTGACATACAAACCCAACCTTAAGAAGAAGAAGAAGAGGTAGAAAATTATAGTCACAAGAAAAACTTAAAAGTAGTGACACTCAAATCTCACAGAAAAATAAGAGCTAATGGCATCTGTTTTTAAAATAATTTTATAATAAAACAAAAAAATGAAAATTCATAAAAAAACCAATTTCAAATTTTAAAATTACAAAATCTTCTCTTAGGTTGTTGATTATGGAATATCGTATAATTTTAACTTCTTTAGGAGAAAGTATCTTTAAACTCTCTTGGAGAACTCTTCGAATACTGAAGCCATACAAAGCTGACAAAGAATTTATTTGTAGAATAACAACTTTTTTATTCATAATGAATCATGTTTAGTTTCTGTAAATGTTCCGTGAAATTACTGCAGTAAATAATCAAATAGATAGATTAGTAACGATGACAGCGACATCATAAGTGATATTAAACTACCATTTTACATGTTGGTGTCGAAAGAATGACATAAAGTAAAGATTTAAATAGTTTTCAAAATTTAATACAGTTATATTTTAACTGGCATGAGATCCCAGAAAGAGTGGCTGAAAATACACAAGGAATTTAAATTTCATAATTTGGGAAAGAGAAAATATTATCATTGGTAGCTTTCCCAATGATTTTCAAAAATTATTTAAGTATTGTAGTGACTAACTCTGGTATAATGATATGTATAGGTTCTTATACCATCATTAATATTACAGATTAGAATAAATAAAATGTTAAGCATGTGTTAATATAGAGTGAATAATTAAAATACATAATTTTAATAATTTTTGCAAACATAATTTGATGCTTTTATGATTTAGGTTAAATAATAATCTCCTCTAATGTCTCAAAGACAATATATAACTATTAAAAAAAGCTTTAAAAAAAAAAAAAAAAAAAAAAAAAAAAAAAACTTTATGCTGCAATTAATTGACGTAATATAAATAAAATAATACTGATGAAACAATTAAAAATAATTATGCAGATGATAGCAAAAATAATTGTAAATATTCGTATGTGTGTATATAACTTTGAAAATTAAACCAAAACATGTGTATTAAAACATCTCTTAAAATAACCTTTACAAAGTAAAAACGACAACCTTATTATATCTCATTTCGAAATGGTTAATTCTGTTGCTCAATAAAGCGAGCATAAAAGATAAATAGAGGAAGCGGAAAACAAGGTACTAAAAATAGAGTTAAATAGGACCACAGATATCTTGTATGGCGCAGCTATTTCTTGATCTTAAATCACTTTCAAATTACGACACTAAATTGAGACATTTCGATTACTAATACTCCATCCAATCACTTTTATTTTCATGCATTTTCCAGATGTAACAAGAAAATCAAGTAGTGCTGTGACTCTAGAAAACAAAGAGATGAATAGCTGATAAGACTGAGATTTAAAAAAAATGGGAAAATGCTTCATAAAAATGTGGTTGCCGAAAATGATTACTTGGCCTGGTTTTTCGTCAATAAAAAAAGAAAATAAGAAATGTTTAAGTTAGAGTTTTATTTTGCATGATTCTTATATAGTACAAACTGAATAATTTCATCTAACAGTGGTTTATTTATAAGGACACTGTAATTATATAAAAAAACACAAGCTTAAGATTGAACATTTATTTTTATATTTTACGAGCATTTAATTGTTCAAAGTATTTATCGGCCCTTAGAAACTTCCTAAAGCTAGTGTTACTCTAATGAATTTATGAAATTTCAAATGAATATCAATAATTTGCATTGCAGATGAAACATGTTTACCTTAATTTTATTACTTGATATCAACTGATTGGTTTTTGAGATTTAGTTACGATTTGAGTTAATATTATTGTATTCATTATCACGTAAACATTAACTTAATTTGGTTAAACATTGCAACAAAAGTTACTTTTACGAATCCAATATATTTAACTTTTCCCATCAGCTTCCAAATTTTTCTTTGCTTATCCTTTAATAATTAGACCATGGAAAATATTTATCTTTTAAAACAAAGGAATGCATATTTTTAAAAATAATTGTAGATTTTGTTTTCTAAGTAAAGGAATGAGGTAAGGTATTAAATAATTGATTTATCGTTGTAGGCACAGTAAAGCTTATAACTCGCACATTTTTTAAATGAAATTTTTACTTTTGTAATTTCCTTTTCCCCATTTTTTTCTCCTTCAGAAACGGAAAAAAATTCCTAAATGAACTTTAATTTCTTTCCTGTAGAAAATGGGCTTGTTTTAACCATCTTATTAACATAGTCAGAGGAAAATCACTGGCTTAAACTCACCATCTTTCACACATAAGATAGTAAAAAAAAAGATTAATATTTTGTTTTGTATTAGAAGATGCAGAGTGTTTTTTTCGTGAAGGGATAATATAGCATGCAAAACAAAAAGGAAAAAAAAAGTATTTTCGTTAAATATTTTATTGCATACTAATTTATTTTGTTTTCCTAAGATTTTTGTTAATTTCGGAAAAAGCTAACCAGTTGTTTTTACTTAAATTTATAATAAAATTTGCATTTATAGGAAAAATATTGTATATATTTGTAAATCGTAATATTATATGAAACTTCATTACATATTTATAAAATATATACATATTTATTAAAATTACTAAAACAGAATTAATTTTTTTAAACATTTTGTTTTTGAATTTTTTTTGGATATTTTTTTTATTTAAAATCAGTAAAAAGCTTGAAATAATTAAAAAATAATAGTGTTTCTTAAGCAAAACAACTTAAGAATTTCTCAGCTAATATTTCCGATGTAAATATTTGGAAGAACTAATATTCCATAATCCAATATTCTAAGAAATAATGAAAGTAATTCTAAAACTTGAACAATTATAAAATTAACTAAAGATTACAACACTGCAAAAATTCGAATGTTAAAATTTTTCATATCGTAAGCTTGAAAAAAGAAATTTAATTTATGGCAAAATATCACCCATTTCATTCATATGAAACCCATAGAAGTCATTCGTTTTGCTTCATTTGAGATAAAACTTCTGGAACTCAACTGCCCGAAAGACATCTGACATTTTGATGGAAAGTCTTCTTCATGTGCATTACTCAAATAAAAGTTTTGAGTTTCAGATGAGATAAAGTCCCTTACTCAAACACTAAGGCCAAATCTGGAACTCTCAAAGCCCGCGGTCGAAAGAAAACATTAGTTTTGTTTCTGTATAAAAACTGCTTCTATCCGGAATCTTCGGATTCTATTCTTAGAATTTCTATGTTTTGAGGGCAATACTGCACCGAAGACGTTTGCAGACGTCTAGCATTTTCCCAAATATATCATTTCTTCGGTTCAAAATATAAAATAGATTTCCTTGGGTTCGTTTATTGGTATGTAAACATGAATGAAGTTAAATAATTGAAAAAGGTTCTTCAAGTTATATATATGGTATGCTTCAAAAATTCCTCGTTTATGAACATATGTTGCAGTATTCTATTTTGGAAAGCTATTCATCTACTTCCAAATTGAAAATTCTTTTATTTATTATTGCTATTTTCTGGTTTGAAAGCTTTATGCAATTCCCTTATTTATATTATAGTATTATCTTATATATATCATCTTATGTATATATATAATCTTAGTATTATCTTATGTATTATCTTAGTATATATAGTATTATCTTATTTATAAATGTTTTCTTTTCAATTCCATGTTGTAACTCAGAATGAGTATTCCAGTTTGAATCTAAAAGTATTCCAGTAATTCCCATTTGGAAATTACTACATTAAATGGTCTTTAAAGGATTGTTTATAATTATTAAATTGAATCCTTTGGTGTTTAATATATCCATTATCTGAAACTCTTAGTGGAATCCAGTAAAGCATTCCTGAATTTAAATTTAAATGGTGAGAAGTTGTGTCTTAAGTTTCACTTAAACACCGTAAAGAGGTGATATTGACAATCAAACAGCTTAGTGTATTGCTTCATCATTATATAATCACGATCTATTGTCAACCATTTCATTTTTATTTATAGTGGACCAATCATGTCCGCGGAAAAGAGGCTTGACTTGTAAGGGAATGGAGCACCTCGGTTACGGTTGCAGGGAATGCAATAACGGAATTGGCGATTCGAGAAACGTCTCCACCTCTTTCAGGCACAGTGCCAGAGGGAAAGAGTAGACAGCACATGAAGCTTGAATGAATATGAAACTTCAATTAGTTCATAGCACGCGTCTCTAAATATTTCGCCATTAGCGACTGCCATTTTCGCCTCGCGTGACTCAATTAAATGTTGTTCTGGTCTATATTTTCTGATTTGAGCTTCAAACTCTCCCTTTGACAATTTCCGGTAAAACGCAGGATTTGGTGGCACGAGCATTTGGCGAAAATGTTATCGTGTTTTTGGCGTCATTGTTACTGGCAATAATGCTCAGTATATGAGCGAGTAAATGCATTAAGAGGAAGTGTTACTTTAAACAGAAATTTCATTTTCTTATGAAGAGGTAAATTAAAAGGCTATGATTTTAAAGTTTTTTGATAAGCAATTTGATTGATTTTTTAAATGAAAATGCATCAAAATTATACATGTTAATAATATTGTATACACTAAAATCTGCAACATAGATATATTTTAGGTACTTTTCAATGACCTCAGATGTAATTTGAAAATTTGAACAAATATTTATGAATTTTTTTAAAAAAAATCTATATCAGCAAATAATTTCAAAATATATCAGCAAATAATTTCAAGTAAATAATTTCAAACAATTCAGATGGACTGAATTTTATTTATAACCTACACTATTTAAATCTTGCCTTAAAAACAAGAGGACATGTCACCAGATTTAAAGCACCAATATCAATTTCCGATTTAAGACAACCTGCACCAAAATTACTATTTGTAAACAACTATAAATTAATGCATTCTTTCAATATTTCTAGTATAAATTTGCTTTTTATAATTCAGTAATTTTACTAGATTCACTTCAAAATAGAGCTTATAGTAAAAATATATTTTCAAAAGTAGATAAAATAATTTGAAAATCTAGTGATACAAGAGTAGGTTGGGTTTGTTGAATTTTTTTGGCGGTTTGTCCAAAAATACAAGCTGCACCAATGTGACACCAGACTAATACTGAAAATCTGATATTCCTATATGTGTATAAGAACACGTCATTATTTACTTAAAACTAAATTAAAATTTCAGACATCTTTTCTAACATTCAATGCAGCATATGATAATGATGGTCGATCATTTGGGTACTTGACACCAAACATGACGTGTTGATAAGATGAAAACACTCTTTCTGCTTTGTATATATGTAATACGGAATTATAATATAATGTTATATAATTAAATCAAGTGACTGCTTCATCACATTGTCATTAATAACAGCAGCTAAATCATTTTCAATTTATAATCAATTATTTTTAATTTATTATCAATTATTTTTTATTATATTAGTGAAATATACTGAGCATTGAATAGTAATCTATATAAAGTAAATGTATTTGAATTTCCTATAATTAATAATAAAAGCTGGTAAAATAATTTAACCTTTTAATTAATTTAATAATTATTGTAAATGAAAACCACGTGAAAAAAGAGGAATTTCGATAATCAGATTTAACATCTGATTGTTTTCGAAGATTATAAAGGATGTTTAATAGATGGTTATAAAAGAAAATTTAGAATTGATGATCCATCAGTAATCTGCTTATTGTCATGCGCTTCCTGTCTGTCTGTCTGTCTGTCTGTCTGTCTGTCTGTCTTTAATGGTTTATTTTATAAATTAATAATCAAATATTAGATGGAGAATAATACATTGAAAATACGAAATATAGTAAATAGTTGGGAAAATGTTTAATATATATTTTAAAATTTCAAAGAAATATATAAAATGGAATGAAGTGTCAATATGGCCAGCTTCGTCAGATAGTGTTGACCACATTGGCACAAAGTATGGCTTTTCTGCACTGGCCCAAGACATAGTCTTAAAGAAGCCAGTACACCATAAAGTCATACCAAAGGTTCAAACCAAAATATAAAGCATGAGTAAAAGAATTAAAATTTAATCTAAAATATATAAACCAAAATCCAATGTTGCCAAAATTTAATTTATAAGAATCAAATTAAAGCCATATCTAAATACAAGCTCAAATCTGCAAGAACCGCACGAAATACTATAGGTCAGCCAAATAAATACATAAATTAACTACTAAGTGTAAACACTATTGGCATTTCAAGCAAGCTTCTTACACACACACACACACACACACACACACACATATATATATATATATATATATATATATATATATATATATATATATATATATATATAATTAGAAGAAATAAACGTTATTACGAAGTTACAATTTAATGAAATAAAACTAAATAAAATATCAGGTAATTCATGATGAAACAATGCAAGATTCAAAATAAATTTTTGAGAATAAAATAAATACGATTCAAAATTTCAAAATAAATACGAGATCAATACTTTGAAAAAAATCCTTAATTTGCACATATTTACATCAACGGCATATTATTTATTTATAAGTCTGAGAATAAATGTTAATTAGATACAGGTAAAATGTTAAATAGATACAGATATGGCGTAATTTATAATATAATATATTATCAGTATTTTGCTCATATAACTTTTCAGTTGAAATAAAATTATGAAATTCAGTTTAAATAATATATATATATATATATATATATATATATATACTTATCAGATTTACGATGTAAAAAGAAATACCATTTAAAAAATTAAATTCCTCAAAAAATTTTTCCTTTTTTAATGAAACGCATTTAAAGTTTAGAATCGTCTAATACAATTGTTTTGGAGTGGTATGTAAAACTCTAACATACTGTTTCTTCATTTTCCTTTCTTAAAAGTTGTATACGTAAATAATAGTCTGATTAAATATTAATATTCTGTTTTCTTGCTTGGAAACCCATTAATACTCATAAGCCAAAGTAAGCAAAAAAAAGAAAAAATGTTCTTTATAAAAAAACTAGAAAAAAAATTTCCATAGTAATAACATTTAAACACTTTTAGTTTTCCTATTTTTTTAGAACTGGAAGGACTTTTTTTTGCAATTAATTAACATCTTTGTTAACCAAAATAAATTATCATTTTTTAAGTTAAGTCTTTCTTATAAGTTCATCTATTTAAGTTTTAAATATCACGGTACATTAGCTAGTTTTTTTTCTTCCAACACTAATTTTTTCCTGTCCTTGACTAAGTACTATAACATCTAGTTAAAATTAACCTTGGAAGGCATCAGTAAAAAAATAGTTAGAATTTAAGAGCATCCACCTACACATCTCTCAAAATATGCTCTTCTCTTAAACGAAGTACTTAATCTTTAAAGTAACGAAACATCATTGGAGAAAACATATGTCTAAGACAACCAATTATTTTCCTTAGCTGTACTGGATGAATTGTAAAAGGGTGCAAAAAAAATCACTTTATTTTTTTTTTACTTTTCTTAACAAATATACTTTCTTTATTTCGTCTTTTATGTTAGTCTGAAAGAATTTATATTACACTAGTTTTTTTTCCCTTTATTTCAATACTTATTAATAGGAAAAAATCTTTTTTGGAAAAATAATGAAATCGTTTGGAAAAAGATAATGAACATAAAAAACGTTTAAATAATGAATAACATAACGAAAGCATGTAATGAATGATATTTAAAGTAGTATAAACTAGTATTATAATATTTATTTATTGTTTAAGGATATATTTTATTTTTTGTGTAAAGTGCTTGGTAAAATTCGGGTAAGAAATAAATTCTATAAATAAAAAATCAAATCTAGAATTTTTTTAAACGAATTAAAAAAATCGTTTTTTTTTATTAAATTTTTTCTCTGACATTTTTTTTTACTGAAAGAAAATAAATAATTCAATGACAAAAATATTCCATTTCTTTTTCTAAGAATAAAAAAGGAGTTTATGTAGAGTCTTAAACTGCCTAGCTCAAAGTTATGTAAAATTTTTTAAAGCAATTAGAATGGGTTCTCTGCCGTAGTAGCAACATTAAAAAATGTCAAATCTTATTTTAAAAAATTCAAATTCGTTAAATGAGCAAACCAATTAGAGATACATTTCTTACAGAGAGGAAATCACTGAAGTAAAAGTCTCAGTGCTTTTTACATCTGAATAAAGCGAGAACAATATTTTTTCAGTGATATATTCCTCATAGTTTGAAAATATTTAAAAATGGAATAAAACATTTTTTAATGGGGAGATATTTCGCTTATAGATCTTTAAATACAAAAGAGAATAAAACTTTGGGCATACTAATACGTTGTTTATTTAAATTATTGATCAGGAAAAAAGTGCCCAGATTGTAAAAAAAAAAAAAAAAAAAAAAAAAGAATGAAAAAATCAGATTGCGGATTTTGAATAGAAAAATAAATGGTGAATTTTAATCTCAATTCTCTTTTTTCTTTATTGTATTTTTAAAATGCTTAGAACATCAATCGCTCTTCATCAAAATTACTATTCAGTGTACTTATAAATTAACTCTTATCTTAAAATTTCAAAAATATAATATTAGTTGAATGTGATGATAAACTTCAGGACAAAAAATTTCTTTGAAAATCTTCTCCATGTACAAATCTCCATAAAAGAAACTGTTCTGATGCTTTAAAAATAAATTATTATTTGTATTGCAATTTATGAATAAAGGCTAATGTTGACTACCAACTAAAAATTAAAATATTTTTACTCAAATAAAACAGTGGTTTTTAAACTATTTCTACACAAGGTATCATTATTTAAATTTTTATTTATATGCATCCCATTATTTCACAAAAAAATAAACTATTTTATATTATAAAGAAAATGTTCATATTTCTGGATATTTGTATATCAAGCAATTACTAGATTTATCTTCATGTCACAAAAAGAATGTATGCAAGAATATTTTATATACAATAATGGTACTGAATGCAAGTAATAATACTGAGTGTAAATTGTTCTGCTTTTACTGCATATCAGAAGTTACTGATCCACTCTCTGCCAGGCTCATTCACCAATGAACTATTTAATTTATGTACAGTAATGGTGCTGAATGCAAATAACAATATTGAGTGGAACATGTTATGCTTACTACAAATCAGAAATTACTGATTATATATGTACCTCACACCCACCAATGACATTTATAATACCTAGTTTAGTAAAAGCTTAGATCTTTCAAAATAGAAAGCCCTTGATAAGGTACCCATCTCCTACAACAGGAGTTAGGTATTTGAGCCTCTACTTTCTGCATTCATTGGATTGGGTTCTAAATTTTCAAGCTTTTGTAAATGGGAGTTATGTTAAATACTACCCATTATTTATATATGAAAAGTCTTCAAAGTAAAATGCGTTTTGAACAGTTAAAAAAGAATTTCAGATGATTTATTATAATTTTTTGTGTTACATCTAATATACTATTATAAGAGTGTTCAACTTTAGTTAGATATTTAACACTAATATTATCATATTATGCGTTACTTAGTTTATTTTCTGCAATAATTTAGATAGTCACTGTCTACAGCCAGCTTTTGGTATCTTTAAGGTTAAAATGTTGCTAAACGGTTGTTTATTCTAAAATAAACACTTTCAATTGATTATTTCATTAACTATCAATGATCCATTGATCAAACCATTTTAAAAATTTCCATTTATGTTATACTGGGAATATTACACGAGTATCATTCATATGTTGGATAAAAGTATGAATTATTTTATTTTATAAGCACAGTATAATGTGCTCCATGTCATTTATAAAAATATCAAAAAATGTAATATTTATTATTATAAAATCAGAACAGATCCTTAAACATTTTATTTTGCTCAATTTACTAAGAAAATTATAATAAAGAAATGAATATGTAATAAAGAGAATTCAGTTTAATAGAATAACTTGATATTATCAATTATAGTTTCTACACCATCAATCTCAATTTAAAATATTTAATATATTCATTGCACATTAAGCTTCAAAAAAAATAACTTTAGCTCTCGTCATTTTCTTTTTAACTAAATATTTGAAATATGTTTGAATCATTTATAATCTATTTTTTGTACTGTAATAAGGGCATTATAATCCATTTCAACTCTTATGCCAAACTTCGGGACGCCAGTTACAATAGCGATTATGGCGCTGGCAACTGAATGAATGGCACATTGATTCATTGCTCAATAATTCGAAGATTTTACACTTACTTTAAACATGGATATTTATAGTGGTTAAGAATTCATTTTAAAGTATAGATGTATGTTAAATTTTCCTTCATCAGAAAAAAATGACCATTTAATTGCAGACTAACCAATCAATTATAGTTGAAGGCAGTTGAAATAATGATGTAACGTACAAAATTTAAAAAGGAAAACGGTTTTTTTCGTTATATTTATGTATTAAAAACTAAATAAACCTAATTGAATAAAATTAGCATGTTTAAATCAACTAAGAGTAATTATATTATAAATATTTTCAATTAAATTCATATCTTAACTACTTTCCTTTGACATTGAGAAAAGTAAACATTAATTATAAATTTAAACATGTTGTTTTAAAAGTATTTTATATTGAATCTATGTAGTGAGTTGTTTGTCCGAAAGATAATATAAGAAGCTTTTTGTGAAAAACAAATGTAATAATTTTAATGCATTAAAGACTTATGCACATTGATGCACACTTAAAGATTTTACCTTCTTATAATATACACCCAATGACTTTTATTTTATTTTGATGTGTATGTAACTAATGTAATTATAAGATTATATGGTTACTTTAGTATATATCATCAAGAAAAATAATTCTGATCAATGAATTTATCCTCTTCAATTCGTAAAATCTAAAATAATCTAAAATTTTAGGGCAGATCTCGTTAACTAAGTATAAAAATGTTTTTCTTGGTACTATTATTAAAACTGCATCAATTTCTCTTTGTAAATTGCCGATAGTTAATTTTATTGAAAGACAGTTGATAGTTAATTTTATTTTTGCAGGGAGTTAATTTTAAATTTTCTGTTTAAACTATACATATTGAAATCAGCATTACTTTGAACGTGGTTACCAGTTTTATTTCTATGATTTTTGTAGTAATCATAGGTATGATGATGCTTAAGTGTGAAGGTGTTTCATTTTGAATTAATAATTTTTATTTTACCTTACAAAATTCTGAGACAGGTTTTATATTGTTAATATACTCACTTTCAATAGATAAACATGAAATCGCCAAACGAGATGAAAATTAAAAAAGTTATTTTTTCGTATCATAATTCAATTCTACACGTCGACAGAGAAATGGTATATGTTGTGAGTGAAGAAACAAAAAGAGTCCCAAATTTGAAAACGATATTGAATTTTTACAAGTTTTAAAATGACACTACACTGGATTCATCAATTTAAAAACGCTTATAGACAAAACAAAAAGTAACATTAATATAGTTCGTGGACACCCATCTGAATTCAAAGATTGCAGCGATTATTCATTAAAGCGACCAAAACTCAACTGTTAAATATATGCAGTTCTAGCATATCCAGTCTTATAAGATTGATTAGTTGTAGAGAAACGCATGTGCACAGTATGGCTTGAGTCTTTCAAAACTTTTAATGGAATTAAGGTTGGACAAATATACATCCGTAATTCATTGTCCTATTTCCATCCATTTTCCATCTACATATTAAACAGTCAAGATATTTCATACATCTCTCGGAGTTCGCAAGAACATATTTGTGTAGAAAACAAATCTTATCAAGATTTTGAAACTTCATTATTGATGCTTACATGCAGCACCTATAAACCTGTACACAGAAATGTATTCCTTTACAAATGACTTTTTTTTCCATATTTCCGGAAATGAAATTGTGATTCTTGCATCACTTAAAGTATTTTCCTATTTCTATCAACCTCAGCAAAGAATTTTTATATTCTATTCAGAATGATTTTGAAAAGATAAAATTTTCTTCTTAAAGTGTTGATACTAAATATGTGTACTGGCATATTTTTTGTACCAAGCACAGAATTAGACTATACTAGTTAGGTGGAAGTGGTAAGTGTATAGATCTGTAATGTCGTTTGTAATTGAGGACCAAACAGCTACAAATCAAATTTTTACATTATGGGCAGTTTGTTTTGTTAAAGCTAACTTGTCAGAATCAAAAGTTGCATTTCACTTGAAGCTGTAAGAAATTGGAGCTATGTGTAATGCAACTAATTCAAAGCACTGACAAGATGCAATTGGATGTAATTCCACTTTTTGTGCGTTATTCTTGCAACTCAAGCATGTAAAGAATCGGAATTCACTGTAAACTGTAATTCCAGATAGCATTAGCACTAATGTAAAAAATAACCGTTGAGTTGTATATAAATAAAATACAATTTAGTGAGGCGCTCTTTGTTATTATGGAAAGTCATTGATCTGGTAGTTTCAAAAATTTTCTGTACAAAAAAGTATAGTTTACTGTAAACAATTTACAGTTTACTGTAAAAAATATGAAGCATCTTTTTAAGCGTTTCAAATCAAGCCCATTGTCTGTTTGATACATGAGCAAAGAATTATGGCTCATGAAACAATAGAGCTAAGAAAGATCTATTCCTTCATTGCTTTATATTCTACATTAACTATATGTAGAGATAAGTAAGGAAAATAATAACCGTATGTGTTAAAACACAGCAAATGAAAAAATATATTTCTGTGAACAAACTTCATTAGGAAAACATCGCACAAAAACGGCTTTTATCAATATTGGGAAATTTGGTTTTACTGAGAACTCAATTTCATAAATAATCTTAAAATAAGAGACGCAATTTTGAAAAGAGAAAAAGAAAATTTCATTGAGTCAACAAGAGTTTCAATTTTTTATTTCTCTTGAAGCAAATTAATTTACAACAGCTGTTTGTTACAAATTGGTTTTCTTTTGCACAGCTTGGCATCGATGGAATATCAATTTTTCTCTCCTTAAGAAATATTTTATTAAAGTGTATAGCAACTCATTTCTGCTGGGTTATGAATTTCAAAAGATATATTGCTAAAAGAAAGAAAAAAAGAGTCTGAAAAATGTAGTGATTCCTTCATAAATATTTGATAAATCATTTGGTATGTCAAGAAAAATATTAAAATCCAGAGATTTTAATAAAACTTTATACTGTACAACAATATTTAAACCATTCCAAAACAAAGAGTAATTTTCTTTATGTAAACGAGAATACAATACGCTTAGAAGTTGTTTATAACAATATATTGTTTCAATAAGCAAACAAGAAAAATTGAATAAGAATTTCCTAGGGAAATTATACATTGATAATAATTAATTACATATATGCAATATTGGCTGCTATTATTAATTTAGTGAATGATTCTTAGAAGGTGTACGGTGGCATGACATGTCAATCCAATGACTTCTCAGTAGAGATCGTATTGCATGATACAATCAGTGTGAAGATCATATTGATCAATATATATGTAATTTTTCTATATGTCGTGTCCATATTCGATAAACTGTTAATTACTATAGCTCATTATTTCAACACAATCCAAAAATGGGGAATGGTCTGCTCCCAATGAACTAATACGTCATTAGCATCGCAAACCATGGTTTGACTTACAAAAAATCATGTTTCATATCTGGTGAGATTGCTATGGTATTATCCGTAAAGAGTATCAGACAATAATTTAAACCATCTACAGTAAAGTATACAGCGAGATGCTAGGCCATATTAAATCTGTTATAAAATTCAAACTTTCGAACTGAGTTCCGACAAAAAAAGATACAGTTATATCAAGATAATACGCGTGTCTGCATTTACCGGCTGGACATTGTATGGTCTCGGTTGAGACACTGAACCCCGACATTCTTCTTTCGGACTTCTACTTTTTGCCATACCTACAGTTGCATATTGCTGGTGCTATATTTGATTCCACACAGGTCTTCTGCAATAATGTTAATCTGTTCTTGGAGTTGCCATCACCAAGTTTTTGGATCGAAGGCTTTGAGAAACTTTTAAAACATTGCAAGAAAGTCATGGTGGTGATTACTACCTCACTAAAGGTTCTACTTTCTTATTTTTCTAATTTTAATAAAAATATTATTGAATGGAAACTTTCCTTACAACCCGATATTAATTAAATTATGCTAAATTTTAATTGTTAAAACTGCGTGTAAAACAGTATTTTATAATGAATACCTTAGTTTAATAATTTGTAATAATTAATTCAAGTAATCAACTTATTGAAAATCTATGAATCTAAAATTCTGTTTGATAGTTGGCCTATTTTGATACGAAATGGAAGTGATGATACAGAAGGCTCACAACCAGTTATTATTGTAGTTTATCAATTTTCATTAGCGAAGTAATTTGCATATCAAGAATAATTAGCTTGAAAATAATTGACGGTATGATTTCAAAAATCATGTATTGTAGTAAGAGAATCAAAATCGTCGTGCAATTAACACACACAAACCCTTAAGCAATATTATTTAATTATTTATTTCCATTTAATTCCGTTGAATTCTTTTTGAAAACAGGTGAAAATCAATTATATTAACTACTTTTCTCCCAAAATATAAATTTTTACGCTTCAAAAAATAACTTACAAGCTGTTCTCTATTTGGGTAAGACAGTGCCCTCTGGCGATAAGATTCTACAAAAAAAAATTAACGGTCATTAATGCTTTATCATTATTTTCTCAAAAAGACTATTAATTTCCATCATTTTCTTGATTTTCACGCTATACCTGGCGATAATTATTGCCATCATTAATTATCACGAGATTATTTTCACCATTCGTTAATTTCTTTACAAAACAAGTTGAATATGCTGTATTTTTTCCCTCAGATTTATTAGGGGCTTTTTTGCGTAAAAGTTAATGCATAGTCAGTTTAAAAATAAAGTAATAGAAATTTTTACAAGATTCATCAGTAATGACTTAATATTGTTCAGTTGTTAATAGACTTAACTACCATCAGGAATAAATGAAAATATGGACTTTATATAATTGTATAATTATATAGATTTTTTTATAATAATTTTTAATGTAAGTTGGGATTCGGTTGTAAAAATTAAATTTTAACTGTTTATTAAGCAATTATTAGTTATTCTTTTTCATGAAATCAGTAATAATTAATAAAAATAGTATTAATATTTCATGAAACAAAAGATAGTATTGCTTGCTTCCATAAAAGTATTTATTATAAATAAGTCTACAACATTCTATGTTCAAATAATAAAACATTTAAAAAAAGTAATGATATATTTTAAGTATTCATGTTAAAAAATAATAAATTATAAATAAATAATAATGAAGTAAGTATGCATAATATATTTTTACACATAAAATACACAAAAAGAGAGCTTTTAAAATTAATATTTTGCTCTAATTTATTTCTTCCAACTCTAATAAAATTCGCATAGTTTAAAGAATTTAAGTAAAATGGGATTTGTGAATTTAAGATTAACAAACAATTTATGCATATAATAATCTTTAAATGGAAATCTAATCTATAATTAAATTCTAGTTGATCATTCAGCTATTTCATATTTTAATATTTCAGGAATGAAATATATTTTAATGTTTATAAAGAATTTAAATCTGAATTGAACATTCACAATGTTTAGTAAATTTTGAATATAATATGTTTTCCTTATTCTTATTATCACTTAAAAATACTTTTTATTCATTTAATAGAATATCAAATAATATTGATAAATTTTTGCAGACCATTTTGAAATAAAGTTTACTTAGCAATCACTTAGTCACATTGTTTGATTTGTTCATTCCTTCCTTAAAAATTTTTATTAAAAAGAGTATATTCGACTGGGACCCAAAATCTAAAGTGGCTTAGAGCAAGTATATCTATGTTTTAAAATGAAATCGAATAAACGAACTATTGAATAGAATGCAGAAACACTAATCCTTCATATGTCAGTTTGTGTTTAGTTCAGAAACATTAACACATAACTACATAAAAAAGTCACATAAATTAACACATAACAACATGATATAAGAACGTCACATAAATTGAAAATTTCATTTAAAATAGCCCTTAAAAATATTTGTTAAAGAGAGTATATTCGACTGGGACCCAAAATCTAAAGTGGCTTAGAGCAAGTATATCTATGTTTCAAAATGAAATCGAATAAACGAACTATTGAATAGAATGCAGAAACACTAATCCTTCATATGTCAGTTTGTGTTTAGCTCAGAAACATTAACACATAACTACATAAAAAAAAATCACATAAATTAACACATAACAACATGATATAAGAACGTCACATAAATTGAAAATTTCATTTAAAATAGCAAACAGCTTAAAATGCTTACACATAGTTTATAAGTATCCGTTTTTATAACTGTTGTGATTTTTAAATCTGAATTTGATTACAAAATATAACTGAAATTCTGTTGAAAACAATCGCAGATGCAGGGAAACAGATACCAATTTTTGCAAAGAAAGAAAGCTAAAATTTTAGATATTTCCTTCGTTGCCTTAGAAAATTTATAAGAACCTAAGAAAACTGATCGCATTTAACTGTTTGCTGGGGTGCATCGAATTTCAATTATGGTTTTTAATGAGGCAATTATGCTTAATATTTGCTCCAGATGATTGCTTATCGTAATTTCTTGACGAAAAGTTGGAATAGAGCAAATGATTTGAAGCACTAATCTTCTCAAAAACATAACCTCGTTATGACTTTTAATGATAACATGATTTTCTTCCTTTCGTTAAAACTTTTCAGTTAGCTAACAAGTTCTTTTTCGCGCTTCATAGGTTTGAAAAGTGGGTAAAAAATGAAACGATTTTTCTCAATTCACTTTGCTGAGTTCGCTTAAATAAAAATGATTTAATCCAGTCGACTGGCAACGCTTTTAACTTTTTCCAGGAAATCTGAAACTTACTCAGTGGAATTGGGATCAATTTTATTTTATTTATTTGCATTTTTCTTTCTTTTTATTTTAGCGGAAACATTAAAAAAAAAGAAAGAAAACAAAATGGTAAAAAGTAAAAGAAGCGATTTAATCTGAAGGCAGCGTTCAATCACGTTAACTGTAGCAGAACATTGGATGAAATTCCATTTTCATCACGTACGCCATTTTGTTTTATAAAGCGGGAACACGATTACTGGAAGTAATACGAGATCGTCGAACAAGACGTTGAAGAATAGCTTAAAGTCTTCATATGTTGGAAGAAATCCCTTTTTAAAAATGTGAGGATTTGAGGAAAGAAAATAACGAAAGTTATTTATATGTTGTTAAAGGTAAATATTATGTATGCTCATCAAGACTTTCGTGTCAATAAAAAAAATACTTAAAGTTCTTAATTTAATAAAAAAAAACTCTTAAATTTGATTATTTTTATATTAGAAACTGATAGCGGTATGAAGATACAGATTTTTAACTTCAAAACAAAATATTTTGTCATGGCTATTAAAAACATATATCTCTAGCAAAATAACGATATGAAACATCTTAATTGTTATTTAAGACTCTAATATATTTTGCTCCTGGTATTTTATTTGAATAAAATAGTTAGTAAAAACATATTATTATCCTCAATGTGATAAATTCAAATAGTATTCAGTATATCTTTTATTTGATGCCAAGATTTTTACTCGTAAAAAATTTAAAAATTTATTCCAGCAAATCAGGTAGATTTGCGTACGTCTCTATTCCGATTTCTAATTAATAATTCCATTTTATACCTGTGCAGATCATCTTACAAGTCTAACCCAATGATACTATGCAAAAGGTAGAGAAATAAAAAAAATTAATATCTAAATAGTGTAAAATATTTAGAAGTAATTTTCATTGATCTTCAGTTTCAGTAATTGTGAATAATAAGAGAATTCTCATATTCATCTATAATAAATTTATTAAAGAAGGCAGTTAATCTTGCTGGATTTCTTTCTGTTTTAAAACATGTCTGTATTATGCAATATCAATGCTAAATTTAAAGATTCTTAGTCATGTGCTGTATCTATATTACTGTTAACAAGAGGAGTAATCTATTATTTGACCACATCAAAAAAATGTTATATTTTTCCAAAAAAATAATAATTTTTAAAAATTTATTTCTAATGATATAAAAGTGTTTCTAAGATATTTTAATTTATGCTGTTCAATAACATCCATTTCAAATTAAAACAATCAACAGCTAAATATATTGCCCTTCCAAAAAGTATAAGCGAAATGGGAAAACATAAAAGAACGCCAATAAAAAAAGTTTCGCTTTTACTAACAAGAAATACAGCTGGAAAGGAGATTAATAGGTTTATTCATAGAATAAAACAAAAGTGAAAACTATACAAATACGGGAAAAAAGTTTTTCTCATAACAATCAACGCACATCAATCACTTTTTTTAAGGAAAAAAAGGACCTTAACATATTAAATTTTCTCTTGGAATCAGCTGAGATGATCAAAGTATTAAAACTATTTATTAAAAATCCCTAATTCCATACAATAAATTCTTATAAGAATTGCTTTAATCTTCCTCAGCATATTTGTGTATTGAGTAACACGGGCTAGGAATCCTTTCGATTTAGGATTTAAAATCTCAAATAAAAAGAAAAAGCAATTACAATTGGGGAAATTGTATCTTATATTATGTAGGACGTATGACAATTTCCATCTTTTTCGCAAATACAACTATTGCAGAAAATATGTGCCTTATGTCATCCGACCTCAACATTTGATCCTTTAGTGTGCATGCGTATTTCAAATAGATAGTCGAAAGCATTCCTTGGATGTGGAGTTTTCTCCTATTTGGAAGACCATTTTGAGTTTCGTGCCATCAAAGTTCCTTTTCATCTTTGAATTCCCGTAAGAGATATGGAAAAGCGAAATCATAATATTACGAACCTGCATTTTATTTTTAGGTAAAAGTGAAAGTTTTCAATAATTGGATATGGAGGAGAAGTTCTGGAATTTAGAATGTATAGGACTTATATTTCATATATTGGGAGATTTCAATACAACTTCCTTTACCTCGAGTAAAAGTAAGACATTCAATTTAGTTGTGAATAGTTTTAAATATAAATTTTAATTAATATAACTAGTAATTTTTCATTATCATAGGATAAATTAATCAATAATTGCAATATAGCCAGTATAATTAATTATATGTTACGACATTTTCAAAAAATAACGGGCAAGCCCATTTGTATCTTTAAAGTGATAAATAATCACTGCCAACAGAAAAGGAAACACGGCGGAAATATTTGATTAATGAAAGGGATGGAAAATAATTTCAATTTGTGCAAGGAAATTTAAATCCTATATAATTTTCAGATTATTAAAGTGACAATATTTACTGTTATATATATATATTGCTAAAAATAAGCGTTATATCTATTCTTGTATTTTTCAATTTTCGCTTATGATACTTCTAATCTTGATTTATATGCATACATATATATATATATATATATATATATATATATATATATATATATATATATATATAATTTACGAAGTGCTTGTATTTGAATCTATTTTTAAATATTTTTGGAGAAATTAGTTTTAGATTAGTGTTAATTGGTCCAAATATAATATTTTAATTATTATTGATAAAATCATGTAAAATAAAATTACCAATGTACCTAGCGTTTTAATTTAATGTATATACATTTAAAAATACTATTTTGAGCCATGATTTTAATAGTTATTTTAAATTAAGTCGTATATAAGGGTTACTTGTGATAAAATTCACATGAATCAAAATATTGTAAATCTTATTCAGACTCCAATGAGCAATAGAATATATATATAGGATAGTTTATTAAAATATACTTCGTGGAATACAAACTACTTAGATATAAGAACAGATCTAATATCATAACATTAGTCATTAAAAATTTCTATCTCTACTTTTTACTTAATGGAAATCATACTTAAATCATACTTAATCATACTATATGTAATCATACTTAAATGGAAAAGAGTAATCAGATGTTGTTAGAAATATGGCATAAATTACATACAGAATTTTAACAGTTAGAAAAATCAAAACTGAGTCCCGATTAAGGGAAATAAATAGAATATTAAAAAAATAAATAATTTTGTATTAGTATTTAGAGTTTAATGTGTTTAATTTAATATAATTTTTTCTTTCTTAAATTTTAAAATACAGTAATTATTACTCCTACTTAAACTGCGCTTAAAGAATTAATATTATTTTGCACAGTCAAAATGTTGTGGAATATTTTCATGTTAAATGAAAAGTAAGTTTTTATTAAAAATAATTTTTAGTAAGAAAAATATAAATTTCCCTTAAAAATTTATTTTCGTTTTACAAATTTCCTTAAACTCTACTTTTAATTTTGTAGGTAAACAGAATGAGGATATTCTATTTATGATGGCTATTAAAGATTTCACGAGAAAATAAATTATTACAAGAATGTAAAAAAGAGTCTCAACAACAAAAATTAATAAATCGCGAATTTTTGAGAATGATGTATAATTTTCTTGGAAATATTAAAAAATGATTTGATGACTTATTTTTTTTAAATTAAATCTTAC
Source organism: Latrodectus hesperus (assembly GCA_037975125.1). Lineage (NCBI taxonomy): Eukaryota > Metazoa > Arthropoda > Arachnida > Araneae > Theridiidae > Latrodectus > Latrodectus hesperus. The sequence goes on from CM075855.1 coordinate 38,148,823, forward strand.
TGATTATCATTAAATCTTTACAATTGGCCAATGTTTCCAGTATTTTACGTTAAATAATAAGAAAGTAAGGTTTTTCTTTAAAATTGATTTCATTTTTATATGTCATCAAAATCTGGAAATCAAAGAAAACTTTTATGGTTTCAGATATTTTGATCGAGAAGGAGCTATAAAATGTAGTTTCGAATAACATTTAGATTTTTATTTGTGAAATAAATATCTTCCATTTTGTGAATCATTCCATCATTTTTGGTCTATACGTAAGGCATTAACTTAAAACATTTCTTCCGTGCTTAAAATATGGGGAAATCATCGTGACTTAGGATTCTGCCGTTATCGAACAATGGTTTGGAGCAAGCATATATTTAAGCATCTATATATAATTGTCCTTTGAAGGGACTTTTCACGAATAGTAGACCATATTTATTTCTAATAATAGAGTAACTCGGAAATGTTTCCGGATATTCAGGACGACAAATATGCGTGTAGAGAAAAGAGATGTAACACTCTTTTCCAGTTTTTCAGCACATGGTTAGGATTGAAATCTGGGTCTCAATTCCAATCATTGACCATGTCATATGGATACTGAGTTTCTGATTAATGCATACACATTTGCCAAGGGTAAGTGTTAGGAGTTTTCCAGGTTTTCTTCCTTGCAACACGTGCCCAAGATCGATGAAAAATCCTTAAGGCAAGCACAATATTTGACTGTTAAATAAACGTGTTTCATACTGTTAAAAACATCGCGCTATCTAAATACGAATTTATATTTGCATCTGTTACTAAAAATAATTTTGAAGAAAATATCTCTCAATATATCTCATGATACTGAAAGCAATTCTCAATTATTAAAAAATTATAGCGTTGTATAATTTTATAAATTAGTCACCCTTTTGTATCATTTTAACCTTATCTATTTTTTTACGCATTCTTCACATCATCCCTTTAAACTAAACTGTTTTCTCCAGTTATCTTTACAAAAAGATGCAATGTAACTTTTTCCACTATTATCATATTGTCTGTGAATGATTATATATCATTACACACATCTCAATATTACTATAGAATATTTAAAAAAAATTTCAAAAAATATCTATTTATTAATACGCATTAGTCTTACAGAATGAAATACATATCAACGGATTCTTGTTAAAGTAATTTTATCAAAAATTTAAATGGTTTTTTGAAAAAAATTACTTTTTTCGATACAGGCAACTCCACCATTTTGGTCGTTTCTCGATGTGATACATTACTTCTGAAAGTAAACACAATACCAATCCAACTCGGTTATCATTTTTCGAACAAACAATTCATTCTCTCCAAACATATTGCTCTATTTCCCGAAAATAGCAGAAATCCCTCTAAAAATTGATGTGTTTTGAACTAGAAACTTCCAATCAATGAAACACTTCTTATTCAAAAGACATCGCAAACACCTAGGCGCGATTCCGAGATTGATTTACAACCTAAACACACGCTATCCGTATAAAATGGATAGGGCAATTCCTCCACAGCGATGCACACAGATATTTCAGGATTCTTTTTGTAAACAAACAGCAGTTGAGGACTGCGCAGATTTCGGTGCGGAGGACATATTTCACGATGCCTGGCATACCACTTTCAAGGCGAGCCGAATTCCGGATCTCCATTTGGCACGTTGTCAAAAGAAAAAGGAATGCGATTGGAGGGAAAATTGGACGAAAATTACATGCGTAAGCAAAAGGATCCCATTTGTTTTTCTTGGCGAGCAAATATCATCTGAAGGCAGGCTTTCGTGCAAAATTTACCGAAACACTCAGAGACTGCGTAATGACGATTCGATATTTACGTACGACTTGTTGTAAGACGTGAGTTATTTGCTCAGCTAAATTTACCCAATGGGAGATTGCAACCTAATTCCCATTATTTTTAGGAATGTTGTTAGGTAGTTTACTAAGACTGAATGTTACAATATATTGAAAAAGCTTATTGCTCGCTTTTCGACAGCCTCTCGTTTAACGCAGGATAGTGCTATTACGTTTATCAGCACTTGCGTTATAATAAGCTAATAATGTTAACATTGAAGATTGCGTAATTTAGAATTAGAGTTTATACGTTAGTTTTTATAAATTTTGGCAGATCTTTGTTGATTGATGTATTTCTCATTTATTAAATTATGGTATATTAAGAAATAAGTATATATGATGGTTTCAAGCAGAGAAACAATTCACAATAATTGGAATTTTTTTTTTTCAAAAAATACTTTAAAAATTTAATTTTAAACGTTTTTAAACTTAGCAAATAATCGTATTCTTTAGTTAATATATTAGAAAATGCATTAGAATATAATTTTATAAAATTAGATAGTTTGGGGTATCGGAAAGAAGGGTCATTATCTTATATATATATATATATATATATATATATATATATATATATATATATATATATATATATATATATATATATATATATATATAATATAATATAATATAATTATTGATTCGATTTTCCACAGATTTACTTTAAAAACCTTATTTCAAAGTGTGAGATATCATTTGAAATGGAAAGAAAGAACAACCGATGAACTGTATGTGTCGATCTGTAAGTCTGTTGATATTTCATACATTTTTATGCAGTTGGAATAACTGTATAACTGTTCCCAGTTGTTTCAATTTTCTACCTAAACAGTAATTACAATACTTGAGGAACATATTTTTGTTGAAAGAAATTTTATGTTTTGATAGTAGTAACTGTAATAAATAACAAAAATAATTATAATTTTAGATAAAAAAATCGATATTGTAACAATAATTAAAATATTTTGAAGTAGATCTATGTATTTGTTTTTATATATCAGATACTTTAGACTAAAATTATCAGCATTCTATGCATAACAGCACGTATATTTCTTAGCAGTTCTATCCTTAATGGAATTAAGTACGGAATTATATTTTAAAACAAAAACGCGTAGAGGTGGACGGAAGAATTTACCCGGCCTTGGAACTTGAAAACACTATTTATAATGCTTATAAAAAGAAATTTAAAATAATTTTCTCATTAATGTATAAAAATGAGGAAAGAAAATATTTTTCGCTATTTCCACAGAATCTTTCATATTTTACAATACAACCCAAAATCCATCAAGGAAAAGTCATTCCACGCTTTGAATTTCCTTTCAAAAAGTATGGATTTTAATTACTCTTTTCAGCTATATTTCAAGTCACTTTATCGTAAGAATATAGCCACAAATTTCGAATTCTTCCAATTTCTGAACATTTTCAATTATTAATGTTTGACAATCTTGCAAAATGCTTCAATTTACTCCTCGAGGAAAGTAAGATTCTTCTTGATATATTTATCCTCGAACCAATTACATAAGTGCTTTTGAAACGTAATTAAATTTAATTAATTTTCTGCATACTTAAAAATGCTGCTTAAGAAGATACTTTGATGTACCAGTAACAACTTCCTTTGAAAATTTTTAATGAGAATGTATTAATGACACGAAATTCTTTAATTATCAAAATTAGGAATGATTCAGATCTGTAGGGAATGAGTTAAAATAATCATTCAATGGAAAAATTAAGGACTTAACTTCCATTATTTAACATTTGACGATGATGAATGACAGAGCTGGAAATTTCTGTTGTATCACTACTTACAATTCAATTATAATTAATTTTCAAAATAATTAAAAATAAATATGAAAATATGTAATAAAACAATATTTTCAAAAAAATGAACTTATATAGCCATGATTTATTAACAAAATTCAGCTATCTTTGTGTTTTCTTCTTTGACGCCACGTTAGGCTTAGAAAAAATCTTTCGCTTATTGAATGAAATATGAGTTTTTGAACATAAAAATTCCAAAAGCTAAAAATATAATAGAAATATAATGCAGATATCGTTACTTATGTTTAATTTATGTAAAAAAAATGTTAAATCAAAGATTTGTTTGCTTAAAATGTTCGACTCATTTTTTTTCAATTTCTTTGATAATACAGTTGAACACAATTCACACTTTTGGAATTTTTGTTGATAGTTTCAACTGGATAATATGTAAACATGTTCATTAAAATCATTAAATGAACACTTGTGAAAACATTAGTGTTATTGGTATTTTGTTAGTCAGACTGCACTTTTTTTTACTACGTACTGTTTACATTTTGCAGCCTTTTTCACTATTTGAAATTTAAATTTGTTATTATAATTATTAATTTTAGTTTCTTAGTTAACTGGGTGAAAACGAATTTTACCATTGTTTGTAACACACATAAAATATAAAATACTTAAAAAATACTGTCGAGGTAAAGTTTAAGAAAAATAATTAGAAAATAAGAAGAAATTCATTAAAAATCATTAAAAGTGGATAAAATTTTACTGAATTCTAACAGAACTCTAAAATTCTAAATTATATTAATCTCAGGGAAACAATAAAGGTCAGAACAAAAATTTACATTACTCTGTGTGCTTTTAGCATGAAGAGACAGTATTTTTCTTTAAGAATGGAAAACCATTGGATATAAATTTATAACAAAGAATAATTAATAATAAAAAAGATATAAGGGAGTAATTTTCAATAGTTTATTATTCCAAATTATTAAATTTTGCCATTTAAACTAATTTGTTATTGCTATTTTTACTTATATTCTATATATTTTACAGATAAGGAAATTTACTTTCGAATTACTATAATTAACTATTTAATGAAACAATTCTGTTTATTTAAAAGTTAGCTTTGGAGTCTGGTTAGTTTAAATTTGGCTCCCTAATTATTATAATTAACTTGAATAAGACAATCAGGTAAAATTAAGTTAAATATGTGAGAATGTTCGCAAACATTTTTAATATAGATTACTTTCTTATGAAAGGCAAATGACAAACTCAAAGTCATGGATATTTTTTCGATCATCAGCAGAATTTTAAGATTCAATGATTTAATTACTTCAACTAAAGAAAGAGACGTTATAAATTAATTTTTTACAGAAATGTTATTTTATTTACAAAACAATAAATTTTTATGGTAGAAACATCACCTGAATCTTATCAAATTACTTAAATTAATTGAGTTTTTGTTTACTTTAACTAGAATTGTATAAGATAATTCTTTAATTGATATTTCTCACATCTTCATAATAATTTATGTTTCTAAGTAGGATGTATAGTATACACCAGAAAAGTCCCCTGTTCCTAACCCAAGAAGGGTTCTACCAGTGTAGATGGGACTTGCTGGAAAGAAGAAAAGAAAGTGACACCTCCGGGGGCCCCGCCGCTGCAACGGAGCCAAGCTCCAAAACGCAACAGCTTCACACGCTAGTCGAGGGTACCCGTCAGCTGCCTCTAGCTGTCCCCATTGGACTAGTTTATTGTTTGATCAAAAAAAAAATAACATTACTGGACAGCACAAGTACAAGGTGAGTAATTGTGTGTAAGTTTACACTATTGGTAAGATCAAGTTGGGACAAAGACAAAATTTACAGACAATCATTAGAACAAAACAAACAGAACAATTAAAAGGTTCGTGACAAACGAATGATGGGTGCAAACAAATGAGAATAGCAAGGAGAGACATTAGACAATATTTACAGAAATTCAACGAAAGGATTACAAAAATACTTTAAATAGCTTAAGGCAAGGGTTTTAGGGCAAGGGTTCACAAGGAGGCAAGGGTTTTAGGGAATCATCCACTGGGAGAATCTAGTAAATGACATCAACACAAAATTTACAAATTCTGGTAGTTTGTTGTTAATAGGTACTTTAGCTTTTGGCACTAAAGAAGGGTCTGGTATCATAGCATCACTAACAATGGAGAAGATAGGTATCAATTGTTGTCTAAATAGAAAATAAATTAATTAATAATGCTCCTTAGAGCATTAAGAAGTGGAGGTATCTAGAAATTAGAACAGCGTTATAGGACATGACATGTAGATGGCTTAGGTTGTACAGTATTAAAATATTTAAGCGCAGTTCATGATAACTATGGAAATGCATGCGGTTTGGAAAAAGAAACAAATTCAATTATAACAGGAGAATTTAGATAGTAGGCTGACCCTAATTCACTTAATAATTGGTGTAACTTAGTTAAGTAGTTTATGGAGGGAAAAGAGATTAGTGAATAGCATAGTAGCTACAGATGCTGGGAGCAGTTGCACATCTATGGTTCCGGATATATTTAGTCCTCCTCTTCATCTTCATTGTAGCTTGGAATGTACAGGTCTCTGTGGTCTATAAGGAAGTTTACAAGTGATATTAGCTTGGACCTAGCATAGCTGTTAGTTACCAGATTTTTTGTCCATTCCTTGATTAGATGGGTGCTCGGCTTAGTGAAGTGCCACGAGCTGGTTATCGGACATGTGGTTGCATAATGTGTTGGGGTACCCACATCTCCACAGGCACAGTAATCACTCGGGAAAACGCCTATTCTGAATAAGTAGGATGGAAAGGGCCCCTTGCCCGGTGACAAATAAGGTGACCTGTCTAGGCCAGCATTGATGCAGTTGTTTAACCTTTGGAAAAGCTTCGTAAACTGGTCTTCCTGTTGTTGCCTGGTCTCAACTGGTCTGCTATGTTTTATAAGCCTCCTCTGTAATGATTCTTCTGTAGTATGAGCGCGGGGTTGATAGTGACGCGTACGGGCCCTCAAGAGAGGTAGCTTCTTTGGCCAAGCTGTCTGCAATTTCGTTGCCCTCAAGACCCACATGGGCCTTGATTCTAAGTAGGACGTGGTAACCTAGTGGTTAGGTTATAAACCTCTCGTACGGAATGGTGGGGCTCGATTCCCAATGCCGCCAAAGACCCACCGAGTACATGCGATATACGTGATCATTAAATCTGTGAAATCAAAAGTCCTGTGGTCGGTCTTTGAGCAGTTACCATAGATGCTATGGTCTGAAGAAAATTTCCTCTTTCTTCAGATCAATGTCAAAGTTGAGGTAGTGGATCGTCTGGTGGTGCAATCTATCGGAGGATTTGCTGATCAAAGTCGTACTTTCACCTTCGTGGTGCTTTGATTAAACGACAGATGCACCCTATTGACTTAAATTCACAAATCCACGGCACAGCGTGCTTGGCGTGTACAAGTGTCATTAGAAGCAACATGTTTCGAAGTTATTGAAAAGGATGATTCATAATAAAAGATAAGTTAAGGCCGTAAATATGAATATAAAATTTAAAATTTATTTCTAAATGTTCACATAATTTTCTAATTGATTAAAAGTTTTTTTAAAATTATATACATGCAAAATTCTTATAATTAAGTTTGTTTACAGTTATGGAAGGAGAATTATTTAATTCTTACATAAAATGTTAGATCGCATTATTATTATTCATTGAATACTAAAATATTGTTTCTAAAGAAATATGTAAAAGAAATCTGATTACGATGACATATTACGATTCAGATTACAATTAATAAGTTAAACATTTCAAGCTTGAATAATAGCGTCAGAGTTTAAATGATGGTCAAATATTTAATGTTATTTATCATATTTTAAACGTTATACATGATATTTATACAAAATTGTGTAGAGTTAAGTTTATAACTTTCATTTAAATTGGGAAAACTCATAAATATATAAGTTCCATTTAGAAGGCAAAGTCCTTTTCACATTGGCAGAGTACACTTCTACCACAGATCGCGATGGTCCACACCCTTTCAAGTACGCCACACCCTTACTCTTTCCAATTTAAGCAAACGATATTCTGAGTCCTGATTTATGAAATTGGTGGCAACGGTCTTCATTCGTGCGAGATTAGGGCAGACGAATGCATTGATTCACGCGTCAAGCACAATAATCCATTTCAATATTTGGAAGCAATTGTGGAAAATGAGAATAAATAATTTCAAGCGTTTTATTTTCCTTTCGTAGAGGTGAAGATCGAATGGAAATGATGTTTAAGCAATCATTTTTGTGCTTTGTTTTTTTTGATACAACTTCAATAGTATTTTTTTAATCATATTTTTTGAGAAACTAAAAAATGTATTAAATCAAATTAAATGTCTTATTTAAATAAATGAAAAAAATTACCTGTTAATATTTTATTAATTTGATAACAATCATGAATTATTATCGCATCGTATCATCTATTTTTCTGAGTTGAAACTCTACCAATGATTAGAGAAATGTAATTCATAAATGTTGTTATAAAAGGAAGCAAAATTAAGCTCATTAGATTATTTAATATTAAAAACATATAGTAATGAAAAAAAATCAGAATTTAAGTATTACACTAATTATGAGATATTTTTAATATTCATTGAATTTTTCCAAGAAAGTGTTTTTATGAGAAGTTTTGTCCTAAATAAAAATTATTAAATTATTTCAATTGATGTGTGCAGTTATTATTGTTATTGCATTAGTGATTTGTAAGGGAAATAAAAATCCCTTAATCACTAGATATTTTATGATTATGTGTTCAAATGATCTCTTATCTGCATGTTTTATCATTAATGAATTCAAAATTAGCTGAAATTTTTAGATTGAACATGAGAAAAGTGAGAAAATAATATCAAAAACGATTTTCAACCATATCTTTATAACTAAATTATATATATATATATATATTTATAATATATATATATATATATATATATATATATATATATATATATATATATATATATATATATATATATATATATATATATATATATATATATATATATATATATATATATATATATATATATGTATATATATATATATATATAATTTTATTAATGCTAAATCCATATGATTATTAAAAATTTTAGTAACAAAAAATGAAATGTTCGGCTGCATTAATAAAAAACAACATTCAAGAAAACATTTTGATCAAAGACATTACAAAATTCAGTGTAAAATTTGTTAAAGCAGATGTCGGTAAATGTTAGTTGAAAATGATGAAACCATGTAAAAAATAATCCTAATCCTCGCATAATTTAAACGTGCTAAAAATACACGTAACAAAAATTAAAATACAAATTAAAATTACGTTATTTTGGCGGAAATAAATTTTACTTCTTTTATAAGAATAAGTAGAAAAAAAAATAAGAAGACATTACTCTAATTTTAAAAACTATTGCTTAAAATTAAAAAAAATATCTATGTATTAAATATAATAAATACTGTAAAAAGGAAAGAATAATTTAAAGGAAAAAATAATTATTATTAGGATAATTTAAAAACACGGAAAATTTCACAAATAACAACACACATATAAACATTACAAGAAAAAATCCATATATCTAAACGAAGATTCGCATTTTCAATCGTTGTTATAAAATTTTATTTTATAAAATATTTCTATTGTTTGTGCAGTCTGCATTTTCCCTTTAATTTTTGTTTGCGTTTATTTAATTTTTTCATTGTTTATTTTAATAATCTTATAATTTAATTCTTATCATAATTTATAATCTTGATGTTTTAAAGTAAGTAAATTTTCTTACGTCAAAAAAGAATTATGTATTTTTAATTTCATTCTTGATTTTCTAAAGAAATTAAAATAGAATGAAATGTTTTAAAGAATTTGCAGTATAAGCAGAAAAATGTATTCATACGTGAACAAGAAATTAATTTAATTATAAATACACTCTTATCAATAACATGCATATTTCACATTATGATTAATAATTTTTAAATATTTTATTTCACATATGATCTCGTGTGGAAAAATAAGTGTTAAAATATTATTTTATATAAAATTATAATAGTTAATGTACAGCTATTTTTCATGTTAATTTTTTAAAGGTTATTTTACTTTAAAATTTATTTCTTTTTAATTTGGAATGAATGAATATTTTAAAAAAACAGATAAGAATATATCTAAAACATTATTAACTTTATTAACATAGGCTTAAATTTAAAATAAAAATACTCGTCTATTGTAAGGATAAGATAAAGTTTTAATAAACATTAGACATGCGAGGCGCTTTACATAAAAATAAAATAACGTAATATTTAGCAAATAAAAACATTTACTCTTTTTAAAATGGAGTTGGACATTAATTTTCTACTCTCCCCTTTTTATTCATACTTCAAGATTTTCTTCCCCTTTCAGAATTTTTTAATTTTTTGATATAAATGTAAAACAAAGTTCACTTTGATTAACTAATTTCTTTTTTTGTTCTTCAAAACTCAACTAAATTTGTTGTTTCATTTTTAATGAAAAGTTATTTTATTTTATGTAGAGTTGGAAAATTTTTATCAGTAAAGTGGTCAAATATGTACTTTTTTATTTGAAACAAACTTTTTTAATTCACATTTTATTGCATTTTCATCGGTTGGTTTCTTTTGATGAATTGATATTGATAAGAGGAGCTATTTTGAAGCTGAAGTTAAAAACTACAAATCTATGAAATAGGAAAAATAATTTTTATTTGAAGTACTTTAAAAAGATTTTTGAATTTAGAATTTTTTCCTTTAAAATGTTTTAAAGAAGTTCATATAATACACTGACATAAAATGGCTTTAGCGCAATCCGAAGTAAATATATATTAAAAAAGTAAAATTTTAATTATTTAAAAGAAATATTCGCTTAAAGATTCCAATAAGTTTGTCAACATTAAAATAATTCGATATTTCCTTCCTCAATATAAAAAAAGAAAATTTATTTTACGAAAAATGTAAAAAACAGCATGCAATTTTAATTTATTTGATAGTTATTTTGGATTAAATAAGTCTTCGTAAAATTGAAATATTTTCGAGAAATATTAAAATAATTTTTAAAGTAATCATCAATACAATAGAAGAAAAATAAATAGTAAATATCCTTGAATTATTTTGCATATTTTAAAATTAGAAAGCTGTTTAATGGGAAAATTTATATTGATATGCAAGTTAATCCATATGCAAATGAGAATAAATTAATACTTAAAGAATTTTTAATCTACATAGATGCAAAATAATATCTTATTAATATTGATTTATGGAGAGAAAGATTACTTTTTTAATCAAAGATTATTTTTATTGAAATGTCTCATTTTTCACACTGTTAAACTCGAAATTCCATTAGCCTCTAAAAATTTGCATATCATCAAAAAGTTTTGTAAATTTTGATTTAATACCTTCTCATGTTTATTATAAACTTATTATTACCTTGAATAAATAATAAAAAACAAAATCTTCTGACAAACTCAGTATTTTTTTTATCTAAACAGTCATCAGCCACATGTACAGATATTCTGAAAACATACTCATAAATAAATAAAAAGAATATTAGAATCAATTAATATCATAGTTATGAAATATTATTCAATGTGTAAAATGAAGAATATATAAAATTCAAATTATAAAATAATTTCGAATCTTAGATTAAATTATAAGAGTAATCAACTAGCAGTATTACAAAATTCAAATGATTTTAATTTAGCTCTTGGAAACTAAGTCAAATACAAAACAAGCATAAAATTGCAATATTTCCATATTTAAAACATTATTTTTAATTAATTAAAATTATTTTTTAATAATAGAAGAACAAATTATGAAGCAAAAATTTATTTTTCATTTGATAAATAATTCATATTCTTATTTACAGTTTAAATTTATTTTGCTTATATTTTTGGTTAATGCATAAGTTATTTTTGTTGAAACTTTGAAGCAAGATTTTAAATTTTTCAAGTAAAAATAATAAAATGTATTAAAATTTGAGTTCTAGATTCTGGAATTATATAAAATTCCAAAAATTCTACACTTTTATTGCCAAATAAAATAAATTAATGAACTCCAATATTTTGTATTCTAATATTTCAAACTGTACTAAAACACAAACTGAAATCTGAATAAAGTCATTACAAAATTTAACCATTGAAAAAGCTTTTACATATTAGATGACATTTCTTCCATACATTTTATCACAGTATCTTTGAAAAATATTTCATTTTTTTTCTAACAAATTAATTACCTGTTTGTATATTTAAAACAAAAAAGAGATTAAGCCTGCCTGCATTTATTCTAAAATTACTCATAAATATTACTCATTGAAATGTCAAACCACTGTCTTTAGTCATTGTCTTTGACATAAAATGAAAATGGATTGTTTGGATAAGCGTTTTTCTAACTAACTAGTGATGATTGACTAGGAATAATTAACTAGTAACGAATAATTAGGAAATTTTGAGTAATTTGTTGTTATCAAAAACTTTCTCTTAATGATGGACTCCAGAACCTGATCATGTGTAACATAATATAGTTACAAATTATGGAAAACTATCACAACATAAATGTTTTGATAAAAAATAAAAGCATATGCAATAATTAATGACACTCAACTAATCATTTTGCTTTAGAAATGTTTAATTATAAAATTATCAAATAAGCAGCTAGTTTACATGAATGTATACTTATAGATTCTTCTGATTTTTTTAAATAATTTTTTCCGACAGTTTATGAAAATTAATGAAATTATTCTAAATAAGAACATTTTACGTATACAAATATCACCACAGAACTTGATAATGAATTCAAACAAGAAAATAATGAAGAAGTTAGATGTGTGTGTTTGCATTAATATTTTAATTTCATAATTCGATGAACAAATTAATGATAAATTTAAGAAAAACATTGATTCAATTATGCTTTTTGCGTTATGAAGGCGAAAATATTCTTGTTAATTTATTCGTGTGATAGATCTAATGATTCATACAAAAATTTATTTGCGTGTTTATTTCATTTTTATAAATAAAGTTGCTAATATTATAGTATAAAATGTATTATAAACAAGCTCTATAAAACCTATAAATTTTCGTATACGTTCGACAATAAAATTAAAATTTTATTATGGGATATATATATATATATATATATACATATATATATATATATATATATATATATATATATATATATATATATATATATATATATATATATATATATATATATATAGATAGATAGATAGATAGATGTTCAATCATGTATTAACTATGTGTACAACACATGATAAATATATATGAATCAAACATTATAACACTTAATCAATGATTCTACATACACACAATTACAAGCGTTATGTATGCGTATTGTAAATTTTCTTACATATGACAATTTTTATGTATTCTCCGCATAAATTCAATTCTACATCACCAAATCTTTCCTTTGGATTTACGAGAACTGTACAAATAAGCTTTCAATGTTTTAAGCAATCTAGGCTCAAAGAAATTGTTCAAGTACACATAAAGACAAGAAATGGACACGAAAAAAAAATAATGGAATATCAAAGAATTCTTATACTAAGGAGAAAAAGAAACCAGAAAGGATTTTTGAGATACGAATATCGCAGGGAGACATGCTTTATTCTTAAAAACAAAAACCTCGAATTCCTTCATAAGACCTTAGAATTCTTTTTTCACCTGAACGGCATTCACTTTTTTTATGCAAGCATGTTGTCTTAGCAAAGTAAAACATTTTCATTCTTTTCCTGTTAATGCATGGGGTAAAATAGAAATATATTAAACAGGAACTCCTTTTATTTTATTTTAGAACCGGTCGCATCAAAACCGGAAATCTTTTCAAATTTGCATACATATAGAAAATCGTGACCGCGAAGAAAATGTATAACTTTCCGAATATACTTTTGTTTTTCACGCCATATTCTTTCGTTAAACATACGAAGGAAATAATAGAAAATTTCTTGAAATTTACCGAGGAAAATTTAAGTATCAGAAACTAATTTATTGCATTCTTCATATGCTGGCTTTCTTAGAGTTATCACAAATGCTCATACATTAAAACGATCAAAAATATTTGCTTGAGGTGGATTCACATAAGAAATAATGAAGGAATTACATTTTGAATATATATATATATATATATATATATATATATATATATATATATATATATATATATATATATATATATATATATATATATATATATATATATATATATGCATAATTTTATGCAAATGATTAAAAAAAACTTTCAAGGTAAATAAATATTTATAAAATGGTGAAAGAGTTATCTGTATAAAAATTTAATCTAGTATTTAAAGATTAAAAAGAAATCAAAGATAAGAACTGAATTTAAACTTAAAATAAAGCCATCTAATTAATTATTTCTAAATAAGAAAACTAAGATAAAAACATCTTTTTAAAATGTCTGAGAATTGTGGTTCATTTGCTTAAAAGTTATTTGCACTTCGTTAATTAATGTTTCTCTTCAAAATTTTTAACATAAACTCAGTAAAAGAGAGAGAGAGAGAGAAAGAGAGATAAAAGTTTTATCTTTCCTATGAAAGTACTATTTTTGAAACAATGGAAACACACACATATAAAAAATACAAAAATTATAAGACACCACATAACATTAGTTTTTAAAATTATCTGTTTAACTCAACATAGAAACTCGGGGCATAGCTATAGTTATTCTTTTAAAAGTTTGGAAACTTTACTGAATTTCATTAACTCCATTTGATTTTTGAAAGCTCTCTACACTACATTGTAAAGGAATTATTAATGGAATATGTTTAAAACTCAATTTAGAGATAAAAAGTATTTTTATTAAAGTAATAATAGAAAAAGAGAAACTTGTTTTTAACCTTTAAAACTCATCAATTTAGAATAATTATTAAAGCCAAGAAAAAAAGAAAAAAATTGCGAAAAAGTTCAATATTAACAGTCATCTTTGTCCAAAAAATGTTTTTTTTTCCATAATTAAATTAAGAGTTCTTAAAATTAATTATTAAAAGTATTTCGTAATAAAATTTAAGGAATTTGCCAAGAATTAAATTAACAAACGGTAGAAAAATATTGTTGAAAGAGATAAAAACTTTTTAATTCATATATTTCATATCATTTTTTTAAAAAAAACGTTTACCTTTAACTATATTCAAATTAAAAGTTAATTAAATCTTTTTTATTCTAAACCTGATTACATTAAATTATTCCTCATAAGCATTTGACATTAACCGAAAATCAAAAAACAATTTTTATTGAAAATATAATAACATTTGTCCAAGGAATGCTTAAGGAGATTCGATTATTAAATAACCATATCACACTTCCATTGTTTTGTTGCATAATTTTTGCTTTAAATAATCATGGGTATTAAAATGTGCTGAAGAGCTTTAATTAGCTTTTAAATAAATTAAGCAAAGTAAATAAAAAAAGTACTTTGTCTTCGTTAAAACTCAGTTTCCTTTCTGAAAGGGAAAAAATCTTAATCAATAACTTAGAAGAAATTAAATTACATAAATTATTTTCCCTTTACACACAATAATTAACTCTTAGCATCTGAAGAACCATAATTATTAGTCAATTTTGTTTTGATTTATGAATAAGATAATTTTTTCTTTTATTCAAATATAATTGTATAATACAAAAATCATGGTTTTCATTTGGAAAAAAGTTCTTTTTCCTATAATGATATATTTTGTTTTCTATAATTCAAATTTAAATATAACTTTTAAATTTAATTCCATAGGCCTGGGATTCTCAACTTGTGGGGCATGCCCCATTAAGGGGGCCCGACCAAAATAAAAGGGGGCCGCGAACGTATCCAAGAGAAAATGTTTAAAAAAGTGATTGACTGACTGATAGGAAACACGCACATACAAAACAAAATAAATTACGACATAATATTTAATAATTAAGTTACTAAATTTAAAAAATATTCTTAATCAAAATTTGACTAAATTCAAAACAAATTTAATAATTATTAGTGACTTCTTTGAGTCTGCCATGGAGAGCAAAGCTTTTTGAAGGAAATTTTAAGATAGACACTCTCAATTCTTTTTCTATATTTAATTGAGATTTACATTTTCCTTCAAAAAAGTCAATGCAAAAGCCAACACATCTTGTAGACCCATCTGAATGTTCGAGAAGAATTAAAACTTCTTGCGAAACCACGAGAATCTCCGATATGACGGGATCAAGATTGATAAAAAGGCACAAGGTTGTCTTTCTAATGCTGAGGATGGGTGTTGTCAAATGTTAATAAATTTCCCTATTATTGGTAGTTTTAAAATTAAGGTCAAAGCGTACATTTGCGGTCAAAATACTCAAAATACATTATTATTGTAACCTAGGGGGTGCAATGAAATATGTGATTGCAAATCGAACCGCGAATGCTAAAAGGATGAGAAACACTGCCATGAGTACATCTCGAATTTCAGGACAGCAGTAATTTTGAAGCTAATACAGAACTTAGTCAACTCTGTAATCAGTTACATTTTAAAAAAGTTTCAGAATTACAGTAGAGCTCTCCAATTATTCAAATCTGTTGGGACCGGATTCCATCCAGATAATCAAAACTTAGATCAAATGGATTTTTTTTGAAAAAGAGGTCCATTTTAGCTAAATATTGTACTTCGAAATATGCGAGAAAAAAACTACATATTTCTAAAGGAAAACAATCAATTAAATGAAAAAGCAACACTTACATGTTAAAGTACTTACTGGTGCTTTTTATTGAAATATATGTGTGCACAGTGCTGTAAATGAAAGGCATTGCTTGCTAAACCTTTTGGTTAGAATAAGTTTTTTCACTCCCTTCATCCATTTTCGGGTAACCACTTGAAATTGAGAATTTGCAAGTGGTCTCACTCAGGCTATTCCATCCATTTCAAAGCAGTTTCAAAACGGGTAAATGCTTCATTAGCTGATGGTTCCGTGCCTGTTTCAACTTGAACATTGAGGTCATCTTCTTAACTAACATTTTCAATAAGTTTATCATCATTTGCAAGTTGAAATCTAGGGTCTGATTCACAATCCATTCGCTATATCTTCAGAACTATTTTCAGAACGCCCAGGAATTTTCAAAAGAATGATTCTGAATTCCTCAAGTGGCACGTCATTCATAACTTCTCCCTCCCCTTATTTTTGATTTTCTTGAATTTTTCCTCGTTTTCTCATTTTTTTTCCCTTTACTTCTTGACTCTAATTTATTTTTCTGAAATTCTGAAAGCGATTCGGGTAGACGGAGTTTGGATAATTGGAGTATTACTGAAGTTTATTAAAGTTTTTAATACTTAGTTAAGAGCTTTGTTAGAAATTCTAATTGAAGAAGGTTTACTTAAATAAAATGCGGAAATGCTTAGGAGTCAGGAATTGTTATACCACAATAAAAAATTAAGACAGTAGGATTTCCAATTTGCTTGTAAATATATAAAGCATCAAGAAAATGTTAAGAATTTCATCACATAGGGAATTGTCTATCAGCTAAAGGCTGTCTTAAGCTAAAGTTTAAGGGATTCTAATATCTACCACATAAACTGTTGTCTCGAAGGAACTTAAAAGTGGTAGTTAGGAATTTGATCCCAGACGCCCATGGATTGTTTTGTTAGTTCCTCAACAATCATTTTCTAAGTATGTGGGCTAATTAGACCGGGAAATACAGATAGTAGATTTCGAACCACAACAAACATCCATGGCCAAGGTGGGATTCGAATCCACGAGTTGTTGAAACGAAGAAAAGAGCGCTAACCATTCGGCTGCTTTCAGGAAGGAAGTAACAAGTAGTTCATTCTCTTTTTAAACCTTCGGCATCAATGTTTATTTTGAAATAAAAAATAAACATTTAATTTTAATATGAATTTTTACTTTATTTAAATAAAACATTTTAAAAGTCATTGACAAGATGGGATAAATTTTTGATCACCAATGAGACACTACAATAACATAATTGGTTAGGGAATACTAAGAGAAGAATAAGAGAACTATATAACAATTCGGCTACTAGCTTGGCCCAGTTACTATGGAAGAATAGTATATTTGTATTTGACACTATGTCATAGATAAATGTACAGCTAAATTCATTCGTAATTTTTTGAATATCCACCGAATTTTCTCATTATTCAGTATGACGTTTCATAAATAAGAAAACCATACTGACCCATCGTGATGGAGGAAACTCAGAAAACACCCACGCACCTACCCTGAAAGATATAGTGAACGAAAATATAAGATCCCATTTCCCGTTCTACAACAGATGGTGGGATTGAACCCGCGACTTTCCTTTCTGAAAAACGCTGTCTTTCCCCTTGACTACGGTGAACTCATTAATGTTAACACTAAATTTTAAAACAAAAATAAAAATTAAAAAAAATATAGGAACTATAAAAAACATTATATAAATAGTCTGGGAAGACAACAAACTCCTATTCTTGTTCTTAAGAGACAAAGAATATCGCAAAATGTTATAATGAAGTCTGACAAATTATGAGCATTTTGAAACTTCGCGTTTCATTAAACTTGTAAGAAGTTCTTTAATCTTTTTATTCTTTCGTTCCCCTTCTTAGTTTGGGTATCTCGTGCAATTTAGCATCCTCGAGTTTCTTTTGAGGATGTTACTTGTTTGAAGGAGTAATTTCTCCTTTTAGAATGAACTATCATTTCCAAAAGTTTCTTGACAGTTTCCTCGTTCTTAGAATATCTTATGCGCACGCATGCACACATTTATATAGATATTGTACATCAATGCATATAAATGTTAAAATGCAATCTTAATTAGGAGTTGTTTTTAATATAAAATGTATATATCATAGTATTATGAAACAGCTTTAGTGAAGTTGTACACATCTCGTGTTTTGATCAAAAGTGAAAAATTCAAGAACTCAGACTTTGAAAACAGCAGAAATGTAGTAGCTCGATTTTCGAAAGTAACTGTAACTTAAGCATCCCAATTTTTAGACATTGTACCTCTAGAAATACTTAAAATCATAACAGTGTGCACACATATTGAAATGACAAGCTCAGCAAAGCAAAATAATGAAAAGGAACTTGAAATGGAAAAGATTGATGAGTGTTGAAACGGAATGTTTTAAGAGCAAGCCCAACCAAAATGACTATAGAGCTAAATCTGTCTCTGGATTAACAATATCAATAATTAAATTTAGGAAATATCTTCATAGACTGGACGTTTACAGGAGATTAGCAATAATATAATACCTATATCATAATAATAATACTCAGGTTAAGTTGCATGTTGTTTACGCGGCTGTCTATTTTTACTTACCAAAACTGCGTTGTCACTACATGGTGAATATAACAGCTGAAAAATTTTGTAAACCTTCTGAATATATACATATGTATATATATATATATATATATATATATATATATATATTTGTGTATATATATATATATATATATATATATATATATATATATATATATATATATATATATATATATATATATATATATATCCACCACAGATGATTTTCCGGAATGATTTGTCACTGGGTAGTGAATAGCTTAGGTATAATTATGTGTTATTCAGGACAAAACCGGAAAACTCCTAAGTTTTCATCCTAATAGATTTTCATGTATAATATAGAAAAAAAATCAATCTAGTTTTATAAAACAATGATTTAGATTGAACTGAAGCTTTCTTTTCCAAAAGTTTGATCTTACCACCAGTCCATGGTAATCCCACATAAAATACTCAATTTGTCACGTAATTTTTAGCAACGATTAAGTGTTGTGGTGCATCCGTAAAAATAATCTCTCCTTACAACAACTACTACTATCAGAAAAAAACAGTATTTATGGAATTTTAACATTTATAACATTATAATCTTCGGCTATGTCACAGATTGAATCTGATATCTTTCGGGTACCAAAGTGACGCTTTTTCTTATAAGGTTACTGCTTCCTTAACGAGTTACTGTAGACTGAATTTATTCAAGAAGGCTAAATTTTAATGAATATTTTAATATAAAAAATATTTTATAAAATTAGTAATACAGTATTTGTATGTTATATAATACTATGCGTATATGCCCTTTAAATTTTTAATTTTTTTAAATTTCAGTTATAATAGTTATAAAATCATGAAAATTATTTATGAATGACATTAATTTAACTGCAAATATATAACATTATGATCGCTCTAACGCTTATTCAAGAATCACGAAATACTTTATATCAGAGGTTTGTTTATTTCCTAAAGTAAAGTACTATGCTTAAATATGTCATTATTAAATATATAATTTATGCATCACTTGTAAACAAGTTTATAGAGTTATTATTTTTCAATACTTGGATAAACGCATTTAATTTAATGGAACCAAAAAGTGATTTTGAAAAGTTTGTGATTATATAGCGATATATGTTTTTACCTACATAATTTTTATTAATTTTTGTGTGTGTGTGTGATTTGAACCATAATTCAGAAATGAATTTTGAAAACAAAATTGAATGATATAATAAATTGTAGCTATATTTGAGCTTTTGTTCACTTAAAGCTGTATCTATTAAAATAGCTGTTTAAATTAGTCTTATTCAGAATTATTTTCTTACAAATGTGATAAAAAAAACATTTTGTGTTAAAGAAACAGCAAAATAAGATTTAAATAAATATCCTAAAATAAACACCCAAAAAAATCATGAATTAATTAACAAATATTTTATGAAATTAGTTTTCAAGAATAATCTATTTGTCTATTTGTCTTCGTGTTTATTTGGAATTTTATTTTCTCTATATATATATATATATATATATATATATATATATATATATATATATATATATATATATATATATATATATATATATATATATATATATATATATATATATACATATATATATATATGTATATATATGTATATAATATTTACATGTATATATATAATATATATGTTTATAAAACATTGATATTTCTGTAAAATAAATTGCACTATAACACATTATAAATACTTCCTTATAATTAAATATAATTCTAATTCATTACTTCATTCTCTTTAGTTTTTGGTAGTTTTCCGAAAATAGGAATTCATACTGTCTGAAAAATGAATCGATTTTTTTTCTCTTTAAATAAAGAACTGTTTCCCTAGTTAGTAAATATCATTCAATGACAAAAACTCAAATTATTTGAATGCATAATTTTTAAAATAATCTGGGATATTTCATAATGTATATGGATAAATACAGACGAGAAGACCCAATTCTTATATTCCTTCAATATTTCATTTTTAAACTATTTCTAAATATAAAAGCTATTGATAAATTTAATACTTCATTGTTTTAAAAATTAATCTTTATTACTTTTATATAACCTGTTATAAATGTCATTTATCACAATTAAATAGTTTCAATAAGGTATTTGGTAATTTGACTGTACAAGAAAAACTCATGCAGAAAATTTATTGTCCATATTCATTTAGCAATTTTTTTATAATTAATTTCACAAAATATTTAACATATATAGTTTCAGTTTATAATTCAATAATACTTAAGAAAAGAGGAGTAATAAATTTCTTAGATAAACATTTATTTAGCAGTTAACATTTATATTCTTAACCACAACTGCTTGTCCACATGCCTTCTATGTCACCATGTTTAGCTTTAACAAAAAATTACGGTGATAATTATACGCTTGAATACCTGGTTCAATAATTCATGTCTTCTTTTCCAAATGGGCGTGTATGAGTTTTGTGGTTCGAAATCAACTTTGAACCTTATTTCCTGATTGAACTAATCCTGGTAAATAATAAAAATGATTATGAAGAGATAAACCAAACGATAAAAAAATTAGCACTTCTCTAACAAAAAAGTTATTTTGAAAGGATATCTTCGTTTTCTGAAAAATTTATTAGTTTTATTATTTAATTATATATAATGATATATTGATTAGACAAATAAATTTTTCCTGGTAAAGGAAACGAAATATTGTTTGACTCCACAGTACTTGTGTCACAAAGCAGCTATTGATTCATCTTCACGTAAAACTGATTTTATAAATTTACAAACAACTAATTTTCCTAGACTCTTCTAAATTTTCCTAAAAGGATTTAAATAAATGGTGCAGTTTTTGATTGATAACATTATGGTACACACAGGCTCTATGAAATTTTTAAAAATAAACTGTTGACAGTTTTATGCAGTTTTAGTAAATGTATAACTTTAAAATCACGTATATCTTTCAAACTTGTCAACTACCATCAATATTATTTACTTTACTCTATCTATGAAAACTAATTTACATTTTGCATTTGTATATCCACATTAGGCTAAATTTTTTTCATTTAAAAAAAAACCAATTTTTCAAAACAAGTCAAAATAATTCCAAGTTTTTATTAAATGTCCAGCAAGAAGCAATTGGGAATTGAAAGTGATGTATGGCATTCATCATTAAACATGCAACAAAATGTTTTGAATTTATTTTTTAGAAAATTGTGGAAGAAAAAGTTCCTTGAAGGATGTTGAAAAACATATTTTCGACAGCAAATCGTTAAAATATTGTTCTATATATTATTGTTAGCATAACATAATTCTGAATGTTTATCGGTTTGAATGCTTAGGAACCAATCAGTGTTCTTTCTTTGAGACATATGAATACATCTATACTATATGAAGTATTTATAGATTCTGTGTGTGTGCAGATGTTCACGTATATCTTAAAACAACCATTTACACAAATCAAATACCTTAAAAATGTTAATATATTAAAAAGTCCTTTAAAACCACTATACCAAAACAGTTATACTCATAAAACAAATTTATTCCCTTACCTTACTAATTTCTTGATATTGTCAATGACAATATTTAATATCAACTTTTATATTTGTATTCCCATTTTACCTTATTCTTGAGCAGCTTAAGATGTTATTTATGAATTCATTCAATATAGAATAATCCCACTGTACTAACGTTCTGGGTGAAATCAATGATAATTAAATTATTATAGCTTTTATGCATTTATAAAAAGTTCAATATATATATATATATATATATATATATATATATATATATATATATATATATATATATATATATATATATATATATATATATATATATATATATATATATATATATATATATATATATATACATATATTGCTCCTTAATTTACATAGACTGTTAAAAATAATCTACTATAAAAATGTAAATAATCTAGAAAAGAGAACAGTTGGCAGTAGAACGTGAAGTAATTTCTCATAAAAGTGGTTAAAAAAAGTCAGACAGACGAGAAAAAAAGTCGCTTTCTCCTTAATAAAAATGTGTCTGGAAGCAAAATTTGATAAAAAAAATAGTTTTGTCTTGTATGGTGTGAAAAAAAACCCGTTCCTACAAATGGAATTTTTTGTTCTTACTGTGAAAAAAAAATCACTTACAAAAATATTTTCTTTTTCTATTTCGCGAATCCTTTTAAATAGAAAAAAGTTCCCACTTTCTGGAAACAGTTTGTTATTCTTTAAGAGAAAATAGTATAGTGGAACTTAGAATAGAAACGCAGAAAGGTGGAACTTTTAATACTATTCTTTTATATTCCATAAAAAAATTGCGAAAGCCTTGGAAACAATTGGAATGTGTAATTTTTCGACTGCTTAACTTTAAAGCCGCGAATTTACATAGTAGAACGAAATGTATAAAGATTTGTATTAGGATTTAAGGCATATAATTCTCATGTTTGTAGGCTATTATATCTTGAAAAAGCAATCGTAAACATAAATATATTATGAATTATCTGTTTTTTTTCTAAAAAAAGAATAATTTTTTTCTTATACCTTCTTGAATACTGTGTTTGTAAAATCGAAAGAGATGGAAGATGTAAAAGAGATAGTAAATATAATGCTAAGAGTTCTCTTTTATTCGCAGTCAATTGTAAAATAATGTTTGCAGATAAAGGAGCTTGCTTAAGATGAGAATGGCGAAAGTGTTTTAATCTTGCGAAGTGGTAAGGAAAAATGTTTTACTGCTGTCATGAAAAAAGTGATAAAATAATTCTAATTTTTTTATATTAAGAATTGTAAGATGAGGAAAGCGGTAATTTTCAACTTAAATAAAAGAGCTGTATTATTCATCTATTCATAATAAAATTTAAAAAAAAATTTAATTCTGTAAGATACTTAGTTTGGTATATTAATAAATTTTCGGAACATAGCTAAACTATCCACGAATTATGAAATCAAAGAATGCGAATCTTGAAGGCATGAAAAGTTTATCCTACATAGTAAATAGTTGAATATCTCATTGCAGTTGGAAGTCTTGCACATATATAGTATACAGGTCATAGAACAAACATCAACAGGTTTTAGAACGGACATTAACAGTTTTTAGAACAGACATTGATAGATTTTAGAACGGACATTAACAGGTTTTAGAACGGACTTTAACATGTTTTAGAACGGACATTAACATTTTTTAGAACAGACATTGACAGATTTTAGAACAGACATTGACAGGTGTTAGAACAGACATTGACAGTTTTTAAAATAGACACTAGCAGATTTTAGAACAGACATTGACAGGTTTTAGAACGGACATTATTAGGTTTTAGAATGGACATTAGCAGGTTCTAGAACAAACATTGACAGATTTTAGAACAGACATTGACAGGTGTTAGAATGTTAGAACAGACATTGACAGTTTTTAAAACAGACATTAGCAGGTTTTAGAACAGACATTGACAGGTTTTAGAACAGACATTAACAGGTTTTAGAACGAACATTAGCAGGTTTTAGAACACGACATTGATAGGTTTTAGAGCAGACATTGACAGGTGTTAAAACAGACATTGACAGTTTTTAAAACAGACATTAGCAGGTTTTAGAACAGACATTCACAGGTTTTAGAACGGACATTAACAGGTTTTAGAACGGACATTAACAGGTTTTAGAACGGACATTAACAAGTTTTAGACGGGACAACATTAAAAGAATTTAGAACGGACAGTGGATTGTTATTACGAATATCTATGGAGAAAAATCGGAAAACTGGTATCCAGAAACAATTATTAAAGTGGATCCGCACACAGAAAGCAGAAACACGTCATTAGTCTCTCTTTATTTAACAATAGCCTAATCGTAGCTTGATGCCAATCTTCCTACAGATCATTGCCTGAATACTAATTACTTTATCAGCATCAACTGGAATTTACGTTGTAGATTATCTAATAATTAAGAACAGCTCTATGCCTATCTCTAGTGTTTCTTAATTATAAATTTACGATGTATTTAAACTTCACAGGTACGAAAAACGAAACTTTCCCATACACAAGCCAAAGTAAAAATGCTATATCCATTTTGTTCTGTTAAACAATAAATAGTATTGAGCCTACCCTTAATACTTTGAGGATTATTCTTATAACTAGCTTATGGTCTTTTCTTACGAATCCTTTGAATTTTAACAGCAAAAAAGCAGATTTGAAACTTTTAACACACTTTGATAACTTAATAATTCGCTATGTCTGAAAGCAAAACCAGAAGTCTTTAAACTCTGTGAATTAGAGTATTATATTATCAAAATAAAAAAATGATTCATTTGAAAAATATTTAAACTTCAGTAGTGCATTTATTATAAAGTTCACATGAAAAATAAAAAAAAAAAAAACAAATGCTTATTTATCTTGAAAAGGAAGATAAATTTAAGAGAATAGAAAAAAACATTTTGCTTATGAATACAAAAAAATTCTATCATTATTTTAGTATGATAGTTATACACACACACACATTATGTATTTCTGTAAGATATTTAACAAATTTTATACAATCCATTAAAGAACCTGTTAATAACGTTTTAGTTTTCCTTTCTAAAATTATGAATTGTAACTGTTGCAATATTTCAAATAAAATGTTCAATGATGAACTATAATTCATTCGTAGAATATTTAATCACATTATTTGCTTAGTTATAATATTTGACATGAATAAAATAATTTATATCAACTCAATAAATTCATAAATTTAATCTGAATATTATAGTGTATTAAAATGTTGAGAATCCTGTATAACATAGTAATTGCAAATATTTTCCATTTATCTGTGAACATAATTTTTCACTATTTTTCTTGTATTTATAGGAATACTTCATTTACATTATGCAAATATACTACTTTTCTAAGAATAATATAGAAATATAGCATATTAGAAAATAATTATTTTCAGATTTGCTTGTACTTTTGTTGAGACACATTACAAATATAAAATGTGTATTTTACTAATTTATTTTAAATTGAAAGATTATTCAATTCGTAAAATACAGACAAAATAATCTTAAATATTTGCGTTAATTTTCATTATTTTGAATTATCAGAACAACGTGTGCTTCAATTATCTCGCTCATAAGTATTTTTGTTTTCCAGTTATATTTCTCTTGAAAGTTTCTAATTATTTTTTCAGATTTGCATGATTTTAAAAATATGAAAGTTGTGAACTTAACATATTCCTACTTACTATATATTTCACTGAACAGGATTTTTAATTCCTAATTTTATCAAAACTTGATGATTATTATACACAATTCTTACTTCCGGGTCATTAAAATTTTGAGAAAATGTAGAAATTTATAAATCATTTTCAGACATTAATTTATATCTATTTTAGTTGATATATTTTATGTACCGAGTCGAATGGTTGTCTTGTTGAACAAATGATATAATAGATATAACAGATATTTTATTAAATGTGATGTGTTTATTGAACTTGAGGATGATTTCTTAAAGCACAAGTTATGTAACCTCTTGAATGCTTTTTTAAATTTCCAAATGTCTAACTACTACGCAAATTATGATTTTAACAAATAAAGAAAGAAATACAGTTTCTGATAAAAAAATATTGATTTTGTTAGCCATGTTAAATATCAACAACAATTTCGGTTTGCCAGTCTATATATATATAATAAATAATATATATATACAAATTATTCTTTTGCAGATTCTGCAGTAACAGTTTAAAACTAGTTTGAAAGATATTTCGTAAGTGTGCACTGACTGACTTCTGTGGCTCACAGGAATAATTTGATTTATGTAAAAAACTTTTCAGCTTTACATGAAGAAAACATGAATTGAGCAATCAGTTCAACGTATTTAATTTTACTTAACACAATGATTTATTAAGGGTTTGGGGCAATATTTAGAGATAATGAAATCAAATAAGCAACCAATTCCCTTGAATGAAATATTGATTTCCCTAATTAAGATGATATGGATATTTTTAGTAAACTAAACTCTTTTCCCAGCTATTGATACCTAGTTTTTTTAATTGTTGACTTTCTTAGTTAACTAAGTTGATTTTTTTAAACACTTGGTTCTTTCATATTGCGAAACTCGATATTTTAACCCTTAAGAAAATGAGCATAATTTTTCGCTTTCTTTTACAGAAATTAAAAAAAAAATGTTCAGTAGAAACTCTTCTTTTTTGAACTTTTGAGTATTCAGTATGTGTATGATTAGTTTTTTATGTCTTTCTTTACAGTTAAAATTTAACAAATATATGGCTTTAGTTAAAGTTTCTTATAATTTTTTATTTGTGAACAAAATTACACTGCCTGTAATTAGTATCTGTGTTGCATTGTTTATTATACACCAATGTATCGTGTGATCATAAACTCCATATTACAAAAATGCACTTGGTATTATTAAAATGAAATATATAGCAAAAAAAGTTATAGGGATGCCGTTTAATGTTTAAAATTTAATATTAACAAAATATAAATATCAAATATTGAATACCGATATTAAATACTTTTGAAACAGACATTTGGCATTCCCAGATGTATATACTCTATATTGCCAATAGTTCATATAATATATGAGAGTAATTTTAAATAATCTTACTAAAATACTGACAAAAAAAACTGATTTCATAATCTCGAAAACGATTTAATTATATTATGCGAAAATGCAATAATAGTTATAATTCACTTACAATAAGATATATTCTTTAAAAATGAATTATTAAATTCTGATAAAAGAAATATGTAATATAGTGATACAACAAATAAATATAAATTACGCATAATTTTTATGGTTTATTGGAAACAAAACTTGATTATATATAGAATTTACTAATAAATTTTTGCAGTAGAATACCTCATTTCGCAATAGTAATAAATATAAATGAATTGTATATGCATTATTATTAATAAACATTCTATAATCACTGAAACCTAACAAATTAAATTTATTTATTGGATACCAATCAATAACCACTTGGTAATTAATTTTGTTCCTTAAATATCTAGTAAAGTTTTAAATTACTGTGGAAATGTGACAATTCCTTTGAAAAATCAAAACAGTTTTCATTAAAAAGAATTAATATAAGCCTAATAAGGTCAAATTCTGAAAAATCAAAATACAATTTGAATACATGTTTAAAAAATTAAAAATTTACAGTTTATAAAAGTGGATATCTTATTTATAGCATAATTACTTTTATTTTAAAGTTTAATAAAAGTTCCCAATTTTGCGAGAATGTTAAAGCATTAAAGTTGCATTTAGAAAATTCATTTAAATATAAACGGCTATAACTCTTTCATAATTAACCATTCAAGGAAATTAATCATTGAAATATTATAATTATATAGATTAATTATAACTTTTTATGTGATATAATTGGTGTATCTAATATTAGATATTTTAATATCTAATAAAATTTCACAACAATAAAAACAATTTTGATTTTAAAATTTAAAATATTTGTTTGAAAATTTAAATATTTTTCATAAAATAAACTAATATAAATCTTTCATTCTTAAAGTTTAAACCATTCAACATAATTCAAAACAAGCTTTCATAATACATTAAATAAAAAATATCAAATATTACAGCGTCAGAACTATATATATATATATATATATATATATATATATATATATATATATATATATATAGTAAGCAATATCTATATATATATCATAACAAACTTTTACTATATATTTATATGGGTAGTAAACTTTTATAATGCAAATAAAAATTTAAAACTTTCGAATCAGATTTTAAATTTAAAAGTGCTTTTATTAAGCTGATAAAACCTTACAATCTTAAATATTTAAAAATGTAACTTAAATGAGCATTTAGAATGATTTATAATATTGTTACACAATCAAACATGTTATTAAGGTCAGAAATTTGCAGTTTTCCCGATATTAAATTACATAACTAATTTATATAAGTACTGCTTTGTTAGTAGGATATTTTATCTGTTTTCTTGAGGAAGATATATATAAGGTTGCATAAAGGTCTTGGTAAAACGTTTCTAGGCCTTATACTCAGTAACCTAAATACCATTTACTAAGCATTCATGATTTTATATTTTGGTACGAATCATTCTAAAAAAAGTTAAAATAAAAAGATGTTTTCAAAAAGATAAGATTCAGAAGAGTCATTGTCTTCATCAATCTGATTTCCATTTCTTGAAATCAAATAATTTCCTTTTCTCTAGTTACAAAAAAAAGGCGAAATATATTTGTATCAGTAAGCAGAACTCTTCCAGCTGAGTTAATTTTCCTACATTGTATAAGAAAGTGATTGCATTTATTTTCCGTTTTGTCTCATTTCATTTATTTCGTTCCTGAAAAGTACTGGTGGAGCGAGAAATCGAGCTAGAGTCTAAAGTCGAAACAAAGTCCAATAGAGAAATATTTATAAAATTGAAAGCCATTTTTCGTAATAATGTCAGCTGTCACATCCACTCAGGTCTGAGTAAAAAGGCGGGTAATAAAGTTTCATCAAATCCAGGCGATCGACAGCACTGGCGGGTATACATCTTATATCCTGTCCCGATACCTGTCATGCAGACAGTTTTCTAGAAAAAAAATTTCTGATTTGGATTTAGGCTAAGAGTAAGATGCCACTTTATTTATTATGTATTGGGTAAGAGAGACGGGCTTAAAAAACATCGTATGTGTGTATCAGAGAGAAAATTGCATTTACATAAATTTTCATGATATGTAGTATTTGATAAGAAATATCATCGGCCATAAATTTTGTATATGCATGATAAATCGTATATTTCAAACTACTGATATTCATTTATAATATTTAAATTTAAAATAATTCTACTTTACTTTTCATGTGTTCGTTTTGTATGAATGATGTAAAATTAAATGTATCATAAAATGTGAAGTAGGTTAATCCTAATTTGGTAATATAATACTAACGTTCAAAGAACAGTTAAATCATAGAAGTACATAAAATATTTACATTAAATAGAATTTTTTTAGGTAATTTAGACATTTCATTAGTAATGAAAATCATAATCTGCAAAAATAGTAGTACTTTTTCCTTAGAGTTGTATACTATAGTACCTTACTACTATTGTAACTTAGAATTGAAAGATTTAATGCTTATATTAGAAAATCGATAGTTTTTTAGTGATTAATTATATAAAATGTACTATTACATTCGATGACAATATCACTTAGTAATTATGTTTTATAGCAACTAAATTTAAAGCTAAATTCTTACAGCTAGGATACAATTTGATTAAAGCCATTTTCATTATAAGAAATAAATAATGTTCAAATATGAAACTATCAGTCAATATATGGTTTCACAAGTAGTGTATATGACCTACGTAAAATCAAAAATAAGTCACAAGCAATTATATGTTGTAAATTATTAACATAATTAATTTTATATCAAGGAATACAGATTTCTATATCATAAATACAGTTAATTATTAGTGCAAACACTTTTTGTTAGCTTGAGTTAGTAATTCCATGAATTGTGGTACCTAGAATTTGATAAATTTGAATCAAATTTTCACCTCATACCAATTTCACCATTCACTCAGTGTGTATACCATAACTGAAGTTATCCGCAAGAGTAAATTAAAACAAAGTGTTTCTCCGTAGCAATCAGAAAATAAAATACTCACTTAGTTTTTTTATGTTTCTAACGATAAAACTATTGGGATTGGTTGGAATTGAAATGGCGAAAACCTTGCTTGCTAAATCTGTATTTCTCTGATATTTGGTATATTAAATAAGATAACAATAAATGTATTTTTTATTGGTAATAGAAAAATAAATGTTTTTTTAGAAAACTTAAATTAAAATATATGTCATTTGAAGAATTGAAGTAATATGAGATGAAAAACAAGTAAAACCTGTTGCTTCATTCTTTCATAAAACTGGGCTAAATCATGTCAGGGAGGCATTTTAAATATGTTTTGCGTGTCATTGGTGGCATTTAGGACTGTTCTAATTACATAAACTAAACTTTATGATAGCTGACAAGTGATTTTACATCTTTTAGTTAATATTAATATTTATGATAATTATATTATAGTGTATGCGTGTGTTAGTGTAACATGCACTAAATTGCTTAAAATTATGTTTACTTCTTTTATATTCTTGATTTTGTTACATGAATACCTTAGTATAAGGAATAATTTCCAAAATCACACGAAATGTTCTAAATTTCTTAAAACTTATATTTACTAAGGAAAATGTTCGTTACGGTGAAGTTATATTAAAAATTTTCTAAAAATAACTTAATAATAAATCATAATAATTAATACATCTGAATATATTTTAAGCATGCAAGTAACTTTGAATATGAAAAAATTGAACTGCGTTAATTTTTGTTGTTCTTTTAAAAAATATTCTTTTGTTCTATAAATTATTGTTCAAAAAATATTCTGTTGTTATAAAAATATATATGTTGTTCTTTTCATCTCTATGGAACATGAAGACCAATTTCAGCAATTTAATATTTTTATGTTTTCTCAAACATCGAATTAGAATAATTTGGTTATAAAATTTGAAAATGCGATTAATTTTTTTCTAAAAATACGACTTTTATTTTCTCTTCAGTATAAATTTTGTTAACCTGTTTATATTTCAATCAAGAGCTTCATTTCAAGCACAAATTGCTGCATTTTTCAAAACTTCATAATTATTTCACGAAAAGAATGAGATTTTCTTGAATAAAATTTTGTCCACTTTGAAGCAATCTTTCGCACCAAAAGATAATCAGTTGTTATGGAAAGCATTGAAAGAAGCCGTTGGTAAAAAGTAACTGTGCTAATCGACAAATAATCAATATCAAAAAAGTTCTATAATTTATACAATTTCGAGAGTGATTTGTGTATATGCTCTTAATTTTAATTTAATTGAAGAGTTATTTTTTCAGTTTTTGAATCATTTTGTTACGTTTTTTTTAATATTAATTATATAATTGTTTACAGTTCAAAATATAGTCATTATTGATACTGTAATACTGTATCTTGGAAATCCTAATGTCTAATATGAACAGAAAAGTATTCAAAAACTTTAAAATTTGAAAACTTTTTTATTCACTGATTTTGTAGATTTGAAATATAAAATTTTATGCATCAATGTTTCACGAATCCTTTCACTGAACATAAAAGAACGACATACATTCCTAAGAAAGTTTCTTATATAAAAATAAGATTTCTGAAACTTTTGAGAAAGACTTTGTGCTAAATTATTTTTTATGGATGAAGTTTATTAAAAGTATGTATTTATCTAATAATTAGGATTTATGTTCACAGAAGCTTTTCAAGTATATTTTTTTAATTTAAAAGTTATTTTTGGCTACAGTATAAAGTTGCAATGAAATTTTGAGGTTATCTGACTAATGAAAATTATCAAGATTATCATTTAACTCGGTATTTCATAACAGAAATGAAGGATATTGAAATTCGTTGGCTTAAATTAGGAATATGATACTCTTAAAGATCTAGGCAATGAAAGAGAATCACTAAATGCCATTTGTTCTCAAATTGTTTCCAGTATTCAGTTTCTGTAGGACCAAATAAGTACGCTTTAAATGTTTAGGGTTGAAAATAAAGACCATGCAATTTTTTTGGCAAGGAACTAGATAGGATGCTTTCGAATTTCCATAATTATGCTAAAATATTATTGTAACGCAATTAGGTAGCAAAATATTTAGCTATCGGAAAAATTGAGATTTTTTTCAAAACAATATAAAGGAAAAAAAATTCCTTAAGACATCAAAAGGAGGAAAACAAACTCATCCATTTATTTTTTAAGAAAATTCTTCTTCCACGAAGGTTCTCAATTGTAATCAAGTTTCACTAATCATATACAGGAGGGATAAGTAGGAGCTCATTTTTCTGATTCCAATTACAACTACCCTAGAGGAAAAAGGAAGTTAAGAAAAACACAATTTCCATATCAAGTCCCTTTAGGGAAAAAATAATCCCTAAAATAAAACTTCTCAAGCAAAGAGGAAAAAGAAATTTTGTTGACTGTTTTTCTCGTATTTCACCACTCCCAGTGGAATGGTGAAACTAACTCTAAGTTTGATAGACCAATCAGGATACAGCTCTTTTCCTGTCTCTAAGCACTTAAGCTTTCATATCCATTAGTTCAACGCACAACAATGTCTTTGATAAGGAACATCAGGCGGTCTACGCCATTAGGACGATGGGATTTTGGAACACTTGTGACTGTGTAAATCCCTATTTCGACTCGGGATTTTTGCGAATGTTTTGCCAGAGTGAGCAATTAGTTGAGAAAGTATTTTTAGAATGAATTCTCTTTAGCAACCTTTAGCTTATAAGGATTTTCTTTTCAGTCATCTTTATATTCCGTGATCCTTAAGATTTTTTGAAAATTCTCTAATCTCTTAGTGTCCTTTTGGAACAAAATTTATGCGGATTCTGGAGCTGGGACTTAAGGATTGTTTTATTACTAAAATATTTCTGATGATTATGTAATTTATAGCTTGAGGATCATTCTTGGGAATATTTGATCAAAATAATTTTCTTAATTACAGTTTAAATAATTTTCCAATTTTATGTATTCAGTTTCTTGTTAAATATAATGAAATTAAAATTATTAATCAAGGAAAGGTTTCAATACTGGATTTATCATTGAATAGTATTTTGAGAAGTTTTCTAGTTTCAATAAAAAGAAACAATAATTTAGAAAAATAGTACCAAATACCGTTTCATCTATTAAAACAATGATTTAATATCTAGTAATATTGCACAATGGAACTAGGATATTGCAATATCCCAATTAAATAATAGAATCAGTTATTAAGTGAAGCTTTATCCAATTTAAATATAGTATGCAAGGTTTGTAATTTTGAATTATAGTCAAATTTTAAAATAAACATTTTTGAGTTTAATATCTTTCTCACATTACTCCAGTAGTAACATTAAAATGCAATTAGTTATTCTGAATATTTCTTATTATTTGGGATACCTATAGTCCAATGATTAAATCCACACTCAGAACAAATAAGTACATTCCCAACCATAAATTTTCTATAAAAGCAAAATTTAACATCATGATTATCCTAATCAAGTGCAACGGATTTTCTTTTTTATCTCTGATAATAGTATATAAAACTGAAGTTATGGCACGACAGCTC
Organism: Latrodectus hesperus; assembly: GCA_037975125.1. NCBI lineage: Eukaryota > Metazoa > Arthropoda > Arachnida > Araneae > Theridiidae > Latrodectus > Latrodectus hesperus. The sequence goes on from CM075855.1 coordinate 38,182,824, forward strand.
ATGTTAGTCAAAGCCTACAATGCTCATATATCTATTTTCCTGACCATGGGCCTTAATATGTGAAGCATAATTTTCGGTTAGGTGGTCAGCCTAACGCGAAATCCCCAGTGTTTGGTTCCCAAGTATGCTTGGTACTCTGTTTATCGACCCACTGAAAGGATGAAAGGCAGACCTTGACCAACAATAGGATCAAATCTTGGACCTATGCTTTGGGAAAACGAAGTGCTACTACTAAGATACCGGGATTCGATAACAGTATCAGAATTTCTTAATATTCATTACTTTTTGCATCGTTACAGAAGAAATTGTAGATTAATCTCTAAAAATTATGGTAAAAGCTTATAAATTATTTAAGCTATTATTTTATTACCTTTATTTTAAGCAAATGATACAACTGCTAATTTGTAAGTACATGATTTTCTATCTGGAAATTTGGATATCGGATTATATAAAATGAGAAACTACACAACGGCGATAGCTGTAAGTAACTCTAATTTTTGTCTGTTTACAACGTATGTGTAGCTATTACACTCGGCGCTTATGATTATGCCATTTTTTATGAAAGTAAAGGCATTTCATGTTATATATTTTTATCTATAATCTAACTAAATTTCACTTTGTTCAAAAGGAATTCAAGTATGTTGAAAATACTCCATCTTGGTAAAAGATAACCAATGATTATTGTTGTTACTTGTTTTAATAATAACTATTAATGTGTTTGTTAATTATTAATAATAATACTATGTTTTACGAACCTTATTTAATTACCTGTTGGTAAAACTAATCAATAAGAGCTTAGTATGAGATCAAACTCTCAATACGGTTAATAGTCATTAAAATTTTAATGTTTTGTTAAATTTATAATGTAATAGAAAATTATAAATACCGTGTAAGAAATTTACTTCTTCTTTAGAATTATTGAGATATTATCCCCCTGATCTTGCATAATGAAGACTAGTTCACCAATTTTGAAAAATAAATTCTTTTATAAATGAAGAATTTTACGTAAAATTAATCAGTTATATAATGTAGAAAATTCTCTAATGAAACTTATTATTTTTAATATAAAGTATCCGAAAAATAGATAAATAAAATTGTGATGAAGAATATATTTAACATATGAAATTTCAATAAAGATTCTCTCATTTCAATAAAAAAATATCAATTCTTTTAAATGTTGCGTATATTACTCTAAAGTGGTAATTATTGTTTTTTTAATTAATAAAAATTATTTGGAAAGATTTAACTATGCATTTTTGTTTCATTATTAATCAAACTTTAACATTTAAGAAAAGTATTACATAAAACTCTGTACAATCAACTTTATAGCTTAGTAATTACTCATATAAAATAAATTTCATTGTATACGATCGAGAGCGCATTATGTAAACTGATTTCATTTTAAAATAAATTTCAATAAGCGACCCAAAGCTTATAACGATATATTACATGCTGTTAAGAGTATATCTGAGAGGAATAAAACACGAGATTCCCGATGAAACAATTTTATTTTTTATACCTTGAAATAATGACAAACACAGAGGAGAAACATTGATTTATAATTGAGAAGAGCAAACATTGCTTTAGAAAACAGTGCCAAAAGCAAGTTTGAAGTACTGTAAATCATAAAAATTCACGTGAAAGGTTGAAAATATTACTGATGCACACAAAAATGTCTTTGATTAAAGCAAAATATTTTTATGATTTTTTAGCTGCATCAATTTTTTTACACTGTCATGCTTAATTTGATTTTTTCCTCTTTTGGTGATCACATGATTTCAATAATTTTTACTATTTTAATGATATATAGCCTCCTTTAAATCACTAAAAATATTCTGACTAGGCAAATATTACTGCATAAAACGTAGAATGATTTAGTAAATTTAGATAAAAGTACGAAGTAATATAATTTTATTTATTCCTGCATTATATTTCTTTTATTATTCAGTTGTAACATCACTATTTCTAGGTAATAAATATAACTGAATCAACAGAAGAAAAAATATATGTATAGAAATTAATTAATATGATCAAAATATTTTTCTCTGAAATGATAACTAGTATATTCAACTATAAATATTTATAAAAACAGTAGTTACAATTGTTTTCTTTACTATAATTAACTTAATTAGTGTTTTATTGTAGTTAAATTAATAAAAAATGTTGTAGTAACATATTGAAACAAAGATTAATAAATCTCGATTCATTTCAAACATCTTTTATTATTTGTAAATAGAAATTGTTTTTTTATAAACTTTTTAAACAATCAAAAATAATCTTTATTTGACTCAGGTTATGTGAAAAAATTATTTTAAATCATTAATTTTGAGCTATTTTTCCTTATATATCCATATTTAATATTCCCTTACTTTAATCAAATTTTAACTACGAATGGTATTTTAAATAATGAAGTATGTTCATTTTAGAATAAATTTATAAGCCAATTTTAAATTAAAGCATTAGTGCCACCCAAATAATTGAACTGAATATTTTAATTCAAATAAAAAATAGCTATTAAATCACAGTATATAATTACTGTTATATACTGTGATTAAATAAATTTTAATAGCATTAATATATACATAAGAGAATAAAATAAATGTTTCTTACAACCTAACAGAAATTGGTATTTCTTTAACTGCAGAAAATTATAATACATAATGTTTAAGGGAAAATGTGAAATATATTTTAAAGCAATTAATTTTAATATTTAGGTTGGCCTGAATGAATAACACGCTTTTATAATTCATACATATTATAAAAATTATTATATTTTGAAAGTAGTTATACTAGATATGGTGAATCAAACATAACTATTAGTTTTTACAGAGATTTTATGTTTGTTGTTGTTTGTTTCAAAATGGAAATTTTAGGAAGCATGGCAAATTTTAATTTCAACAATGAAAAAGATTTATTTAATAACAAATTATCTTCATAAGAACCTGTTACAATGTGGTGGATTACAGATACCTGAAGAAAATCATTAATAAATTGTGAAAATGATTAATCCATATGCTCATTAAAATTCATGGATCTTACGACGTATACCTTTTTTATGCTTTACATAAAAACTGCTTATAAACTAGTATTTCGCAATAAACTATCAATATACTGAAAAAAATTCTTAATTTACTTATATGCAAAAATGGTAGCATAAAAACATAAGATTTATTGAGCAAATTATTTTTTGAAAATGAATAAATATCATAATGAAAATTGCAAAACCCTTAAATGAAAATATTGTTGAATATTTTACCTTAAAAAGGGTAGTTAATGGCTTACTAGAAAACTGAAAAAGAGAAAATTAATACTAGTAAAAATATTGATAAGTACTGTATTGATGTTAAGCTCTTTGTTTGAAAATAAACAAGTGTAAAACCAAAAATTATGAAATTTGTTTAAAATTTTAATATTATAAATTTGTCTGTACAAGCCCTAAAGAATTAATGGAAGGTTTTGTAACTTATAAAGAAAAGGAGCATATTTTTTATGATTTTTTATTTTATTTTCAGAAAAAGATTTTTATATATATGAAATAAACAAAATTTGACCGCTTTGGTAACATCAAAAGTGGCCACCATTTTCCCTTGAAAGCATTTTATTTCTCTGCTGAAATTGCTGACATGAAGATTAAAACATGCATTTAACGTAAATGAACACTTATTAATGAAATCTAGATTATTATTTTTCTGAGTGGGATCCATGGATAAAATTTATAATAGAAGTTTATACATAGAAAATATGAGAACTAAATTTCTTCATAAATGTTCACGTGCAAAAAATGTGGGAACTGAATTTCAATCAAAAAAGATATAGTATGGTAAATTATATAGTTTTACAAAAACAAATTGATTATGAGTAGATAATTGCTCAATGATCTGGAAAAAGTTACTATTATGAAAAATTTCATTATAAAAATTTTTGAAATTTTTACTACGAAATATTAACCATTTTATATTTACGTATATTTTTTTGAAAATGTTTTTGATGCAAAACTAAAGTTTTAGTTTTGCATCAAAAACATTTTTTTAAATTAAATTTGAATAGTTCTTCACTAAAATAAGAAAGAATTGAATGCTTTAGTGATTAAATGAAGTTTCAAATCTTTTCGATACTCGGAAGGATTTTGGCCATTTTTCTAGAACTAAATATACCAATTCACTCCAAATTAGCTTCATCAGGAGTTTAAAAGTTCCTCAAACGGAGAAGGTTTGATGGCTATTTGAATGGGAAACCGTTTGAATAATTGTTTGAGCCGACCAGAGAGGCAATTTTGATTCCGATTGAGGGGTGGTGAAAAAGACAGAAAGCTTCGCCAAGGCAAGCACGAAATCGCAAAGGGCACCCACTGAAAAGGTATCTTCATCCAAGGAACGTAATTTATAAATAGCCCTTTCGTTCCTAGACTCATCTCTAAGTAATTTAGTGCCGGCGACGTTGATTGGTTGCACCGGTATCAGTGACCGAATTCCGTAAAAGGGTGACTCTCTCTGTCCAGAATCACAATCGTAGTTTGAAGTGGTGGAGCCTAATGAGCCACGACTCCGCAGTCAAAGTCAGCTAATATTTGGAACGGTGGCAAGGTTTTAAATGAATCCCCAAAAGAGGGGATGTTTCGATTAGGTCGAGATAAAAGTGAGTTTGGCAGTTGCGTTTAACTCGTCCATCATTGCCGGTGGCTGGGACATAATCAGGAGTTGTCTGGAATGAATTATAAAATCATTCGCCCCAACTCACATTAACTTCAGAAACTTCATTCATTTATTACGTTCACATGCAATTCATATGCCAATTTATAGTTTAAAATAATAAATCTTAAATATTGTTATGAAACTTAGCACACAAACTGAAGAAATTAAAATATCCTAATATGGACTGCATATATCAAATAAAAACTACCGTTGAATTTGAGAAACATAATTCAATCATTGCAATAGAAAATATTTTATCTTCGCTTTTGTCATTATCTATAATATGTTTAACATTATAAGCTATCAAATTAAGACACTTGCATAGATAACGTTGCAGTCAAAAATCATTCCAAAAAACTTAAATTAAGTAAAAAGAAAATCGAGCTATGGTGGTCTATTGGTTATGTAACCGGCTTTCCGTCCAGAAGGGTGAGGTTCGATTCCCGATGCCACCAAAGACCTACCGAATACATGGGATGTGCGTGCTCGTTAAATCTGTGGAATCGAGTGTCCTGTGGTCGATCGTTGAGCAGTCACCATGGGTGTAATGGTCTGGAGAAAATTTCCTACCCCTCAAGATCAGTGTCAAAATTAAAGGAATGGATCCTCTAGTGGTGCCATCTATCGGAGGAGTTTAGAGCAAAGTCGTACTTTCATCTTCGTGGTACTCTGGTTAAATGAACCCTACTGACTTAAATTCGCATAACCAACGGCATAGCGAGCTTGTCTTGTCCAAGTGTCATAAGCAACAACAACAAAAATCAAATAAAAACATTTCTTCAGGAAGAAATATAAAAAACTCGCTATTGATATATTTTTATTCATTTCTAATTTTTTGTTAATACAGAATCTTTTTTCACTCAGGATTTCAAAAATGCAAGGAATCTTCAAGAATAGGTACAAGCTGTTTTTTAATTCAATGAACTCTCTGTGAAAGTAAAAATATTCCGAAAATATTCTAGATCAACTAAGAGAAAAAATGCACAAGTATCGAGAAATCTCGAAACATCAATCTTTTACCTTCTCCATATTTCTCTCAAAAAGTAGAAAGACACGGTTGAAGTTATATTGTTTTCTCGATGCGCAGCCGTTCTTTCCTGTGAGATTCCAAATATGTCACAATTTTTCTAATTTGACATTCTTGGATAAGAAAAGATGACCCGAAAGATAAGACATGTTATTTTTTATTGTATTTCAAAAAAGAAGTAGAATAAAAAAAGGAAGGGACTTCTAACTGGGGAAAAAAGCAATATATTTTAGTTTTCCTAGCATTCCCAGCGATATCTATAACATTTTCCTTCCCGTCGTTAGAAAGGGATAAAAAAAAAGTGATGGATCAGTCATTGGCGAGAAAAAAATATCGCCAAATAGTATAGGAATAGAAAACACCATAAGTTTTCAGTCTCGTTATTTGAACGAAAATATGGTGTAGGCTTTATTACGCAAGCCCTTATTTTACAAAAGAGCCCGAGTTACGAAGCTATCTAACCAGGAAAGTAATTTTCCTGGTGGTTCTATTTCCCCATTACCAGGGATATTTTTATGATCTTCTGGAGTAGTACTTCAATTGTTAAAGGAGCATTTGATGTTAAAGTATGTTTTCTGAAAAAGAAGAGCGTGATTTGTTGGCGGAATTATTTCCTAATAAAGAAAGGCTTAAATAAATATTGCAGAGAAGAAGGATTTTCAAGGAAATTATTCAGAGTATTCAGTTTTATTAATAAATGAAGATGCTAAAAATAACTTCAAGTAATTCACGTTGATATTAATATCATTAACGCTACAAAAATAAAATTTTAAATTATTTCTGTTTTTTTAAGAGTTATATTTAAAGAGTTATATTAGAATATTATAAGAGTTCATCGTAAAATACTTTTATTAACAATTTTTTAACTGTTACTTATTTTTCAATAGTTACTTATTTTTCAATTGTTACTTATTTCAATTGTTACTTAATTTTACAAATTTAAGAAACACCTACATTTTTTATTTTAGTGTTTTCTTAGACTGCATAATTGAAGAACATAAAGAGCGGTAATCATTTTTCTCCCCATCTTTTAAATAATATATTTAACCAAAATTCTAAGCTTAATAATTAATTTCTACAGAATAATACAAAATTACAATGTGCTTATGAGTTTTTTATGGTGACTTATTACGAAGTTTGACTTCAGGCAAATTATAGTATGAAAAATTATTCAAATGATTTAACATCTATGGAATATAAGAGAAAAAAAAACCAGCGTCTTTACACTGAAAAATAATTATTAGGCACAGGTGCCGTATAATCCATGATTCCAAATTCTGAATTTTTTTGGCGATGAAGAAATGTTGCCAAAGTGACGTATCGTGACGTGCATGATGACGTAAATACTAGGATTACCAAAATAGAATTTTCTGCATAATCCTTATAGGTCTCCATATGTATGACGTAATAAAAACGAGGTTGCCAGATATATAAGAAAATCCGCCAAAAAAATCGCCAATATCAGAATTTGGCATCATGGATTATGCGGCACCTGTGCCAATATCTATAATATATGCATTAATATGGTAACAGAGTAAGAGTGTATACTTATCTATAACTTGTCACAAAATCATCAGAAAGAAACACAATATAAATTTCAAAAGTTTGTCATTTTAAGAAATCAAATGAGCGAGTAAAAATATTTGCATTAAAAACATTTACTGATAGCAGAAATGCAATTATTTGTTCGCAAATTTTTTATATTATTCATTTATTATTAGTATTAAAGCAACATGGCTGAGGTTTCTTTACACATAATCACCATTTCTCAATCATAAAAAAAACATCAAGTTTAATTCAAATTAATGTAAAGTTGGCAAAACATTAAACACTAAAATGAGATAAAAATGTTAATCTAATATGAGAAGCAAAGGAATATTTTTTTAAACTTAATTGACTTTAACTTTAACTGGAATAACTTTACACAAGTAACATTAGAGTGTGTGATGACGTTGATAGTACGTCACAATGAAAAGGATGACTGATACTCAACATGTCTTGATTTCGTTTGGATTGTATGGCAATGATGTATGGGAAGCATTCACCTTGTTAAGTCATAAAAACAATAATTATAATTTTTTTAATTTTCTGTAAGTTAGATATATTTATATCCGATTCTTCCAAGCAGGTAAAGTGGCGCAACCTTTCCTATTTTGGACCTTCCGCTATAAAGCCAACCAACAGGAGTAGTTTAATTAACCCTATCATACATTTATCACCATTTTTATTCTTTTCTTTCGTAAACGGGCTTTATATCATGTTCATTTATTTCTTTCGAAAATTAAATTGCGTGTAATGGCTCAATCCTTAATTTATAGAAGTCCGTGCATATTAAAATTTCATTTACAATGAAATTCTTCAAAATATTCGTTTTCCTTATTTTATAGAATATGCTCTTTCGTTTGAAAAGTTAGTTGCATTTCAAGTGAAGAATTCATTGAAAAACTATTTTACTTAAAGTGTGTTTTTCTGCTAATTAGTATTCACATTGTTAAATAAGAATGTGCGCGAAAATAGCGATTAAATCGATTATAATTTCATTATTCAAAGTAGTATTGTTTAAAATAAAACTAAGACATAATTACAATTCGAAAGTAAAATAGTTGAAATATATTTCTTTAAATAAAACAATACGTGTGTGCAATTAATTGTCAAATCAAATAACATAAAATCATAATTTTTAAACATATTTCCTTTGAAACAGAAGTTTTCTAATAAAAACCTATAACTAATGTGATTGTTGCTAATACTATAATTGTTAAGAATACATTGCCATATTTTTGTCAGTTGTAATATTTTTGGAAACTCACTTACAGATTCAATTTCATATAAAATTATGAGAGTTTCTCTCATCCTATTTTTCCTTACACTTATGATGAGAATTGATATCGATTGCACAATATTTGCTCCAAAAGCATGTAACATCATTCGCTTTGTAACGTAAGGGAATTTGCAGTTAGAAATGCACAAAAAATTTGAATTTAAGACATTTTAAATTATATTCTATTTTTTGTAATCTGTTATACTTACAAAAACCAATAACGTATATAGTTTCTGTAATTATAATAATTTTTACTACATTAGGAGATTCTTTTTTATTTAAGGCTTCTGAGAAGGTAAATAAGATTGTTCTTAGCTTGAATTAATTTGCAGTTACAGTTAGAAGAAATAAGCTGTAAGAAAAGAAAAGCAGTTTTTCTGATGTGCACTTTTATTTCTGAGAAACCAATCTTCCAAAAGTACTCCTGAGGGTGAACAATATTTTTTTTCAGAAATTTTTTTTATCCCTTACTTCTAATTTCCTGATCTCTAAATTGATATAATAGCTGGTAAACAATTTCTTCTCTAAAATCGATGAAGTAACAAAAATAATAGCTTACTTCCACTTTTTTATACAGAAAATATTTTATGATGTTAGAAAAAATATTATTCAGCTAGAAAAAAGTACATGTTTTTCGCCTTTATGACTTAAAATATTAATCTACAACTTAGGGCTATTAAAATAATTTTCCTAATTGTGCAAGCATTTTATAAAGCATTATAAAAAAGTGCTCACAGAAACTGTTATGAATTAAACATAAATAAAATTCTCATCTATTTGAGCTTGGTATATTATTTCAAAACCAATTCAGTTTAAAAAACACATCTGATAGCAGTTATTTATGAATGCAAATAAAAAATAAAAAAACTAGAAAATAATTCTGATATTTCGTTATTCGGTTACATTGAGCTATCGGTTAACGGACAGTTCGGACTATGAACAAATAGCACAACGAAAATTTTCACGAAAGATTTTTGTGTTCGAAAATTAACACATAGTCGGATAACGAACTATAAATAATTCTAACGAACACTTATCGGCTTTCGGAGCGTAATGTGAAGTGTTGCCAAACCCCATGACTCCAAAAATCATTTTTCATCTCTCATGATTTATTTTATTTGCCTATTAAACTTTAAAGTTCTATATTGGAAAAAAATCCAAGTAGAGAATATTTATAGTGAAAGTAGGCCACTAGTTTCGGTTTTAATTTCATTCAAAACCGAAACTGACTGCCGATTGAACCTGATTAGTTTTGATTTCAATCAAATCTGAATTTGGACCAATGCTGATATCTAACATTAAATATCTATTGAAAAAGTGAAATGATGTCAGAGCAATGGTCTTAGAATGACACCCAAACCAAGCTGATATCAATAAGGTTGGGGATCTTTACAGCAATATGCCCTTAATCGTTTCAAAAAAATCCTGAAAAAGAGACAAAAGCAATTGGCAAGGAACATGTTCTTTAACAGCCTAGGAACAAAATTATGTAAAAGATTGATTAATATTCAAGACCATATGTTATGTATTATTTTCTAACAAATTTACTAAGATGCATCCTTTTTTTAAATTTAATTTTTAGCATCTCCAGAACGAATTAATCGACTTCACAAAAAGTCTATGTAAATCAATGATCTGTTAACGAACAATTGGGCCAGCGAACATTATTTTGTAAATGATTAATTGAAACTCTTTTTAAGAAACGTTTTTGAAATTGGCCAAAAAACCAACAATTACACTCACTTTCATGATGACAACAAAAATTAACAGCTGTTTTAAGAAGCGAGAAAGAAATTCTGTTTCAAGCGTGATTGTTGTGTTTTGGAATTCATTTTACGAAGCATGTTCCAGTCTGATTGGCAAGACGTGACCACAGAGTAGCAAACGAATTATGGTAGAGGCTGATTCCTATTGTTTAGTTCTAGCTGAGTAAATAAACCATCTATGCCTGAAGTTATTATAAGTTTGAAATAAAATCTAAGCATATTTTTATCTAATTCAGGATTAAAATATGATTTGATTAAACTGCAAAATTCCTCTAATTATATACTATCATTAAAAAAGAGTAGTTTGCATTTGTAATCAAAATATTATTAATTAATAAAGGGTTTTAAATGAAGTTATATACATTTACAATGTGTAGTATATAATATTTATTTTGTAATTGCTCTAAATTAAATTTTTTAATGCTGTGACTATTCAATACTATGAACTATTATATTTTAATACGCTGTTTGCTAATACCCAAGGATAAAAATTTGTATTGGACTCAAAAACTATCAGTTATTTTGATTGATAATGAACTGACCATCAACATTAAATTAGTGATGAGGTTATACATCCTAACCGCTATGCATTTTAAAAGTAGAAGCTTAATACAAAATGGTAGAAAATATTGAAAAGAATTTATACTGAAAATAAATAATCACAAATTGCAAAATTTTCCACATCATAAATTAATCTTACATCAATATTACAAATTGATATCTGGACGAATACATTTACCACTTCAGATAAGATTATCTTTGTCATTTTATCGCTAATTTATATACAATATTTTAAACATCATGATAATTGTTTGTAATGTCATAAATGTTGGAGTCACTCTAATATTATCTGAGTTTATTGTTTATGAAAGCAATTAGACGGTGAAAAACGCCTGATTCTCACCTCCGTTTTTAGAGGATTGTCCATGATACTAAGTATTTACTAACAAAGTACTGTCATTAGCTAATTACCTAAAATTTCCTACTATAGCAGATGAATCATCTTCAACTATCTAATTAAATCCAAGTAAAAAGTTTTGTTTTAAACTAATTAGCTAAATATTCAAGTTACGAGCAATATTTTCAAATTAGCTTTTTTGCATAATTTTTGTTATAATCTTTTAATATTCAATGTAGTAATTCCAGTTCTATGTATCTTAAAATACAAGAAAAATATGAAGACTTATAGAATGAAATTAATGCTTTCAAATTCTTTAAGTATTAAAAATTTTGTAACCAAATACTTCATCCTCTTTAAAATATGTGTTCATTATACTTCTTTAATCTTCTGGAAATTTTTATTTGTTGTGAAAGATGGAATACTTTGATCTCTTCAGGTATCAAATAACGTCATTAATGATAATGTTGTCAATCTAATAATGATTGGAGGATAGATAATTAATCTTCCCGTTTTGCATTCTAAAGAATATGATGGCTAAGATTCCCTCGCAAATATTTAAGAGCCAGATCAAATTATCCTTCTTTTTAAGCATTATTTACGCTTCACGCTTGTATCTTAGCAACCGATTCCTCACATCTTGCGAACATTCTATTTAAAGCGATGGGCATCAAATGAAGTGAAGAGAAGAAAACTTCGCTAGGAGATCATTACTTAGAAAATTTTCTTTTTGGCAACAGCAGAAATCGTGGTCGGAATTCTTTTTTCCCCCTCATGGAACATCCGAAAAGGATTCTTTCGAAAAGAAATTTCCCTTCTCTTTTACTGGATAACAGCCAACTCGTGAATCATACAGCAACAAGTCTTCGCTAGTAAATAATCCTTTGCCTAACTTTTGGCGACTTTTTCTTATTTATTCTTCTGTCTCTCTTTTGCTTAGAACTGCATAACTTTTCTCCGCATATATTCCTTTTTCTTTTTGCATTCAGGAATATAGTTACCGAAGCTGGTGCAGACGATTTGTTTTCCTTTATCTTTCTCACTTTTTCAAAAGATTTATTGACTCAAAACGTGAATCTATATTTTATTTATGAGTGGATTCGATAACTGTGACCATTAGTGCATAAAACAAGCTAAGAGTTTGGATAGTTTAAGATAAACTATAACCATCATTTGATACTATTTTATTTTGAAGCATATTAAGTAAAATAAGTACTTAAAATATGCCAATTTATGCGAGCCATTTCAATTGCATTTAAAAATATTGTTTTAAATACCCATCTATTTTCAATTATTTAAATTAAATAGTTCATTTATATTTAATTAATTGGTTAGAAATACCGAGGAAAAGAGTTTAATTTTATTTGTCCAATAATATAAATTTGAAGACTCAGAATATTTTGAATAAAGATGTAAAGATGTCAGAAAATTAATTTGCAATTATGTCATCATGAATTCATATACATGGTTCATTATTCAACTCTGATGTGACATAAAACTCAATTGCATGACAACCTCTAGTGGAATTGTGCGCATACCATTTTCTTGACCATGGGTGCTGAGGTGAGAAGTAAATATTCTGATTAGGTGGTCACTCTAACGCCAAATACCCTGCGTTTAGTTCCCAAACACGCTTGGTACTCAGTTTTATCAAATCACTGAAGAGATGAAAGGCGGATTCGACGTTCCCCAGTCAGAATAGAACATCGGACGTGTGCCTTAAAAGCGTGCAGTGCTACCACTACCCCTCCTGGCATCTCTAATGGGGTATAAATTTGTAAAAATGTTGGCATAAATAAATTTTTGCATTATAAAAAGCATTTCTCAAAGTTCAACTTATGTCAATTTTTTGAAAATATAGTTTATTTTTTTGTGATATAATATTAAGATCGATAAATTAAAGTACCACTCTAATGATAAGTGAATATTGATATACCTGGTGGAAAGCTACCAATAAAGATATAAACTATTTCTTGACACTTATTGTACTTTTTACCGTGTGTGTTGTGCTTCAAAAATTTAAAATTATCCACATAAAGGTAGGTTTTCCAGGATGCTGTTTATGTAAGCATTTGTAGGGTTAAGTTATTCAAAATCACAAAAATTATGCACATGATAGAATGTAAGCACACATGATATAATTAAATTTTCGGCAGTTTGTTTTATATTAATTACAAATAATTGAACAAGTGGATGATATGAGACTTCAGATTCTATTGATTGATTAATCGATTACATCACAAATATTAACTGTTTTACTATTATGAACTATAATAAGTTTGATGACTTTTGAGTTTTAAGTGTCTGAATGTGTAATCTACAACGCGTTTCTCAAAACAAATATTTTATGAAGTATATTTGCAAACTATTGCTAATTAAATGTTGCTTAAAAATGCAACATGTTGAAAGAAAGGAAGCTGACAAAACATATTTTGTTATTCTACCCAACAAGCACTTTGAAAGGGGTATTATCTTCTGAAATGAATCTATGGTAAAAGGTTGAGCTAAAATAAACCATTTATTAATCAATACATCAAAGCGTTTTGTAAACAATGTGGTTATACTTCTCTTTGTGGGTAATTCATTATCTCAAATATGCTTGGAAAGAAACACAATTTGCCGACAAATTAGTCTTCAAGAGCAACATGTGATAGAGGAGGAACAACAGGATGTTCGATAACTCTGTCCTTTTGGAAACTAGCCAAAATGAGAACAATAGCAACAAGTAGTTAAAACCATTAACATTTCTTTTAGTCAAGAAAAGTTGTCGATAAAAGAGTTTTTTATCTCAAGAACTCAAGAGAAATTATCCTTTTTCTTCCTTATAGTAAAGGAATTAAAAGAAGTTTTCACATTAGTTAAACAGTATTATTTGTAAAGAAATTTTATATGCACTGATGTCCATTTGAACATTATTGTTTTTACATGAATAAATTTATGAAATGACATAAACTTTGATAAATGACACCATATGAGGATGGGTGAAATTTTCAATTAATGTCCCAGAAGTACCTTATTGACCCAGTTTAAAAAAAGCACAGACAATATTCATAGTTAATAATATTCAACCATTATAGCGAGCAAAATTGTAGTAAAAATTAATGCCAATACAGATGTTGACATCTTTATTTTGTTAGGAATGGGACTTTCATTTCTTTTCGCATTTCAAAATTAGCCAAGTTTCATATTTAAGGCTTATTCTTAGTCTACAAATATGATTTTCAAGTATTTTTTACGAACATAATGTATTTCTTCCTTTTAAAATTTAAAGAGCAATACATTATTGAATACTGTATACTGTCAATTAAAGATATAATCAATAGTTATACTCTCACTAACTATATTAGAATATGGTGTGATGTATACATAACTAGTTTACTTAAGCGAAGTATTAAACAAATTTAATATAGAAGTTTTTTTCATTCGAACTTTGTTTTCAAACAAGACACACAAATGTTCTTGTTTTATATAAAAAAAACAACCAGAAAGATCAAGTTAAATCGTACATTACAGAAATGCAATCAGTTTTTTCCGCAATGTTGATGCGTGCGTTTATTGATTATTCTCATGACAGCCATTAGAATAAGAAATCTGGGAATTCTTATCTGTTCCAGTTGGTCTATGCAAGATTTTACCCAGTCCCTATTATAACAAGGCAAACGTTTTACCGCCATGGTTTGAAGAAATCACGTAGACACCTCATGAATTATAAGTGAATATACTGAATAATTCGAAAGGAAGAAATCGTAAATAGTTCAGCATGGATAGTATAATGAACATAGTACAGCTAACTTTGATGTTTCCTAAGATCTACACCAACGCCATGATTATGACAGATCTTAGCTCTTATATTGCGATATATTGCCCGTTCCAATGAATTTTAACTTAACATATCTAGGTTTGGCAGAATTGTGGATGACATATTTTGTTGTCATTCCTCCAATTCCTATTTGCAATCATCTGTAATTAAAGTACGGTTTGTCATTGGGCAGACATTGGGCGATATCAACAGAATTATCTAAGACTACATCTTGTCTTTTCTGATTAAAAATAATTATGTTCGATTATTGCCTACGACTACTATATTCTCCTATTCCATTTACCACAAATAAAACATACTATCTATTTCTACTGACGAAGCTGACTAATGTTGCTATTATTACCAAAAATGGATGGTCCTGGTAATAATTTTTCAAAATACGTACCCCTAAATTTCCTGAAAAATAATGAATAACTTATTATTTTTGTTATAATGTGTGTATTAAATAAATATTATTGTGTCATTTGCAAGGTATGATAAATTTAGCTACCTGATATTTATATATATATATATTTATCAATATATTTTATTAAATATATGCTAAATATTAATCATTGCAATTTAGGGAAACAAAATTTATTGAACAATATATCTACAATCATCATTATTGGAAGGAAAGCCATAAAAATAGTAATAAAGTATGTAACAATCTATTTGATACCGTTTTTTCTCGTAGAAGGAAAAATTGTTAGTTTACTCTAATATCCTTAACTGTGTTTGTTTCGTATTTAACAATTATTTTTCAGTCTGTGGAATCAAGAGAAGCTAATTAGCTAGATATTACTACGTTCACTTTAACCAAAGTAAATAATTTATGTTTAAAATTGAATTTCTCATAACTATTTAAGCTTAAATTTTATCAACATTACAGAATATGTATTATGAAAATAATGATTTATAAACTTTAGCTTATATAAAATGACAAATAAAATAAAATTAAAAGATTTTTAGTATAATTTTAAGCTATTATGGGATTTTAATTGAGCAAACATTTCTATAATATAGTCGCAATAGAACATAACTTTACAATAGGTAATAAATAGTAGAATGAAATTTAAATATTAAAATAGGATATTATGAATGATAAATGTGGACAGTTTAGTCAAAATTGCAATGCAAATTTCTGCCTTAGAGCACATAATCTCCAAATAAGACAACTAAATATTAATTATCTTTCCTCATAGTAAAAAAAAGTTATTAAATATTTTTGGCAATGGCAGAGTTATAATTCATTCTGTTGTGATGAATTGTAGTTTCAATAATAAATTCATGTTTATTGTCCATGAAATTCAGCAAAAACTAGTTGAGCATGCAACCGGATAGTTAGAGTTAATGCTCCATTCAATTTAAGGATTTTTGGATTTGATTTCCACATTTGGCGAGGATGTTTGGAATAATTCAGAATCCATTTAAAAATGTAATAAAATGCAATTTTACAATATAATATAGTTTTTACAGTATAATAAACTCGCTTGTGGAAAAATAACTGCTGAAAGACAAACAAACCAAATTTCCGCCCAAATGTTTTCTTGATTCCGCTGAAAACAAGCTTGCATAAGCTCATTAAAAGAAACTAAATAATATAGGAATAACAATATTTTTACAATATTACTTTAAATATGCATGAGAAAATAGTTTATTTATTTTAATTATATTTTTAGATAGTCATTTTATATATTTAAGGGAATACTATTTAAAATATGTAGTAAGTCTCTCACCTGGTGATTTTGGAATTTTATTAATTTCATTATAAGATTGAGTGAGAGTGTATGTAATATGTTCTGTATATACATAATCATACAATACTAACGTACACTTAAAATCTAAAATCACATTATTCATTGCCCTTTAAATAGATAAAATTGAAACAAAATACCTTCAGTTTTCATATTACAATTATAAGCGCTTTAAAATGTTCAGCACTTTCTGAATATTTATAGTTATTTTTACCCTAACTTCAAAATACAATCCAATTTTGAAACAAAGAATAACAAATCAGTATGCTACTATTTTTCATTTCATTTTATTTTTTTTTTTAAAAAGGGAGATATTAAATATCCACATGATGTCTAACAATATTAAAAAGTAAAGCTACTTTTCTCTCGCAATGTTAATTTTATTAGATATCAATCATTGAATATAAATTTCGAAGCTCAAAAGAATATAGTGAGGTCTCTTCTCGAAAAGCGAAAGATTTCCAGTATTTCACTTGCAGACTTGAAAGAAGATTCCGAAGTAGTGGTGTTTAAGTAGATTTTGAAAATCTTCTAAAGGGATTTTAGAACAGGGCTTAATACCCTCGCTGCCTGAAGGGGGCGGAAGGAATGCCCCGGGTCTTAAAACAAGGCTGCTATAGTCTCAAACGCGACGAAAAAGGCGAATATATTTAATTTGCTCTGTTTAAGCAATGAGCTGCTATAGTATGAGTCACTGTCGGCTAAATAATGAATTTGACTTTCTAATTTATTGCATTTCAGAAATCCGATACCTTATCTTCTAATACCTGTAAAAGGAATGGAGAAAGTAATAATTTCATTGATATGAAATATCTAAAATGTTTCGGAATGTAACTGCCTTCGTTGCTGTTTTTATAGCTGTGTGAACTAACTCTTCCTTTTCTTATAAGGAAATTATATTTAAATATTGTATTTCAGTCACTTATATTGCTTATGCAGTTTGTATAACATAGACTTAATGTACTTAACAACTAAGGGAACTTCGATATACGTTTTGTAAAGTTAAGCTTATAATTTTACTACACATACAATTCAGACTAAGACAGTGCATTTTTAATATATTATTGTTCTCTCGATTAAAATGTAAATTTATAGATGAAAAAGTAATTTTTATTCATGTTTTAATGAATTATCAATGATGAATTGCTTGTGCTAACTTATCAGCTTCTCGTAGCCTTACAAATTGTAAGCTAAAGATATTCTACGTTTTTACAATCGCTTAACCCAATAACAAATATGTATTCTATATTGAAAAATCAAACAATAATTTAAAGTTGGGATTTTGATAGTTGTACCAAATAAGATGAGCTTGTTTATTTGAAAAATACAAAAGCCAGATTTTTCTCCAGTTTCTAGTTTCAGCCAGTTTCAGTTCAGAAATATAAATGCAGTTCAGTCAATTCAAAGATAAATTGTGTTTTTATATAGTAAATCATATCGCTGAAGTTTTCAGAACTTCTTTAAGTCCAAACTTTTACTAAAATTTAGACACCCATGTTGCATTATGTATCTCGAATGCTCGTAATCAAATGATGGAAAAATTAAGACCACGGATTACTATAAGCAATTTTGAACCTGGATTACTATAAAAAGTTGGAAACATGGATTATTAAAAATTAAGAGCATGGATTACTATAAAAAATTATATAAGAACATATATTACTATAAAAGATCAATATTCTTCCACTTCTTATTATCTTTTTTTTATAAGAAGTTATTCGCTTATACATATGGGAAACAATTTTGATTTAGATCTGAGCATACAATTTTTTAATTATATAAAAAGGATTACATTTCGAATCAAATTAACTGAAATTGTTTTTAAATAGTGAATATGTATATCTCATATGAATACATAATAAACAAAAATACCAGCAAAATTTCTGTCTTTCATAGTATTATTTCAGAGGAATTACATCACAGAATTTTTTATATAATTACAATGCTGCAAAATATATCTTAAATATGAATTTGTAGTATTTAAAAAGCTATTATATTGTTTTATATCCCGTTTTTATATATTCACACAACCTTTTAAAAATTCTTAATTCGTAGAGAGTGAGGATTATATTATAAAATAATCTAACAATAACATGAGATAATTTTTGATGTCACGAAAAGGCAATTGTTTTCTAATAAAGAACAAGGAGATAATAAAAATTATCTCCTTGTTTTTTTTTCGGAACAGATAGGAAATTACCATTTACCAGCATTCATAACTTTCCTTCGCATTCAGATCCAGATACAAGGTATTAAATGTTCATTTACAAATTGATATATTTGGTCTACCGAAAAGTTCTGCCCATTTTTGGAATAAAAAACAATACTTTTCCGAATTAAACTTTTCGTCCAATTTTTAATGCTCATAATATATTGATACTTATAAGTCCCTCAATATACACAACATTATGTTATTCAGAGTCCAATTTGTTTTAGAGTTTTATGGGATAAGTTTTCCGCACAATATACCGTTTTCCTTATGATGTTTTCGTAGGTAATCCACTTTTCATCCCCAGTTATCATTGGGTTCAAGAAATGTTCGAGTTTGTTTCGAATAAGCAGAGATAGGCATGTGATAACTCGATCATCGAAATTCATGTGACACTTACATATAATTCATGTGACCTTCATTTTGAATATTTCCTCATCAATCCTATTTTCCGAATATGGTCTGAAAGAATTTGCTGAAGTGAATTAAGATTTCTGCGATCTCCGACCTTGCTATAACATGGTTTTTAAAAACATCGGCATCGATCAACGGACAAAGCTCTCCGATAGACCTAATATAATTTAAAATCATCAAAAGAGTTTGTAAAATTGTATTAATATTTTGAAAATTATCAAATATGTAATAAAATCTTTATCAGAATCAAAACAAAATTTTGAAAAATAAAATTATGTTATCGGCTCTCAAATAAAGAGTACGATCCGATTTAATATAAAACTCTCTCTCTCACACACACACACATATATATATATATATATATATATATATATATATATATATATATATATATATATATATATATATATGTATGTATGTATATATATATATAATATATACATATATATATATATATATATATATATATATATATATATATATATATATATATATATATATATATATATATATTATATATATATATATATATATATATATATATATATATATATATATATATATATATATATATATATATATATATATATATATATATATATATATATATATATATTATATATATATATATATTATATTATATATATATATATATATATATATATATATATATATATATATATATATATATATATATATATATATATATATATATATATATATATTATATATATATATATATATATATATATATATATTATATATATATATATATTATATATATATATATATATACATATATATATATGTATATAAACATATACATATAGACATACATACATACATAAATATATGATTATGATGACATTATGAAAGTAATTAATTCTGTCAAAACTGTTTATGTATTATATTATTGTAGTTCAAAGATGCGGACGATAAAAAAAAGAAAAAAAATTGCATTTCATTGTTTTAAAAAGAGTGAGATTTGACATCATGTAGAAATTCTATCAGCTCATAGTATTTCGAATCTACCTCTTATAGGAATTTTTTTATAACTAATGGAATATACTGACGTGTCACAAGGGTGAAATTCCAGAAAATTCCCAAGTACCCACCATAACAGGTGGCAATGTAGAAAGCAGAACTGCAACAACATTTTGTTTTCCAAAATTAACTCGGATTAAAACAAGGACATTATATTTCCGAAGAGTGTAGTTTTAACAATAGACCTTAATGAAAAGAAGATATTAAAAATATTTTTAAGTTTTTATAAATTTTTCAATTCGAGTTATATTCTGTTTTTAATGGCTGATCAGTTATGCAGATGCTATTACATGTTTCACTTCAATACTTCTAAAATGCGATAGTTTAGAATTTTTATTCTCGTACTGGTAATCCTTTATAGGTATTCTCGCATTTATACATTTCAGCATTCAATATTTATTCGCTTGGCTTTAAAATTCTATTAAATTTCTAAAACATTTTAATAAATTAGATATTATATAGACGTTTGAAAATTTTCTTGTATATGAAAAGCTTAAAACATGATGGACAGAGCATATACAATTTCTATATTTATATTATCATTCATACAACATAAGTCATGAAAAATATACTTTTTTATTTTAAGAATAACTAATGTATAAAAATTTTCCCATTTTTTAAAATGTTCTAAAATGAAAAGTTTTGTAAAATTATCAGGCGTTATTTGATAATTTTGAAGAGTGTATTAAAAATTGGGCTTTTTAGGAAAGAAAGATTTTTATTTTATCCTACAAGTTCTATTATTCTTTATATAATTTTAAAAAAATTATAAAAAAAAATTATGCTCAGATTTTACTTTTAAGGATTTTTTTAAAACTGTAAACTTTTTTTATACACATTTATACAATCATTTTGATATATTTATTACAGAATAGATTTAACTAAACAAACTATGTTACAAGTATTTGAAAATTTAAAACAATGCTTAAAAATTATTTTTGTCTCCATTTTAGATTTCTAATTTTAATCGAACGATGTTAAGAAAATGACAACCATACTTTATTTCGTGCATAACAGAAGAAAATTAAAAGAAATGTTTGAAAAACGTTAGCTAATCAAAAATAAATTTAAAATTTTAATAAAAATACTTTCAATACATTAATCTTAATTTACAACAAATGGTTTAAATACTTTATAATTATTTCTTTGTTATTTTCCTGGTAAAATATCAATTTTACGTGCTATTTAATTTATTAAAGTGAATTAAATTACACCTAACAAATATCAGCAAACATATTTATTATATGCAGCCACGTGCGCAAATATATGAAATATTAAAAACCGTTAGATATATATTTCTTGAGATGCTGAAAAACGAGAAGGGGCCAAGGGAAATAAAATGAAGCATGTTTCTAGAAATGTTGTAACGTACATAAACTGTTTGCTTATGTTACAAAATGTTGGAAGGAAAGTATAACTTGAGATGAAATTTTTTCATTCTCCTGTCTGAACTATTTATAAAATAAAAATTTCCTTATATTAGATATACATTAAACAAATATAAAATTTTTTTAATTTTTTGATAATTTTGAGATTATTTTAATGACAAAAAATATGAATAATCCCTAGTGGTTTTGATAAAGATTTACAATTATTTTAGTATTCTGTAAATATTTCTAAAATAAATCAAAATTTAGCTTTTCACTTGCTGATAATACTGTAATAATCATGTGTTTTCAATTTCAAATTTACATATCGTATTCCTTAAATTATGTGATAGTGTCTTCAAACATTAGATTTTTTAGTATAATAATACTATATAACTCTTGCTATAGTAAAAAAGTATTTCCTTATCAAAATTAATACACTCAGTTTAAAATCAAACAATCATAAGTATTTAATATAATTTACTCAAGTTATTGCAACAATTTTATATAATTACAATTTATTAAGTTTGCATCAATAGTACCAATTAATGATAAATAATTGATGCATTAATATTTTGCTAATCTTGTAAGCAATTCAAAAAAAATTTTTTTTTAATATTGTGTTCTAATATGACAATGAGTGAAAATTAGGCATATTTGTAAATTAGTCCTTAAAATTTCAAATTAAATTTTATATTTATACTATCACTTTCTCCGTACACAAACATATAATCCTAATATGAGCCGACTGTGTAAACATATGTTAGAAAAATATATAAAATAAAATAAAGAGAGGTAAAACTTAAACAAATATTCTTCAAAAGATCATATTGTTTTCATAAAGATCTTAAAATCCCCAAAAGTAAAACAGGATATGAAAATTAAAATTTTCCTGCTGTGAACAATAACTGAATTTCTCTGCAAAAAGTTTTGACTGGCAGAGAGAAATTTTTAAAAAAATTCAAACTAAAAATTTTAAATTAAACGTTACATATGTTTGTAAGTCATAATAATTAATTTCTGATATTATGAAAAATCAAGTTTTAATAGAAAAGGTGTATTGAAAAGTAACAATAAATGAATGATATTTGCAATAGATTCAAAAATATCTCCACGTAAAACACTCTTGTAACTTATTAAATAAAATAAAATAGATCACAAAAATATAAATTACACAAACAAGAAGATCACAATAAAAATCCAATTAAACATACCTGTTAGTTAAAAATATATTGCATATGAAAAATTGATATCTTTCTCCAGTTATTGTGTTTCCCTTGAAGAATATTCAATAAAATTATTCAAGCTATAAGATTACATCTCAGTTTATTTAAGATTCAAATAAATAAAAAAACTATGGAAGAAATAAATAGAAAAAATATTTTATTTCTGAGTGTTTTAATAAAATATTTAATCATAACAAAAAATTCTGTTGGAATAAATTTGTTAATTAGTTAAAATTAACTTTTAAGCTATAGTGGTCATGTATTTTGCAATTTAAAAATATTACGATAAACTTAATAATAACTCCCTGAATTAACAGAAAAAATATAAGTATTCATTTTATTTCATAGAGGAAATTTTCTTTGAGTCTTGCATTTATAACTAATAGTTAAAGCTCGATTCTTTAATAACTGCTCCGTTTTCTTTATTTTATATATTTTCATTTGCAAAATTGTACTAAAATTAGAAAACATATTATTGGGTAAATGCTTTTGGCACAGGTGCCGTATAATACAGGATTCCAAATTCTGAATTGTTTTGGCGCTGAATAAATGTTGCCAAGATGACGGTTTCATGACGTGCGCGATGACGTAAGTACTAGGGTTAGCAAAATAGAATTTTCTGCATATTTCTTATAGGTCTCCATATGTATGACGTAATAAAATCGAGGTTGACCATAAGAAAATCCACCAAAAAATCACCAATCTCAGAATTTGGCATCCTGTCCCATGCTTTTTTCATGATTATTTTGTTACATAATCATTTCACATTCATAGGCAATTGACATCAGCAATATGTATTAATCCAAATTAGATTAAATTGATGCAAGTGAATTTTCTATAAAAACCATACAAATATCGTGCAGGAAATGTTATTTAGAGAGAAACAGAGTAAGTTTAAAAGGTTATTTACAAAAAAAAAATTTAAATTGCAGCTTTCCGCTTTTCTACTTTAATTCACTTTAACGCAATGACGACTTCCTTATTTGACTCAGACATAATGAAGTATTGAAGCGAATTGTAACAAATTTTTCTTATCAACGTTTTTTTTTTAAAAAAAATCGTAATTTTGGGTTTGTAGCTTTAATTTTGAGCTCCATCTCTGTAGCCAGCTGTAGTTCAGTGTTTTAGTAAAATATATTAATACATATCACATAAATAAAAATCAATTATATACTGATTGTTATTTCCATTTTAGTGCCATATTTGGGCATTAAACAGAACGAATTTATACAATTTCACACAGTGGAATTGTGCGAATAATTACACTGAGTAATCGGTTAACGAACAGTTCGTACTGCAAAGATATAGAACAACGAACACTTTCATGAAAGATTTTTGTGTTCGGACCATGAACACATATTCGTATAACGAACTAAAACGAATTCTAACGAACACTTCTGCGCTCTCGGAGAATGACGTGCAGGCTTGCCAAACCCAACAGACCAAATTTCGTTTTTCAACTTTCTTGAATTATATATTGCTTACCTATTAAGCTAAGAATGACACCCAAACCAAGCCGATAGCAATAAGGTTAGGGATCTTTACAACGACAGTGCTATTAACCACTTCCTTAGGAACGTCTTAAAAAGAGAGAAAATCATTCGACGTTAAGCATGTTCTTTAGTGGCCTATGAACAAAAAAAGAGACTGACTAATACGCAAGACTAACGGGTATTTACTATTTTTTTTAATAAACTTACTAAGCAATTACACAAATTTAATTTTATTTTTAGTGTCTCCAGAACGAATTCATCGATTTCACAAGATAATCTGTAGTAAATCGCGGGTCGGTTAATAAATAATTCGAATAGCAAACGTAATCTTGTAACGGATTATGTTCGTTAACCGATCATTTGCTGTATGCAAAAAAGTCAAAATGATTGCAATATACTCTAAAAAATAGTGGAATGTTGAATCAAATTATTAAGTCTATCAAGAAAAAAGATCAGTCTCTGTTAAAACTACTAATTCTCTAATCTGGATTCATAGTTGGACGAAGCGTTACCGTTCAAATAATGTTCAGCTTATGCAGCTCATAAATAGACATGCTGTCTAGTTGCTATTTCTATGATAAAGCTCATAGTTGAGCTTTATCATTGAAATTTTATTCTACATTTCTTGATCAGAAGTTTCATTTCCTTTTAAGCGAATATCAGATAAGAATATTGGTTTAAAAACATTTTTATCGATTCAAAGAAATGAAAATTGTTGTTTTAACGGAAAGTAAATCTGCAGTGGATTTTTATGGTTTGTAAAGAAAACCCACTAATTTGTGTGTTTACAAAGCAAGAGCTGTAAAATAATGATACAGAATGTTGAAGCTGCAAGTATCGTCACGGTTTATTTAAATCTCAAATGTCAGACTTAATAGAATATTGGTTTTTGACATGATTTTTGATATTCCTACTGTAAAACAAACTGAATAAGTATGTTGCATAAGCACTATAACACATTTGCCTGTATTATACTGTTATTTCCCATTTTATAACAGAATTTTGTTATGAATTTGAAATGTAATGATAAATAAACATGTAGATGATTTTTACAGATAATATAAAGTAAAATGGTAAACTGTTTATAAATTCTGTATTCTCTTATTGTGATATTCAAATCATGTTGTAGGAAAAGGAGTTACAAAGTTCAAGACGAAGTGAAAGAAAAGCGCACCAGTAAGTATAAAATCGAAATTCTTGCTGACCAGTTGTTAAATCGTTGTCATAAAATATGTGCATATTTCGAATGAATTACTGTACACAGTCTTATTTACACAGACTTATAACAAATAATTTGATAGGCAAAGTGGCAGCACAAATTGATTTTACGACTTTCCTAATTCCCATGTGACGCTTTTCAAAAAATATTCACAAATAAAATGAATCTTTTGAAATATTGCAAAGAAACGCTAAAAACTAATTAACATCAATAAATTTGCATATAATCCTTTATGCAAATTTCAAATACATTCCCAATTTTCTAGAACGGACGTATACGTACTCACACACACACACACACACACACACACACACACACACACACACACACACACACACACACACACACACACACACACACACACACACACACACACACACACACACACATATATATATATATATATATATACTAATGAAACTTCCAAGTATCATTAAGTTAATTAAGTAATTTTACAAATTAAACTTATTAAAAAACTTATTAATTAAATAGATACAAATTAAACCAAATTTCTTAATTTTGAAATAAATATCAATTTATCTTTAAAAATCAAATATTTCTTTCCGGAATTTTGTCATAAAATACATTAAAAAATTTTAATGAAATCAAGTTACATTCTAACAGAAAATACCCTAAAAATATACTTAAAATTTCATTAATTCTAATCATATTTATTACGTTCAAAATGGTATTTATTGTATAAAATATAAGATTTAAGTTTGATTAAATTATTTATTAAGGAATTCACACACAAATATTGCACTTTGCACTTAAATTTAAGAAAATGTAGTAGAGTACACACATATGTAACTAAAAGCAATTTTCGCAATATATCTAAATTACATTCATACATAAATCATAAATTATTAAAAAAAGTAAGAGTTCAATCAGAATAAATACATTAAGATAGTGAAACCACAAATCCATATGAGTGAGAGAAATGTATCATTTTACCTTAACATTACAAATCACCCATGGGCAATAAAGTGACGGCAAACATTTTGAAATACGTTTCCAAATTAAGAATATTATCTCGGTTATTTTGTGAATTTTAAATAACGCTAGAGAGAATGTTCCAGATTTAACCAGACATAATGATAAATTGAGACGTAACTTCTGAAGTCTGAGAGACAAGGCGTTGTCCATTATGGGTCCCCTGAGCCACAGATATGTTTGGATGGGGCCCCAGAGACTCCTTAATGTTTATCTTTCTACATAATGGGGTCATCTTTTATAACAAAGCTTATTTGAATGCATATTTAGTTTTAAATCATCATTTTGATTGCACATTTCCTTAGATACTAGTTTATATTTATAGCAAACTAGTCGTGAACGCTGAAAATAATGTAAATATTTACATATGTAAGGAATAAGATATACCAAATAATTTTAAAGAAGCAATAGTTTTTATGGATCGTACCTTTTTCAACACAGGAGTGGATAGATTTTGATTAAATTAAATGCATATAAAAGCATTATTAATTTAAAATTTCTTAAATAAACAATGCAAAATAATCAGTGATCATTAAAGAGCAAAAAAAATTGCCAAAAGTTATGATTAAAAAATGTTGCCTAATTCCAATTGTTGACTTCAGCTTTATCAAGGTTATTTATTCTAAATTAAGTAACACATGTGTCACAAGAATATTTTATTCATTTGTTGGCAATTTTAATGATTGTAAATTAATAACAAATTGTTTTTATATGATCTATAACGCCTACAATGAGATAGTTCTGTTGATTGAAATTTAAATCCTAGAAACGATTTATTTAAATTATAGGCATATTAAGTGTTTGAATTTATATATATAGGGTGATCAAATAGAAAGGTACGAAATGACGTAAAAATGTAACAGTTAAATATTTGCACATTCTGCCATGGGAGAACGTAACGAGACTTCCAGGGATGTGATTGGAGTCTCTGACTGGGATCGGAGCATGCGTGGGCGCCGGCGTGCGTAGGAGAGAGCAGAGGCTCTTATCATAAGCGGCGTACAAATGATGCGGCAGTCTGTATGAGAACAAAATGTCGTTCGCGTTGCAATATTCGACGATTGAGGAGTAGCGAGGTGTTATCCTATTTCTGACATCGGAAGGTGAGAAACCAGTGGAAGCATGCGTCGTCACCTCCCCTAAAAAGTTCAAAGGAAAGGTCAACAGGAAAGGTGTTGCTTACCGTATTTTTCAACGTTCAAGTTCCGATATTTGTGGAATTCGTCGAATACAGAAAAACCATAAACTCCGATGTGTACTGTGAGGCACTCCGACGCCTACGCAGGTCAATCAAGAACAAAAGACCGGGTCTGCTCACGAAGGGTGTGGTTCTGCTCCATGATAACGCGCGTCCACACGTCTCCAGAGTCACACACATGGAACTGGCCAAGTTCAAGTAGGAGACGTTGGACCATCCGACCTACAGTCCGGACATGACGCCCTACGATTTCCATGTGTTTGGTCCACTGAAGAAACACCTGAAAGGGAAGTGCTTCAACTTGGATGACGTACTCAAGGATGTTGTGAAGGACTGTCTCGTCACGGCCACAGGAATCCTGGGAACAAGGAATCCTGCGGCTTGTTCATCAATGGGTTTGTTGAGCTCATGCCTATGGTGTATTATAAAGTCTACATTTGTACCTACAGTGTCCTTTCTTACCTTTTTATTTGATCACCCCTTATATAAATAATATGATTATAATTAATTTTAGTAGTGATTATTTAACAGAAATTATTGTTCTTACATTTGAATTTATTCCCATCTTATCATTCATTTTCTTGAAATTGAGATATAATTTCAAAAATCTTCTGATAATTAGAAATAAAATGATGTTAAATTACAAATTTTACAGTTACAAGTAAATAATTTAATTTGTGTTTAAAACAATCAAAGAAACCGTTTTTATATATAAATTAACTTCTAGTTTTTTATATGAAAAACATAAATTGCTCATCTAGTATTTTAATTTCTTAATATTATCTTTAGAAATATAAACATTATACTTAAGCAGATTAATAAAATTGTACATCAATACATATTTATTTTCTAACATTTGCTCAAAATTTCATAGAAAACATGCCATTCGTTATTACACTTAATGCTTTTTAAATTTCATGTGCTGAAGAAAGAACAATGTTTTAAACTTCCCACAATTCTCTTTACTGTTTTTCTTATTATCTTACTAATTCAAATTTTAGATTCAAAGTTCATATATATAGGATATGCTTTGAAACGATCATATAATTCTAATGCATTGGAATGAAAATTGTTTTCAGATCTCCCTATTTTTTATTTACATTTTCTGGAAAAAATTCTAAATTTATATTTTTTCGTATATCTCAAACTTTTCAGAATTATGAGAACTAATGCAGTTCCTCCATTTCTTTTGATTGATCACCTTTTTTACCCGAATTTTTCTCCTGACTGTGGTCAAACTCCGAATCTACGAGTTTGGATTTCAGAAAAGTGTCTTATTGATCGGCAACATAGTAATATTCAGTCTCAATATTTATGAAATATTCTCTTATAAAATATTTTCTTTACTGGATAATTTTGTAAAAGAAATATATATATATATATATATATATATATATATATATATATATATATATATATATATATATATATATATATATATATATATATATATATATATATATATATATATATATATAATTTATGAACTTTCCTTTATTTTATCCCCATAATGCAATCCTAAATCACAAGTTTCTGTGAATTACTTAGACCTTTTTTACGCATTTTAGGACCCCGTAGTACCCCTATACAATACCCCTTTAATAAGAAACAGTATACAGATGTCTGTTAACCATGGAAAGGGTCACACCTATGCTCGATATGTACAATTTAACTTTGTTTCATCTCTTCATTAAATAAATATTATTAAGAATGTTTCTGTGTTTTGCATTCCTGCATTAATAATCTGCTGCAGCCTGCTATTAAATTATCATATTCAAAAAAAAAATCTATATATATATATATATATATATATATATATATATATATATATATATATATATATATATATATATATACAGGGTGTCCAGAAAAGGACTCCCTGATTTCAAAATTAAATATCTCGAAAACGAAGATTGATAGAGGAATGCAGTAAACGGTATGTTTATAGTAAAAACTGTAAGAATTTAATACATCAGTTTGAAATAATAGTTACAGAAGTTGCACATAGATGGCGCCAATCATACGTAATGTTTAGTATAAATAGTGATCCGAAGACCAACTATTTAAGCGTGAAAGAAGGTTAGCAATGAAAACATTGTGATGTGATTTTTTGCAAAGAATGTTTTCATACGATTATTTCATTTATGTATGCTGATTTGAGCTGTACATCGTACAGCGCCATCTGCTAGCAGCCTTTGTAACTATTATTTCAAATTGCTGTATAAAATTCTTACAGATTTCACAATAAACATACCTTTTACTGCATTCCTCTATCTATCTTTGTTTTCGAGATACTTAATTTTGAAATCAGGGAGTCCATTTCTGGACACCCTGTATATATATATACAGGGTGATTATAAAAAAACTTTGCCAACATCTGCACTTCTAGCGTCCATTCTATTTAACCGATCAAGATGATATTTCAAATATAGTTCTTTTGAGATATGCGCTCGAGATTCTGTGAATGGCAACACAGTGGCCCTCGCGGTTACAGTTATAGTGACAGAAACTCGAAATTTTCGAATGGCAACGTCTACTTTTTACCATCGCAAAATGTTCAGCACATGCGAAAACCCTAAATAGCGTTGAAACGGTACCGATATGTCTAAAAACGGACGTGTTCTGCAAACACAAAAAGAGTTCTGAAAACCGGCCAATAAAACACGATCTGGGCGCACGCAATAAATTTGCATGTGACAGAGTCAAGAAACCAATCACAGAACGCCGGTCGCCAGATATTCAGCGTAGGAAACCTATAAAATACCAAGCGGGTATACGAAGTCGTCATTCGGGAACTCGCACATGCCGACGATATGAGTCTTCCTAGGAAAGTTCGCGGTGAATTGATCAAACTCTATTACCAAAATGGGATGAACGCTGCGGAAGCCTTGCGTGTGTATCGCCGCAATCATCGACAACGACGCGGCCCATGTACTCTGCAAGCTCTGCGTGATTTAGTGCGGAAATTCGAAGATACAGGCTGCACCTGTGACAAACAGCGCTCCGGACGGCCAACTGTTTCTGAGGACGTTGTCATGGAAGTGCACCATACAGTGACTGCAGGACACACAGAAACCGCAAGAGGCATAGCGCGCGTGTTGGATATTCCGAACTCAACGGTCCGCAAGCTCTTGCGCTCGGTACTTCACATGTTTCCCTATCGGTTCCAGCGCGTCCAGATGTTGGAGCCGGGTGACCCACAACAACGTCTGGACTTCGCAAATGCATTTTTGTTACGATATGATGCGGATAACGACTGGCCACTTCGCATACTATGGACGGACGAGGCGCATTTCACCTTAAATGGC
Organism: Latrodectus hesperus; assembly: GCA_037975125.1. Lineage (NCBI taxonomy): Eukaryota > Metazoa > Arthropoda > Arachnida > Araneae > Theridiidae > Latrodectus > Latrodectus hesperus. Next base: position 38,214,054 of record CM075855.1, read on the forward strand.
AGCATTAACACAAAGAATTGTGTGCACTGGGGAGAGACGAATCCTCATGCTGTGGCGCCAGTACCATTATTTGACGCCAAAGTGACTGCGTGGTGTGGCATTACAGCTACATTTGTTCTGGGCCCGTTCTTCTTTGAGGAAACGACCCCGACTGGCCCTGCAACATGTTCTGTAACGGGCCCTCGGTATGCAGCCATGCTGAAAAATTATGTCTTACCGGAGTTGCGTCGGCTGAATGCACTCAATGACATTGTTTGGATGCAAGATGGCGCACCTCCACATATAGCGAGGTCAGTTAAAAGGCTCCTGGATCAGCATTTTGGTGATCGCATCATCTCACGCTATTATCCTTTTCCGTGGCCTGCGCGATCCCCAGATCTGACGCCTATGGATTTCTGGTTTTGGGGCTATCTCAAATCCAGAGTTTATCTGTGCAATCCTCAAACATTGTCGGACTTAAAGGATTCTATACGGCGTGAGATTGGAAACATCCCTCGTGCCATGTTGCGTGCAGCGACATTGTCCACCGTCTCCCGCATGCAATGCGTAATTGCCTGTGATGGCACTCATGTGGAAAATGTTTGAAATTAATAAAGATTTTTTTCTCTATGTGTTCTCATCATTGAGCAGTGTCTTGTCTCTGTCGTATGCATTATTCCTCCGTGCGCCTTGAAGAACTGTTTGTATGTGTATAACACGTCGGTTTTCGGACATATCTGTACCGTTTCAACGCTATTTAGGGTTTTCGCATGTGCTGAACATTTTGCGATGGTAAAAAGTAGACGTTGCCATTCGAAAATTTCGAGTTTCTGTCACTATAACTGTAACTGCGAGGGACACTGTGTTGCCATTCACAGAATCTCGAGCGCATATCTCAAAAGAACTATATTTGAAGTATCATCTTGATCGGTTAAATAGAATGGACGCTAGAAGTGCAGATGTTGGCAAAGTTTTTTTATAATCACCCTGTATATATATTATATATATATATATATATATATATATATATATATCAAAAAAATAAAAACAAACGCAATTTTTTATTTCCCACAATTCAATAGTGCTGCTAGGATTAAACTAAAGACCTTTCATTCAAAAGAGCACTGTTTGAGAGATTTGAGAACGGCGTGGCCAATAATGTTTCCTGTTTTCGGGATAAGAATACCGGGGCCTCTCCGCAAGAAAAAGAGGGAGCCGATTGTCCAGACCATCAGAAATGGCCAATGCTTTTTTGAAAATTGTTCTGCGAAATATCTTTAGATTGTATATTTTAAGCTCTAGGTTGTATTATATATTCGAAATTTTATTTCACAAATATTGTTTACAATATAACATATTAAATTAAGATTTGCAAAATGTCCAACCTTTTGTTTCTGCTAAAAGAATAGCACTTCACACATATTGGAATAAGCAAACAAATTCAATTTTATCATTCAATAAGTATGTTATTTCATTGGAACTTGCTTATATAAATTCTTTTTTAACACGAGTGAAGTAGAAATGACTATTACACAAAAATTTCAGAAATTCTTAACCCTATCTATTTAAAATATTATGATTATTCATGACAATCTGCTCAAAATGTTTTTTCTTTATACATTTAATGAATACTTAGATATTTGTATAGTGTATTATATATGTTTTATGGTATTTCATATACGTCACAGATTTTATTAATTAATTTTTATGGGAAACAATATGCAAAAATATGAAAAACTATATGTACAGTATTTCGAAAACGACCTATCTTCTTAACTGCTAAATAATGATATATATAACAATAAACTATAAAATATGAAAATTAATTAAATTTTTATTTTTAGTTTATCACAATTAAAATGAAAGTATGATGTTCAAAGTGTGAAGATAAGTGTTCTAACGCACCGATGCCTTTGTTTTTACTCTGAAACAAAGAAACATTTTTGGGCATAACAGTGTCCATGCGAAGCTTATTGAGTTGAAGGCCAACCTATTTAGAATAAGTGGGTCAAATGCCCACGAGACAACCATGGCAACGAGAAATCAAAACAATATCCTCTGGGTAAAAGAGTTATTCCCTTCTGCATGCTCTGAAGTTGGTTGAATTCCCGAATACTTTTCCAGCGGCTTAAGTAGAGATATGTCGCTTTTGATAAATTACCGGAAAATGCTTCCACACATAACAAGTATAGAACAAGAATAAAATTTTACCTAAACCGGAATACTATAGAGATTTTGATGTAAAGAACTTTTGGAATAAACTAGTGTTCATAAGCCGTTTCTTCTAAATTTTAACAGTGTAAATTCTAAACCATTAATTTTCATAATGTAACTAATATTTTTAACATTGTATAAATACCAAAAGTTTGAACATTTACAAAATTTGACAATTCTGTAGGAGTTTGTAAACAGTTTTGGCAAATGAAACTAAATAAACAACATTTGTATATTTGATTTATCGCAAAATTAAATAAACATATTGTATTCTACTTTGTTGCGAAGAACTGAATTGCTTTTTTTAATTTCGTAAGAAAAAACAATACCAATACTTTATAAGTGGCTTAATAATTAAGAAATTTTAATCTGAAATAAAAGAAGTGAAATTTTGATTGAAAAAATATGCAAATATAGCAAGAAATTATAAATGCGTTCATAAACCCTGCTGGACAATTTTTTTCAAATTGTACTTTTTTGTAATATTATTTAATGCATCCATTAAATTGGAATTTAAAGTCAAGATATGGTTTACAAAATATGCAACTTTGCATTTGCCGCTGAGTATTAATATTTTTTATTTAATTAAATTTAGATAAATCGCTTTCAAAGAGTTTCAAAAAAAAGTTTTCATTTGACTTAAAATACTTTGGTATCGTAAATGTGTTAGATTATGTTGCTGCCCCCTTTTAGAGACAACCTCTTCTCTTTATTTTGTTGGTTTCTTTGTTGGGGGGATATGAAAGCGTAATTGTATACAAATTTAAATTCCACATTTTCAAAATTTAATTGAATATTACAAACGGTGAATAATAATCTCCTTGTTGCATGCAATTCAGAGTTTAATCGACAAATATATTTATGAATGGATCAATTGCACAATTTCTTATTAGAAAAGTTATCTCTAGAGATTTTCATTGATCTGTAATCAAAGTTGTAAAAAGAAAAAAATGGAACAAATAAAACTAGTGAAGAATCAAAATTAGTTTTAAAAATTATTAAATAAAACTGTTAAAATTATTTAGAAAATTTCCTTGCAAAGGATATTGGTTTGAAAACTTACTTTTTAAGTATATTTTTAACTTTTAAAACATATACTTTTTTAATTATTTTATTTAATTCTATTTAATATTTCGTGAAATGCTTCATGATTTGATTATGCTAATAAGCGTGACACCGGAAATAGAGTCACGAAACTAAAAGACATTTTAACTAGTATGTTGATTCCTCGTAGCTTTATAAAATAAATAATTCTATTATTTAAAAGAAGAAATAGATAATACGAATGAGTCAAATACTTTTTGTTTAAAAGAACTTTTTTTTAAAAATAAAATCAATTTAAATTAACGTATATTTAAGATTATATTTCATAAGTTTGGAATAACTATCAGCTTACACAATCACCAATATAAATTAAAAATCCGGAAATATGCCATCACTCTAAGGAATTTTTATCAGATTTGAAAACATAAGAATTCTTTGATATACAAATTAAGTTAGAATATGGATGATAATTTCCCCAATAAGTAGAAAAATTACAAAACGATTACATAATACAAATTTAGTTGAAAACTTTTGGAGAAGTTTGGAAGTATGTTGGAAATGAAACTTACTTATAACTGACGAGAACAATTTAATATATTTATAAGCATTAAAATGAATGATATGGAAAACAATATATTTGTTAAAGTAACTTAAAAATTAGAGAAGCCCGGTGGCTTAGTGGCAGCGTTTCACGCTCCCATGACACAGGTCCGAGGTTTGATCCTCGGGCTGGGCAAGGTTGATTCAGCCTTTCATCCCTTCAGTGGGTCGATTAACTGAGTACCAAGCATGCTTGAGAACTAAACACTGGGGGTCTTACTTTAGGCTGAACACCTAACTGGGACATATGCTTCGCACCCCAGGGCCCTCGGTCATGAAAACAGTTATGGGCACTGTAGGCCTTGCTCCACATGGGCTGTCGTGCCATGGAGTTTTAGTTTTAGTTTAACTTAATAATTAGCATATTTACTGTAGATTTATAAGATTTAACAACAAACATTGTACATAATATTATCTTCAAAACATGCACAAAAGTTGAAATTATTACAGTATTAAACATATTCCATCAAATGCAATAATGTTTCTTGAAGAAATTGGCGATATATTTTATATTTGGGAAATGAAAGAGTGAAAAAAAATGTCTGTTTAAAACAAATTCAAAATAAATTTTTAAGCGCACTCTATGATTATTTTTATTTTAAATTGCTTTTTTTTAAATTAAAAACATAAATTTAAAATTCGGAATTAATAAGTTTTAAATTATATAATTTTATTAATTAAAAGCTTAATTTACTGGGCATTTTGAGAAAATAAGAGTATATGTAAAACAAGGAAAGAGAGCACATTTACATTTTCAAAGAAATTTATAAATACTAAATTTTTAAAAAATTGCAAACCTCAGATACGCATTGATAAAAATGGTTGTTTACAAAAAATAATGCAATTATAATTAAAATAAATTAATTTGTAAATTCGTAAAATTCGAAATAAAAACATTACATGCACACACACATACATACAAACATCTTTAATTTATTCCAATAATGTGTGAAGCAAATTCATATTATGATGTTATATTTTCATACTGAAATTATAGCAAATCTACTTTAAAGATAATTGCATTCAATGTTATTGCATATTAGAGTGTTACTCTATAACACTTCTAATATTCACTGCAATACATATATATATACATATATATATATAAAATATTTTATAAACAATACTTGTCTTAAAATATCCCAGATCGATCGGAAATCTCAGATTTTTGTTGAAATTTCCACAGTTTAGGTGTATTCTACATTAAAAACAGCATTTCATATGTTTTGGCCACTTTTTAGTGAAATTCTTGGCGATTTTGAGAAAAATTGTAATTTTTAGAATAATCCATCACCGAAGCTCTAGGACCAATATTAAGCGAGATAGCCTATAAACGTTCAGCAACATGGCCAAATTCATAGTTTTTTCGCCAAATCAGGTATAAATACAGCCACCAGGTATAGAAGAGTTAGCGAAAACTATCGCTTAAAATGCTAGTTTAGTGCATTGAAGTTGTTACCTGTCTGAGGTATTTGAGAATTGTGGGTTTGAAAGCTAAATTGGAGTTGTGTAATTATGATTTCAGCTGCTGGGGGTTTACTTGTACTTCGTTGAGTTTGCTGGAATAGAAGTTTTGTGAATTAAATAAGATTGTTTTATCGACTATCAACCAACATGAGCCCCGAAGCGTGGTACAATATTAAAGCTTATAATCATGCTTATATCTGTAAACATCTTTTATGCCAATTCTTTTTAATCCAATTTAAAGTAATCGTCTCTAAGTGGATAAAAACATATAACAAACTCATATTTGTAAAAGTTGGATATAATTCACTACAAAACATTAAATTTTTTCGACTAACTAAAACATATAACAATTCACTGAAAGTAATTATGTAAGGAATTATTTGACATTGCTCATACTATAAAAACAATTTGCATAAGAACATTAAAGTTATCATGTTTTTTTTAAATATATGATTTTATTTATTTCTAAAACTAATCTGAAAATTCCACTTTAACACTTGAATCATGTATATTATATAAAAATATTGCTAATAAAGTACATATTTCTTGAACTATTTCTGGTTACAATAATTTACATGAGAGATTACAGTTAAGATTATATAAAACATTTTCACTGAATCCATTGAAAATGTTTGCCTATTGTGTTGTATTATACTTATGGTATTCAGAAGGAAAATAAAATCAATTAACTGCACCATTTATTCATTGTTACATTAATTCATTTTTGCATGCCAAATTGCAACAAATAAATGCTTTCTAAAGTTCATATTTTGAAAAACAAAACCAAATTCCATTCACTTGAGCTACAACTGATTAAAATAATATAATTGAAAAATTAGCGTATTAATTGATAACATAAAATAAAATCACTGAATCCATTGAAATTTTTTGCCTGTTGTGTTGTATAATAATTATGATATTCAGAAAGAAAATAAAATAAGTTTCTGCATCATTTATTCATTGTTACATTAATTCATTTTTGCTAAAGTTCATAATTCTAACAATGAAACCAAATTTCATTCATTTGATTTAAAAGCTTTAAGAGCATTTCCCTAAATATTTTTGCTTCATTCATACTGTGAAAAGAAACCATTCATGAAAATGCATGGTTGATTCTTTGAATCGTACGAATCCATCGTAAATAGAGAATGATTCATTAAAAGAATTTTTAGAACCACAACAAACAATGGGCCTTTGTTAAAAATGGAGACTGCACGGAAGCAGCCTTTCTTTCAATCTTTTCTAAAAGAAAATGCAATTCAAATATAAACTAAAAGAACGGTAAAGAAAAATGAGATTACCTGTATATGCAGTTGAATGAATGCGATATTTTACCACCCTCTTCTTGTGAACAACAATTAATTAAAGTTTTCGCTCTTCGGGGTCTAGTATTATTAATATTTTAATGCTTCTTTATAGTAGAATTGGGAATATAGTTGTAATTTTTTACTTCCAGTTTTCAGAAATGAGCCTAAAAAGAAAAAAAAAAATAGATTTTATTCCGAAGAAAAATTAATAATTGATGTTTACGTAACTATTGGGTTGGCAACTAAGTAATTGCGGTTTTTTTAGTAAATCAAAGACAATTTTTTAATGGAACTAAATAACTTTATTCTGTAATGTATTGCCCATTTTGATCAATGACTTTTTGCCATCTTTCAGGCAGCATCATAATCCCACGTTTATAAAACTTCTGGTTTTTATTAGTAAAAAACTGAATCAGGTACGATTTGACATCATTATTATTGAAATTGTTACCATTCAAGGAGTTTTGTAAAGATCGAAACAAAAAGTAATCAGATGGTTCAAGGTCAGGACTATATGGTGAGTGTGGCAAAACATCCCAACTAAGCTCCAATAACTTTTGTCGAGTGACCAAAGATGTGTGTGTCCTTGGATTGTCATGATGGAATACACACCTTTTCGATTTGTCAATTCGGACCACTTTTCTTCAACTACATTGTTTAATTTCATTAGTTGTTCCATGTAGACATCAGAATTGATCGTTCGATTGGGTGGTAAGAATTCAAAGTAGACAATTCCTTTGTAATTCCACCACACTGATAACAAAACTTTCTTTTGATGAATATCTGCTTTTGATGTTGTTTGAGTTGGTTCATCTGGCCTGCTCCACGATCTTTTCCGCTTGATATTGTTGTAAACAACCCATTTTTCATCGTCAGTTACCAGTCGTTTTAAAAATGGATCATTTTCATTACGTTTCTTTAGCTAAATCGCAGCTGTTAATGCGTTGCGTTAAATGCATTTCTTTCAGTTCGTGAAGAACCCATGTATCGAGTTTTTGAACATAGCCAAAGTGTTTTAAGTGATTTTCAATGCATGTATGTGATACATGAAGCTTCTCTGCAATCTCACGTGTTGGACTGAGTCGATCCAAATCGATTATTGCTTTGATTAGGTCGTCATCAACATCAACTGGAGAACCAGAGCGTTTTTCATTTTTGAGTGAAAAATCACCAGAACGAAATTTGGCAAACCAACTTTGACACTGCCTTTCTTTTAAGGCTTCGTCACCTTAAACAGCACGTAACTTATTATGAGCTTGCGATGTGTTTTTCCCCTTGCGGAAATAAAAAAGCAAAGTATGGCGAAAATGTTCCGTTTGATTTTCCATTTTTGAACGATCGTCAAACGAAAACTACACAACCGATCAAAAAACTTTTTTTACTGATTGACAGCTGAATTGCCAACCATCAAATAACAAAATGTGTTTTACATTTGTACTACATCTGCAAACCTAACTATTCAACTGAAGCCATCTATGAGTGAAATCCGCAATTACTTAGTTGCCAACCCAATATTTGTGTTAATTAATCAAACTTTTGCACTTGGGTACCTGTAGTTAGAAAAATATTTTGAATGACATTTGAATAAATGTAAAATTTTGATAAAATTTCTGTTTTTTTTATCATAGATATGATTGAGTGACATTTTAACACTTACAGTTTTAACATTTTTTATCGGTAACATTCTGATCTGCAATAATTTTGGCAGTGATTTCTTTATCATTTAAAAATTTTCATATTTATTCCATTAACATGATATTATAATGCACTGTTCTTCAAAATACACCAAAATCTATCATGAAGCATTACATTTTGTTTCTGAAGTTACTAAATAATAAATTTTGCTTTTCCTTTTTAGTTACATATACTAAATTACTTTAAGAATTTCGTTTGTAATGATACGCCATTAACTGAATGTGTCAAATAATTACTTCAAAATAAATACTATAATTATTTAAAGATTAATATTTATAACAAATTTGTATTAGATAATATATATTTTGTAAGTATTTATTCTAATTTAAGCATTTGAAATAGATTTCTAACAAGAAACTGATAATTAAATTCCCTTATTTAAACCATCATTTTATGAAAAACTAATGTAATAAAATATTTACATTAACAAACAGTGAAAAGCAATATGTAGGAAATATTTCTATAGTTCTTATAGAAATTATTTTATTAGATGACTCTATACCTTTAACTAACATAAGCTTCAATAAATTTTATATATTTGTATAATTAAATTGCCAAGAGAGATTTTATGGAGCATGTTTTATTTTAGATACTTTTTTAAAACTTTTCCCACTACTTTTTGAATATAATAATACTGTTAGAAGATGAAATATCACCTCGATTAGAATTACAAATTGCTGACATTATTAGATTCTTGTAGCTAATAAAGTCGATTGTTTTATGTAACCTAACTCTATAATGTTTAATGTGTTTAAACACTCATGTCAACTTCCGCTATTTTGAAACATTTGAAAGGAAGGACAAATAGTGAATGTGACAAAAATATATATGCTTAAATTTGTGTGTTCTTTACAAGTGTAAAATAGTAGAAAATATTATCTTCAAAATACAATAGAATCATAAATTCTAAAATTAATTAGATTAACTGGTCATTAAATGTATTAATAAAGATAAAATCAGAAAAATGTACACATTGTTGTTGTTAAATTTCACTTAAGATTAAAAAATACGAATTTTTTATAAACATAATATTTTATTAGAAATTCCTTTATCTTTATCACTCTTTTGAAAAATGTAAAACACACATATACACTTATAATGTTTCTCCATTAAATATTTTTAATTAGTCGCGTTTTATCACTTTTTAAGATTTAATTTTAATAATAAAAAGGATTTTCGACAATATAGATGTCAATTTTTTCTATGATAAAAAGGTTTAGATGATAGTTGATTAACTCTTTGGCTGTCGATTCAACAAGTCAATTTTCCTCATACATTGATGGTTCTAAGTTTATTAAAAACACAAAATAATCATAAGTTTAAATTACACTGAATATACAGGGTGATCTTTTTTAAAGTGACAGTGTTTGGAGCATCCTGTAACAGAATCTAATAGCTGAAAGGACACCAAATTTGGTATTTAGACTAATCAAGACATAGGGAAAAAATTCCGTAAAGAAAACGTTTTAGTTCCAAAAGTCACCACAAGGGCATTTTGTGGCGCAGTTGTAGCTTACAATAACGAGAATTAGCATAAAACATGGGTATCAAAGCAAAATGCAATTGTTGTGCGATGACAGTGCCAGTAATAGGAGCTATAAAAGCAAGTAGTGGACAGCTCCGACAAATAATCTCAACTGAAGTAAACGAGCTCCAGTGGCCATGCCTCTCACGTAATCGGAACGTGCGCTTATGTTTGTGGAGTATCAAATATGTCTATTCTAAAGGACAACATAACAAAGACAGTGCGGAATATTCCTCGTGATATGTTACGTACGGCTGTGGAGAACGTTGTGCGCAGAATACACGGAGTTATTTCCGAGATACACGGAGTTATTTCCGAAAATTATTGAATGTGGTCGAATTCCTCACCGGGGAAGTTAATGTAATAAATAAACATTAATAACTAAACTGCAAGATTGTATGTGTTAGTATTTTTCTATTCTCAAATTTTATACATTGTAAAACGCCACAAAATGCCCTAGCGGCGATTTTCGGAACTAATTGTTTTTCACGGAATCCTTTTCCTTATGTCTTGATTAGTCTAAATACCAAGTTTGGTGTCATTTCGGTAATTAGATCGAGCCACATGACGCTCCAACACTGTCACTTTAAAAACGATCACCCTGTATATACATAAGTGTATTTTCTAAATATAGTATTGTTTCTCAAGTAAAAATAAAATGTGGTTATTTTCAAAAATATCTTCTTTATTTCTATAAATTCTACTTCACTCCATTTGCCGAGATGAGAAAAAAATGAGCATTTTATCTTCTCACTAGTTTAACTGATATTTTCCTAAAGCTAATTACATTTCATTGGCGTGCTGCGATACTTTGATGATAGCCAATACTTCGGTATTGTGTTTGATTATAAATTAATTAAGATGAGGTTGGTATTATTGATAATTACATATACATATTATATATCGCATGAATATGAACCCATCTTTCTGCATGTCAATAACTAAATATTAATTATTTTGATTAATGGTATATATTAGTACTTATAGCAACTATAAAACTAATTTAAATATTAAAATTGTAAATAATAAATTTTACAAGTATAAACTTTCATATAAACTAATGGCGATTCATCTACAAATAAATGGAAATTAGAATGAAGATTATATATTCCCTTAATGTTCATTGAAGTTTATGTACGAATACAAATCATTAATAAATTTATTATCCTTTTATATTTGTTTTAACTATCTAGATAAATATTTTGTCAACTTAGCAAAAAAAGTTATTTATAATAATTAGTTAACTAATGTAAGATTTATTATACAATAATTTATTTAATTTTGTTCTTGAACAATGATTGTTAACGATATATTTCAACAATTGAAATAAAATTTCTAGAATAATTTAAAGTTATTCTTTATTCTACATTTTAATACTTTAGAAATAATATTTCAATAAAGCCTCGCTAAAATATGAAATATTTTAGTTTAACTAGGACTAAACAAATAGTTAATATATTAAAATTATTTGCATTTACTTAATTTACAGCCTTTAAATTTATCAAAAACACTTTTATAATATTCGATTTATTACATTGTTTATTAATTTACTTATTATCAACAATTGTTAATATTTTGTTTTATTTTGTTTTTAAAAAACATTTTTTTATGATTAAAAATTTTGCATTCTTTTCAAATTGTGCTTAAAAAAAGATTTGAACAATAGTTTAGAATTCATTATTTTCAACTGAATTTTATGAAATCTACGGATTATGTATTTCCAACGTTAATAGTTACCGTAATAATATATTTTTATGGAAAATTTAAAATAATTTTCTCAAAACAAGCAATTGACTTCTACAAAACAAAGAAGTTTAAACATTATTTTCCAATTTAGCTTTTAATTTATGAAAACTAAATTTGATTCCGTACACTTACATAAGGTCACTAATATTAACAAACTGAATTTAAATTCTACTTTGAGAAATATGCAAATTATATTAATATGTAACCACTATGGTTAAACAAAATTAATAAATATAAATTAAAAGAGATAATGCCGCCCAACTTGTCTAGTGGCCAGCATGCCTGACTGTCCTGGTTTCGAATCATGGTTCGGGCATGGATGTACTTTCTATATCTCTCCTGTCTTTATTCTCTCCTTGTATGAATGTGTTGTGAATGGTTGTGCCTACCCTATAAACGTGTTCCTATGGCATGTATGTACTGAGGAAGTCGGATTCCACACCAAAATATGGTTTAGTTGGAAAAGTGGAGCAGCGCACCCTATGATGCCAGCCTAGCTGGAACACGACAACAACAACGAAAGAGATAATATAATATTAGTTTTCTTAAAGGGCGTTGTTCCTAAGCAGTTATAAAATATACCCATTTTGCAAAATCTTTTTAACTCTTTAAAATCCAAATGAACTTATTTACTCACAAAATGAAATCTACAGATTAAGTAATCACATAAGATGTCAGATTTATATATACATAAGTTAATGTTCTTTTGGTCTATTTCAAAACCCAATTTTTTGATATTTTAATATTAACAATGTAAATAAAAATTAATTTTTTTCACCACAAGCTTCACCTAAAGTTTTGACATTACACACGGGCTTTGATATTAAGATTTTAGCTTCAATTAATACAGAAATTTGTTCATATATTTCCATAAATAAATAGTTATCTATTTTTGTTAATATAAACTTTTGTTTACATTCATATTTTTTACAATATTATGTGAACCTGTTTTAATGAGCTTATTCAAGAAAGTGACTTTAACAAAATATAAAAATGGTAAAATACAACCCCTTCTTAACATTGAAATTAATGTTTGTGAATTAATTTTACATTCTTTAAATACCTTTCAGGAAATATCAGTATTAAATCAAAGAATATTATCAATCAATATTATTATCAAAGAAATTTAATAAATTAAAAAATAACAGCAAAAGAAAGTTTCGCGAGCACTTGCTAACTACAATTTTCTCTCTGAAAACATAATAAGTTTTATATTAGATTTGCATTATATTAATCGTAGAGTAATTATCATTTCATTTAGATTATTTTGTGCCATAAGCGCATTTCCTTACAAAATTGTAAAGTGCCGGAACCTGCTCGGGTCTAATGATAAGACAGCGCTTTCTTATCCGTCATATTCTCATCTGATATAAGGATAAGATAGCGTTCTTCAAAAAGAATGATCTCAAGTTCAATCCCAATCATTGCGGGAAGATTAGAGTTATGTTGCTGATCCCTGTTGTCTAGCAGCGCTAGACCAAGTCTATGACATTGCACACTCTCAGGAAATCAATGACCAATAATGGCCGCTCCAGAAGATCTTCTTTATCGAGTCCCAATTAACTCTTTATCGAGCCCTTGCTAACTACATTTTCTCTCTGAAAACATAATAAGTTTTATATTAGATTTGTATTATATTAATCGTAGAGTAATTATTATTTCATTTAGATTATTTTTTGCCATAAGCGCATTTCCTTACAAAATTGTAAAGTGCCGGTACCTGCTCGGGTCTAATGATAAGACAGCGCTTTCTTATCCGTCATATTCTCATCTGATATGAGGATAAGATAGCGTTCTTCAAAAAGAATGATCTCAAGTTCAATCCCAATCATTGCGGGAAGATTAGAGTTATGTTGTTGTTGTTGTTGCTGATCCATTTTGTCTAGCAGCGCAAGACCAAGTCTATGACATTGCACACTCTCAGGAAATCAATGACCAATAATGGCCTCTCCAGAAGATCTTCTTTATCGAGTCCCAAGCACTCAAGGATATGATCCGGAGTGGCTTGGCTTTTGGAACACTTAGAGCAAATTGGAAATTCCTTTTCTTTGTTGTTAAATGTCAATGATCTTAGATGGCCACTTCGAAAACGAGTTATTGTAGTTTATTCCAGTCTGCTGCACTGGAGGGATAGAGATCCGCCGGGACGATTACCCTGGTACCAATGGTGCACGGGGGGAATGGCAAATGCAGACCGAACAAGGCCTTTCTGTCTAGAGTACAGTTCAGTATAGGTAAGAGACGCCGGAGTAAGCAAAGGCTCGTCAGTACCTCTTTTTGGTAGGGCATCAGCCAATTCGTTACCCGCAAGGTCTACGTGGGAAGGGATCCACTGTAAGTGAATATCACGAGAAGAGGAGAGCCGTCTAAGCTTGTCCAAGATAGCTACACCTGTATTATCACGGACTCTATGCCAGTTAGTAAGATGCTGGATGGCGCTCCGGTCCACTTGGATAACAGAAGCTGCCCCTTTTCCCTATCTATGAATACGTCACACTCAGATTAGAGTTATACTGTTGCAAACTATGTTGCACTTCTGTATTCAGGTAATTCAGTGTGTGTGCTTGAGAATTTTCTGGTCATCGTCTTTTTCCATAAATAAATGCGGCTAATTATATATAAGAAGTCTTATCGGTAAGCGATTTACGTGGTAGCTATTAAAATACCTAACAATTCCAGGCTATTAAACTAAGTACTATGCAGCATAAAAGAACAAAATGAATTGATTAGGCTAATTAAATTTTAGTGTTTATTATATTTATTTTTTAATGATTATGTTTTTTAAATTTCGTATTTATTCATTAGTTAAGAATGCAAATTGAGCACATTGTACGCTTTTGTATGTGTGAGTGTGTGATAACTTTTGAAAACGAAACCATACTGTAAATCAGAAATCAATCCTTTTGTAAGAAATAATTGATTTAATTTTTTAGGATAAAGGACTCTAAGATTATAAATAATCTTAAAATATTTTTTAATTTGCACTACATCTTAAAATGTAATTAACTATACTTCTTTCCCTAAAGCGATCTTTCACATCGGGGAAATTAAGGCTTATCAAATTTAAGTTCAGATTATTCACTTCATATGTGCTTGTTAATAATCAACAAAATACTAACTTCGTGCCATTGCATTTCTTTATTTTGTTCAGTTTTATCTTTCATTTCAAAAACAGGGACGAGAGGTTATCGCTTGTAAATTTATTCGTTTGAAATTAGTTAAGTTTTTTCAGTTGTATTTATATTTAGCTTAAGAAATGTGTGACTGAAGATGGCATCTCGGCCGATTTGTTGTTCTAAATTCTGCTACTTTTCCTCAGAGAAAAATCGTTTGCTTTATTTTGTACCTTATGGTTACTTTTCATTTTCAAAAGAAACTATTTCTAAATAAAAATTACATTTTAAAACTGAATGATATTTATAATAAAAATTCTTAATTTTGGTTTGAACAAGAAACAAGCTTTATTTCTAAATGCAGAAATCTATAATAAAATATTAACATTTTGATTCATACATTTTAAACTAATTTTAATTTACTTTTAGTAATTGCAGATAAGGAAATACCTATACTATATAATTCAAAAATGCAAAATTATGTTATTAATATCTATACATTTTAATATATATGTGTCAAATTTTTTTATACGTTTAATCGATTTTTCTTCAGGTTTTGTAATTTCATTTATCAAGAGCTTTACTCTATGTCCTATATAATACATTGTAGTTTATGAAACTGCAGACTCAAATCCGTATCAAGAAAAATGTTTGTTAGAGCAATGATTTTTTTGTTGCATTATGTGATATTTCATCTAAAAGAAAATATTTAACTTAGTTTGAGTACAGGAATCCAAATTGTTTTTTCATTTGAAGTTTGATTTGATTTTACTTTTTTGCTTACTATTTTCAAACTTGTGCAGTTTTTAGTAAATATATATCGTTTTGTTTTTAATATTTATTATAATATATAAAAATGCATTTAAATACATTTTTATTATAGTTAATTCAGAAACTTACAAAAATTTCCCGTAACTTACAAAGCCTGTTAAATAGTTCTAAACTTCAAAAAATAGTAATAAATAATTATATTCATTAATTTTGAAAATTTGATTTATTCATAGATACTTTTAGATCGAACAATTTTACACACATACTGCCTAGTCAATCTTTAATAATAAATGAGTGTTATGGCATAATCGAATATAAATGCAGATTTTGAAATCAAAGCTATAATGAAAGAAGTTCAAATAAAAGACACTTATTGTACACTTTAATCAGAAATCTCTCACACTGTCACTATGATCTTCTCAGCCTGTTCTAATCACATTAAATGCTCTGTAAAATGACACGCGGCATTAATTAAAAGAAATTTTAATACTGAGATATACATAAGAAAAAATATGATAAATTTACTCTGTTAATATTTATTATGTTAATAAACATTGACATAAAAATCACTCTTGTTACCTCTAAGCAATATCTCCTTAAATACTAGGAATATGATTTCTGAGAAAACTTTAAAGTAAAAAAGTTTGTATTTTTATTATAAGGTAAAATGAACAAAACATTTTTGATATTTTCTAAGTGAGTTAAACCCATAGGGAAATTATCTAGTTATAAAAGTTTTATGAAAAATGCGATACTTCCACTAAATATTTTAATTTTTTTTACTTTTTAACTGATTTTCTCAAATTTTGGTGAAATTAATATTACAGTTTTTAATTCAATTTTGTTTAATTTGAGACTGGACAGATATCCAAAATCTAACCGTTGAATTTCAATTTTTTAAATATTTGTTTTGTTGATTAAAAGATTAATATTATCAATATCATTCATCGTTCTTAATGATTAACTATATGCATATTAGTTTTTTATTATAATATTACATTACTATAAATTTAACTCAGTAATTATTACCATATAATAGTAAGATCAAATGCATTTTTAAAATCATAATTTCTATAAAATTTAATTTTTTACTCGAAATTATTTTTCAACATTATTAATTAATGTAAATAATTTTTCTAATACACATTTTTTCACCGAGTTCATTATTAATTTTGAACATGAAATGATTTAAAAACAAAATTTATGAATAAAACATCTATGACTTGCTTGTAAAAAATTCGTATCTTTCGCATATTCATCAGTCATCCTTTTTGGGGATATGTAATGAATGCTATCATTGATATATTCAAAGTATTGTAGGCCGGATAATTGGAAGTCTGTTTCCTAATTAAAACAAGTTATTGAAGTATTTAAATTTTCTTAGAAACATTCGATTTTAATTTCATTTAAATGAATTGGATTGTTCTTAATCTTAGGGGCACGAGTAGCGTTCGTCTTAATTAAAATTAATAACTATTCAAGTCGCATTGGGATTTTAATAAGATTTTCCAATGAATGATCAATTTTAATGAATATTAGTTATTTTAGAATGTCATTAAAAAGGGACTTAGGTGAAACAGAACTTTCCTTCTAATTAACAGTTTATAAAATGTCACCGTGTAACATAATCATTGTGTTTCTTATCCTTCTTCATCTATGTCCTCACAAAGTTAAAAGTTGTTACGGTATAAAATTGGATTATTCTTGTTAAAATTCAGATTTTTTTAATTCTAGTTTAATAGAAATGCTTTAATCCATACACATAAAAATTTGACTTGTAAACTTTATATAAAGAATTTTTTTGAGTTCTAATAATAAAATCAGAAAACTGAAATCATTTTGCATACAAATTAGCAATAATTCCTATAAATAAAATTTGGTGAATTATTTCTCATTTCTTATGGCTGTGCCTACTTTACTAAATATCTTTGAACTGAAAAAAGCATACTTTTAACTTTTATGAGTACAAACGAAATGAAAACCATAATTTATGAAAACTGTGAATTGGTAAAAAAAATAAGGATCTAAAAATTTACAATAATTAATTTATAAAAAATAAATTGTATTTACAATAAGTAAATTAAATTTCATTAGGTTTCAGCTTTATATATAAACAGAATATCATAAGTTTTACTAGTGCTCTAATTTGGAGGTCATGGTTGGAAGTTTCAATTTAGATCTGATTCATTTTACAAAAAGGCCATTTTCAAAATATAAATAGCTGTTTACTTTATGAAAATTTAAAAGCGAGGTTTAAATCAACAAAGTTATGAATCGGTTTATGGATTTGGATTATAAATGAACTCTCCTAACATTTAAAAAAAGGAAATAGAAACACTTTAGATGCACTAAAAAATATGTACCTGTGGAACAGTGTGTGTGCTACATAAATTCATTCAATAAAGAACATGAAACTTTTTCTTCACCCGTTTCCTATTTTTTAAAAATATTCAGTGAATAAATTCGAAATACAATAAATCAAAAATAATTCATAAAATAAATTAAGAAACTAAAAAATTTTACCAGCAAGCAAATTTGATTAAATAAAACTGTTTTGAATATACATGATCTCATGTCACTTAAAAACTTTAAAAATAATCAAATTTATCATAAATTACATGTTTATATATAAATTAATATTTAATGTATGAGAGT
The DNA here is from genome assembly GCA_037975125.1 of Latrodectus hesperus. Lineage (NCBI taxonomy): Eukaryota > Metazoa > Arthropoda > Arachnida > Araneae > Theridiidae > Latrodectus > Latrodectus hesperus. Next base: position 38,232,170 of record CM075855.1, read on the forward strand.
TATTATTCACATTAACATTTAGCAACTGTAGATTATTTTGATAATTGATTGTCGAATAAAAAAATAAGATAAGTAAAATAATTTATTTTAAATTTTTGCTTAGATAAATTATCTATTTAGTACTGGCCTAGTGTATGTTATCCCATAGCTCATTTATAAAATCTTAGAAATTTCAAATTCTGAATAACATTCTGTAAAAAGCGATTGTATATTACTAGTGAAATAGCTGAACATAATATATTATAAAAATAAAAATTTGTATACAGCTATATTAATTCACATCTTATACAATTGAATTAAAAACAATAAAGTATCCAAGTTTAGGAGTGTAATTTATTTCTTATATATATAATATATAATAAAGCTTGAAAATCATAAAAAAGTATTTTTCATTTTTAACAAGAGTAAACTATATGTATTTGATTAGTATTAAAGAATAGTTTAGTTACACTTCGATAACTGCTTGAGAATTTTTAAGAAAATGTAACAACTATTCAGTCAACTTTTCATGAAGTTCGCTATATTTACCAAATTAAAAGATAGAGGACTTAACCCAATTTTTTATTGTTTTCGAAACTAATCTTATAAACCGAGCAATTTTTCTTGCCAAGCTTCTTCCCTTCAAATATCGAGATAACCCAGTGAACTCCCACCATAAGGCGAGTGCGCCGACACGATTGAATGCGCAATCTGCTGCATTATTATGCATTAATGCACATCCATTGTATCCATCGATCAAAGAACGATATTTTGCATCAAAACTTCTCCTCACCCCCCATCGATAGAGAAGGGAAACTTTGATCGGGGCGTATTGTTACAGACTTTTTGCAAAACTTTCTTCCAGAATATTATGTCGGCAACTTCCAAATTACGACTGGCTTCATAATGTAACTGGAAGGGCCAAGTAATCTGCGCTCATGAATTATGGAAAAGCGTGGCCCATTGACTTCGAAATGCCTCTTTGGATTAAAGTCACTTAAATAGTACTCAGCACTCCATTCTGAAGCAATTTCTGATTCGCATTTTAAAATTGCCTATTAGAGTTTTGGTTCACCTGCAATTAGATTAGTTGTAAAAGGGTATTTAATGCTAGGATTACATTGTGAACAGTTAAGTAAGGATTTAAAGTACAAAGGAAAAGAAGGTGCTGAAGATAGGTGGAGTAGGAGTTTTAAAAACTGAGGATTTTTTCAATTGATATTTCATGGAAATTTTAAAAAAGTGCAATATTTTATTATCCCTTTCATATATTAAGTAGACAGCCGCTCATTTAAAATATTGCTAATTTTATATAACTGCCACTTATTATATATATATATATATATATATATATATATATATATATATATATATATATATATATATATATATATAGGAAATTATACATTTCATATCATAATAGGTGATATCAAAAAATATTTTAATGGCTTGGAAGTTAGACCATCTAAAGCATATGTAAATCTGCTTCTGATAGATTCAAAAATTTACAAACTAAAACTGACAAAAATAAAATTTCCTATTGTAATTTTAACGATATCTCAAAATTAAAAATTGTTCGTCATACGAAATGCTTACAGGAAGGTTTGATTTGTTTATCACTCAATGGCTATTTTTTGCACAAGAGCGCTAATTAGACCGGGACCTACAGCTTAGAGTGAATTTCGAACCACTATGGCCAAAGTGGGACTCGAACTTACGAATTGTTGAAACGAAGGGAAGAGCGCTAACCATTCGGCTGCCACGTCAGCTGCTTACAGGAAGGAAATAATGAGTAGCTTATTCACTTTTTCAAACTTCCGCATCTCTCAATGTTTATTTTGAAATAAAAACATAAACATTTAATGTCAATTTTTACTTCATTAAAGTAAAACATTTTGCAGTTCATTGACGAGATGCGATAAAATTTTGATCACCAATGAAACACTACAATAACATAATTGGTTAAAGATAGCAGCTATGACGTAATTCATTTAATTGCTAAGTACCTATTTGATTCGTATCATATCACATAAATGTGAGTTCGCCTAAATTTATTTTTTAAAAATCCGTCATTTGTGTAGATTTATCTAAAGGAATTTATTTGTTGCATAAATATTCCACATCGGTGATGAATATATAATAAAATACGATTCTCATTGTGAAAATTCTTTTATCAAGAAATGACATTTAAATCTTTGGCATATTAATAAACTTACATTGAGAGTTTGTATTTTCTTAAATTAACAACATTGGTGTGCAAAATGTAATCAACAGGCGTTGTTTGTCATAACAACACAAGAAACTATCTGAGAGGTTGGAAATCCAGAAATTATACAAATTTTTGTATTTAAACGATGACGAAAGCAGTTACGAAAATTAATATAATGCACATAGAGTACATTATGGAATCAAACAAAAATACTTTATTGAACTCTTAGTATCGTTACACATGATTATCTGTTATGGAGGAAAAACAAGCAGATTTTCCTTTGTATATGGTGTCCTCTTCTTACTACAATGGTTTCTTCCCTCACCTTCTTTCCATATTTAGCACATGATTTCCAACAGTTCCTTGCATTCTTCAAGAGCAGCATTTGTTTCAGTAGTTGGGTGTTCCGTAAGTGATGAAATCGTACCACAAGGCGTTTTCCTGAAATATTCCATTCATGTTCTATGGGATTTAAATCATAGGAATATGCTAGTGAATTCATTGGAGCTAATGAATTCATTATTTTCACTTTCCAGTAGCTGCTGGACATCAGGAATTCGGAGTAGCCTTGCATTATCATTCAAAAAAAGTCTGCTCCAATGGTATAACTTAGCGAACCCACATGGGGGTTGTTCACCTCCTTACAATAACGCTCGTCGGTTACAGAAACTTTGTAGAAAATGAGGAGCTCTATTCGCATGTCCACGAAATGCTTGCAACTTTAGAGAAACCATAATAGTCTCTTTTCATGATGCTACTGTGTCTTTATCTCTCATCAAATTAAATGGCGTTGAGGCACTAAACTTCTCTAATCCGTAAAAAAGGCAAATCTATTAATAAAATGTCCAGTTTTTTCTCGTTGTACCACACTATGAAGTGGTGTCGATGGCCAACTTTCAACAGGATATAGCATTGAGGAGAGTGAGGGAGTAGGCCACCTTTGGGAAGATGTCTAATTGCAGTAAACCACGACACTAGTCGCCTTGTTGCTGTACAAAATTGCTGAGCAATTGTTCCTGTTGACTAGTTTCGATTTCTTTTCGATTGTAAGACGATATATCGGGCACCTGCTGCTGTTTCTCGGGATGACCACTACTAGCCTTTTTAACAGCTGTACATATTGTTTGGAAAGCATTCCAAGCGCACAAAACGAAACTTTTGTTGATTTCGAACACTTGCACACTGGTCCCATGACACCCCTGTATCAGCTGACCAATCATTCTTAAGCATGTGAAGTCGTCCCTCTGATTTCTTCTAGCCATATTTCATGAAAGAACTGATTCGCACTTCCATAGAAAGTCTTTACGTCTGTGTCCTTGATGTATTGTAGTTTTAAGTTGTAAGCCCCACATATTCACGGAATACTTACATTACCTGAAGAAGAGATTCACAAATGCAATTTCTTCCCATTTTTAAACTTCGTAGTATGAAAGGTTTTAACTTGATGTCGAAAACTACTTTTTAAAGGCAAAGAATGATATTTGGCTTTCAGCTTAATGTAAGAAAAAACGGATAAGTATGTTTGGCATTCAGTAAGCAATATCTTCCAATGAGTATAATATCTCAACAAAGTCATTTAACCTAATCCGAAGTTGGAAGAGTGTTCGCGGGCCAATGACTTTAGGTCAATCGACGACAGTGGCAGGCTATATCGTGGTGAATGGTTTCCTTTTGAAGGAAGAAATCATATGAATTGAAAAGCTAGCGTGTTCTCTAGATATAAGCCCAATAAATTAAATTTGGAACAACATATTTATTTATACACACAATAGACATAAATTGTAGTCATTTTAGCTTTAAATCATAGTACTTTAAATTAATCATATTGAATAAAACAATTTTAATAACATAAAGTAAACTTGTTTCTTATAAAGAAAAATAATAATAGCTACAATTTTAATCCCTTTCATGTATTTAACGTTTCTCTGTACATATAATCTTATAAGACATAGTAATAAACATGATTTAAAATTTGACAATGGTTGCACTAAGAAATATTTTTTTACCAATTATGTATTTTTGTGTAAATATTTGCAATTAAATAAATTTATACTCAAATTAATCTAAAATAAAAAAAAATCACCAATTTGCTAAAACTGATTATTACCTATCTCTTTTTATAAATAAGTTCTTGATTTATTTGGATTCTAATAGTCTACTAGATTTTGATTCACTATAATTTGCATGTAGAAAAGAAAATTACTGTTAGAAATAAGGATCATAACATTGACTATTTATCTAACCCTTTTGTCTTGACTTACTTACAAGGTTACCTACACCTGCAGGAAATACCGGTTACGGTCAAAGAGTAATGATTACTATGGGCAATCAAAATCTTTAAATCATTTGATAACCAGGACAAATACCAACGAATGAAAGGTATCTCTGAGTCTCGTCTGATATTGCAGTTGATCTCTAAGCTATGATTTTAAAACAAACATCGTGTTTTCCACATCAACAGATAGTATAGAAATTAGTATGTGAACAGAATATTTTATAAAATGTAGTTCTCCCTCCAATCTGAACTGTTGTGAGAAAACTGAATATAAAGTATCAAATTAACATACAAGGTAAAATTATTTACTCTTGGTAACTTTATTAAATGTATAATATGAAATTTATTAGTTACATTATTTATAACTAGGAAATAAATAAAAATTTTAAAAATAGGCTCCTGAGGAATACAATAATATCAATTTTGTATACATATTCAAATATTATATAATGATTATTATATCATAATTTTAGTTATATCAAGTTTTATAGAATAAACATTATAACAGAATTAGTTTATTGTTCTAAAAATATTTTTGTAATAAATATTAAATCTTCTGACAGAAAAGTATTTATAACTTTGTACAAAATAGCTTAAGTACTAGCATTTTAAGTATTTAAAAAAGTGTATTAGAAACGTTAAAATCTATATGAGAGAAATATTTTATAAAATGGCTATAAAAAATATATATTTTAATGTATAGTACACACACTCCATGGCTCGACAGCCCATGTTGGCCAAGGCATACAGTGCCCATAACTGTTTTCATGACCGAGGGCCCTGGGGTGCGAAGCATATGTCCCACTTAAGTGGTCAGCCTAACGTAAAGACCCCCAGTGTTTAGTTCCCAAGCATGCTTGGTACTCAGTTAATCAACCCACTGAAGGGATGAAAGGCTGAGTCAACCTTGCCCAACCCGAGGATCGAACCTCGGACCTGTGTCATGGGAGCGTGAAACGTTGCCACTAAGCCACCGGGCTTTTTAATGTATTTTATCTGCTAATATTGTGAAGTAAATGAAAAATTTAGTGTAAAATAGTTTCTTAAATTTTATGACAATGAGTGGAAAATATATATTGAGAATTTTTTTTATTTACATTGTATTACCACAGCATCACAGTATTACAACTTTTATAGAGCATGGACTACTTCAAAATGTCTGGCTTTTTCCCTTATATCGTATGCTTTTTGCTTGTAAATGATAACGGCAAGCGTCTTCACGTCAACTTTTCCTTTTCATCTAGCTCAAAGCCTTCTTCTATATCTTGACCCCCTGGACATAATCCCTGAACCCCGAATAATAATCTTTACAATTATTTTCTCATCTCTCCTAAAAGCGCTCGCAAGACACTAGTTATAATTTTTTTTTATATTTATCGTACATTTCTACACTTGGTTTAATCTTCCAATGACCATCTTCACAAATTACCTCAAAATTCTTCAATAGCATTTTTCTTTCCATATTTTTAAGCTTAGAATCACTTCGTCTTAAAAAGTGAAAGTCTCATCAAATCTGCAAGCGAATATTTCTTTACAATGAAATATTCCTTTACTCACATTCTTTTCACTGTGTATTTTTATAGAAAAATATTTTCTAATAGAACTCTATAGAACTGTATTTGGAATGTCCTTAAATTTATAACGATTTAGTTAACATAGAAAACTGAACAAATTGGATTTTTAATGCTAATTATAATAATTTTGAATAGTCAATATATAATGATAATTAATTTTGTGTAGTATTAAAATAAACAAACTTAAAAAAGTTTATTAAATTATTCAATACTTGTACCAGTACTTTTAAATCAGTAAACATAGAAGTTCCAAGTTGTACAAATTTTAAAATTTGTAAATGTTTGTAAATAAATAAAACAAATCTCGATTAATTAGAATTGATGCTAAAGTAAGATTTTCTTATGTCATTCCAGTAACACATATTTTTCTCAGTAAGAACATAGAAAGATTCCTTTTGAAGATTTACAGAGTATAATATACATATTATATTATGTAAATCCTCAAAAGAAAAGTTCTTTATAACCTAGGGTTTTTCTATGGAAATATATTTGAACGTGTTTTATTCTGCACAAAAATGGTGAAACAGTTATTGAAAACGCTATTTTTAAGCACTACGGAAGAATTATTGTAATATTTCCAAATTTCTTTTTCACAAATAATTTAAATTTCTTATACTAATTAAAAATCTTTTTTATATTAATTAAAAGCACAGAAAATGTTTGAAACATAACAAATGCAAACGATTACAAACACATGTTCAATCATTTTTACGATATTTGGTTTGAGCGCCCTCTGCAGATCATTTGAGATGTTTCTTTTTTACCACTGTACTTTCAATATAGCTTCAGTTTCGATTTTAGAAGTCATTGCCGAATAGCTATAATATTGTATACTTTCTTTGTCAAAAATCAGCTAATAATTGATCTTTTTCTCGGCTTATATACTTCCGTCGATGTATCAAGATTATACTCGTAACATAATTGAAATATGGATTTATTTAAGAATTAGTATTTTTTTCAACTATTTCGGAATATAATGAAAATATATCCATACATTTAAAACTGGTAAATTTTTCACCATTTTCAAACTTGCTTGACAATGTTCTTTTGTTTTGTTATGCTAAGTACTATATATTTTCGTAGGTCATATATTTACTTGGACTTTTTTCTTACTTAATTTACATGAAATGAAAATTCGACAGAAAAAATGCAAAATTTCCGTGATTTATAATTATGATCACTGAAATTTTCACATTTTAGAAAATATGAAATAAGCATTTTTCAAAAATTTTAGAGCTTTCATTTGATGATAGAAATATCAAGCAGTTTTAGTAGAACAAAGGTAGTTATTTTTTAAAAATAATCAAAAAACCCAATTAAAATTAAGAAATTATAAAGAATAATTGTAATATTAAAAATTAATAAAAACTCTGTAAATATAATATTGAATATAGATGATATTACATGTATACGATACATTTTAAAGGAAAAAAATTTAATTATTTTTTACTTTAAGGAAATCTAACTATGATTTTAAATGCTTATAATTAAGGATTAAATACATATTTACTAAAAATATTGAGTGAATTAAATAAAAATTTATATTCTTTCCAATATAAAATTAATAACAGAGTAGTATGGAATATCTGGGGGATACAAATCAAATATTGGGGGTCTTTTTCCCGATTCCTTCTTTTAAATTACGAAGATCCACCCCCTCCCCTGCTTGTCCTAAACTAGTAGAGCCCGAATCTAAGATACTTACAGAGAAGTATTCCAGTACACACAAAATATAACATAGTGAAATAAATTTAAATAGTATTTAAAATTTTTCATGAGCACATTTTCAATACTATAAATATAAGTAATATTGAAGTATGAAGGTTATTGTAAATAAAAGTTCTTGCGAAATTTTTGAAAAAAAGATAATTTTATACAATAAAAAATAATTTTGCGTTTTGAAATTTTTTAAAAAGCTTAAAAAACATTTGCTCTAAAATGGAATGCAATGTGATATTTTAAAGGGATTATTTAATTAATGTTTTATTAAATTAGAGTCATAAAAGATTAAAAAGTGTTCTTTATCTATCTTTTTAAGGTAATTCAATTAAAAAAATATCATAAAATCTGAAAATATTTTAAAGTGCATTATTTCCTATAGTAAATTTCTTTTAACATAATTTAAATTTCTTTTAGTAAAATAATTATCATTGGATAGGCACCATTAGCAAACATATTTAATCATTTCTTTTTTTAAATTTTTTATGGATTAAAAGGAATTATTTTCTTGATTAAAAAAATTTTTTGATTAAATATATTTCTCTTTAATATTTTGGATATATTTTAGTAAATTTTAGCTTGATCTCAGCATAAAATTTAAAATTAATTTTCGAATATTACAAATAAATTCAATTTAAAAAATACTGATACTTTTGAATGATTTTTCACTTAAAATAATTTTTTTATTGTTTAAAATAAATCAAAATACAATATGAAATTTTATTTTGTAACCAAACGTAAAAAAACACAGTTTGTAATTTTGTAAAAGATTTTTTTCTGAAGAGTAATTTACACTATTAAATAATACGCGTAGATAGATAGATATAATTATTGTAGTACATTATATATATATATATATATATATATATATATATATATATATATATATATATATATATATATAATATATATATATAAATTTCTTGTCACGATGTATGTTCCCGATAAACTCCGAAACTACTGACGGATTTTGATAAAATTTTGTAACCATTTATAATATGGTCCAACTTAAAAGATAGAATAGTTTTTATCTCTTAATTATTGATCTCAATATTTATTATACGACATTAGTGTTTATTTATTGGTTAGTTCTGTAAGTTCCTAATAGATGGCGGTTTAGCATCTAATTTGCACAGGTATTCGGCAGATGGCGACGTGTTTATTTTTCTAGACAAGAAAAATAAACACGCAAGCGCAAGCGCGTGGTTAAATATAGAATTTACATATATTTTCATGATATATAATGATACTATAACAATTTTTCGTGAATCATTTTCATAATTATACTTTGTATTGTGTTATTATTGTGCAGTATTCAGTTTGAATATTTTTAATATTATAAATAGCAAAATAAAATTTTATTTATTACTGTTTTTCTCTACTAATTTTCATACCACCTCGAAAATATGTAAGTATTTCTTGATAGCCTTTTATTATTTTTTATTTTTATTTTATAATTTGATAATTATTAATTTATTCAGCAGTACATTTTGATCTAATTTATTTATTCAAATGATAAATTCTTTTAATTTTTTTTTATTTCAGTATAATGCCATGGAAAAAATTTTTAGTTTTAATATAATTTAAAATTAAAATAATAATTGTTCAATGTCAATGTTATCTACCTCATTTATAACAATTTATTTTTAGATGTCTTTAATTTATATAGTATTTTTTATAAGTAAGTCACTGATTACAAACTATAATTTAATATAAGATGAATAAAATGTAAATTCAGAAAGTATATGTTGATTTGTGCTTAATTTCAAAATTTCGATACTTTACCTATTACTATTAAATTTTGGTGAAACGTTTTATTTTTAATCTCCTATGAATGAACCTATTCTAAATTTTTTTAGAAAATATTAATTTGATTGAACCCAAGAATTAGTAAAAAATTGATTCAATGTATTTTAAAAACTCAGCCACTGCAACGCGTGGCTGGGTCAGCTTGTATATATATATATATATATATATATATATATATATATATATATATATATATATATATATATATATTGTTACAAATTTGTAAATAATGATTATATTTGTCTTAAAATATCTCAGACAGATCAGAAATTCTCACATTTTGGGCAAAAATTGCGGTATTTAGGCGTGTTGTAGTTTAAAAGTGGATTTCCTAATGATTTGGCGACTTGGCGATAGTTGGCGAGATTCTTGGCGACTTGGCGACGGTTGGCGAGATTCTTGGCGACTTGGCGAGAAATCGATACTTCTGGAAACATCCATCACCTAAGCTCTAGGACCAATATTTTTCGAGATAGCCTAGAAGCTTCCAGAACCTTGGCGAAATTGGTAGATTTCTCCGCCAAGTCAGGTATAAATACCGCAGCCCGACATGGAAGAGTGAGTTTTGTGAAGACAGAAGAGTTTTTGTGAAGACAGTCAGTGAGCGAAGACGATTAGTTGTGACTGCTAGTTGTTCTCTGTCTGAGGTATTTGAGACCTGTGATTGGAAGCTATTTCCTATTGTATCCGACGAATTGTAGCTGTATAATTGTGATTGTTACAGCGGGAATTTCGTTTATCTAGTAAAGTTTTTACGAATAAAAGTCTTGTGTTCATTAAGTGGTCGCTTTATTCAACTCTCAATCAACACGAACCCGTGGAGCTCGGTACAACTGGTGTCAGAAGTGGGGTTGAAGAGTTGATGCAGCGTGTCACAAGAAAAATGGATATGGATTTAATGAAAAGTCTTCTCGAAAAATTAGCGGAGCAGATGGCTGAGATGAAAGCTGGACAAGAAGATATGAAAACCGAGATGAAAGCTGGACAAGAAGAGATGAAAGCTGGACAAGAAGAGATTAAAACCGAGATGATGAAAGAGATAAAATCTGGACAGGAGGTGATGAAAGCTGGACAAGAAGAGATGAAAGCTAGACAAGAAGAGATTAACGCCGAGATGATGAAAGAGATAAAATCTGGACAGGATGAGCTTAAGAAGGACATTGTAAGTGTTAAAGAAGAATTCTCCAACATCATTCAGGAGAAGATGAATGCAATGGAGGATAAGGTAACTTCAGTAGAAACTAAAGTTCTAGAGATAGAAGAAAACGTGGAAGAAGCAATAGACAATATCAATAAGGAGATTGAAAGCTTGAAGAAGCAAATGTCAAACAGACATGAGGAACCCAACGTGGCATTTGTGCCATCCCTAGCCAATATTAAACTCTCAACATTTGATGGGAAATCATCCTGGCAAGTATACAAGACCCAGTTTATGATGGTAGCGGAAGCTAATGGATGGAATCCCCGAGCCCAAGCTTTTCACCTGGCGGCTTCTTTAAGAGGAGACGCGGCTGACATCCTCGAGACGCTTCCGGAGGAGCAGAGGCACGATTTCCAAGCCCTATCGAGTGCGCTTGAGCTGCGGTTTGGAGATAAGTGCACTAAAGAATATAGCAGACTACAGTTAAAGTCCCGCTATCAAAAAGCGGGTGAAAGTCTGCAAGAATTGGCTGCCGATATTCAGCGACTTTCCCATCTAGCATTTTCGGACTGCCCAGCTGAGACACGTCAAGATCTGGCTCTCCATCACTTCATCGATAGTGTGCGGGATCCGGAGATACAGAAAACACTTAGAATCGCCGATGTCAAAGATATTGGATCTGCCCTAGTCTACGCACATAAGATAGAGGCTGCCCAGCAGGCCGCGCGTAAAGACCGGCACTCAATCAGAGCCGTCTCTACTACTGATAGGGACTATGATCTCAGAAAGCAAATCGAAGATCTGCGGCGAAAATTCCGTAACTTAGAAATGAGTAAAGGTGGCAGAAACACGAAAATTCTGTGTTGGACTTGCGGAGCAGTCGGACACGTTCAGAGAGACTGCCCGAAACGAAAAGATGATGGAAATGATCTTCGTCAGAAGCCCCATTTCAAATCGTTTCACATTTCTTCCGTAAGTAGCGGCGACAACGGACTTTTCGTTATGGGACATGTCAACGAAGTTCCCTGCAGAATGATAATCGATACTGGAGCCAACGTAACTATCATTAGGACAGATTTGGCTCGCAAACTTGGTGACAAACTCATCTGGACGCCGCCCTGCATTACCCTCCAAACTGTGACAGGTGATAAGATTAAAGTGCATGGAAAAGTCAATCTAAACATTGCATTTGGTAATGCCGTGTACCATCATTTGGCATATGTCGCTGATATAAATGACGAATTTATTCTTGGATTGGACTTTCTCAAAGAAAACCATTTCAAGTTAGATTTTAAAAATAATGAACTACACTCATGTTCTGAAGAAATAGCGATTTTTAAGACGAAATATTCAGATATTAAAACAGTCCATCATATAACTGCGAAGAGTGAAACAACATTACCACCAAGAACTGAGACAATAGTTTGCGGAGCTCTTTCAGAAGATAATAATTTTCATTATGGATTGACTGAATATCCAGATTCCGACAATAGCGTTAAAGGAGTACTAGTGGCTTCTTCACTCGTCGACCTTTCACGAAATGTAATCCCGGTAAGAGTTGCTAATCTAAGTAATAAGGTAAAACTTATAAAAGAAGGAGAAGTGCTAGCGACTTGCACTCCAGTGACCTGTATTAACCGAAATTGTCAAGCCACACTATCTGAGCCTCCTGACACTCTAATTAATGAACTCCTACAGAGAGCAGAGTTAGATGATAAACAGAGGAATGCTGCAAGAAATTTATTATTAGAATTCGGAGATCTCTTTTCCAAGAAATCAGATGATGTTGGGCGAACCAAATTGACGCAGCACCGAATCAATACAGGAAATCATCCACCCATTAAACAACATCCGAGAAGATTGCCATTCGCTAAGCAGGAAGAGGTGGACAATCTTCTGATGGAAATGCAGCAGAATGACATTATTGAGCCATCAGAGAGTCCTTGGGCTTCGCCTATTGTTTTAGTACGGAAGAAAGATGGTTCTACTCGATTCTGCGTTGACTATCGTCGGTTAAACAACATTACTAAAAAAGATAGTTACCCTCTTCCTAGGATTGACGATACACTTGATGCTTTATCCGGAAAACAATGGTTTTCGACTTTGGATCTCAAGAGTGGTTATTGGCAAGTAGAGATACATCCTGAGGATCGAGAAAAGACTGCATTCACCACAGGACAAGGACTTTGGCAGTTCAAGGTTATGCCATTTGGGCTTTGCAATGCACCTGCAACGTTTGAGCGCCTGATGGAGACAGTATTACGAGGACTTTCCTACGAAGCCTGCTTAGTATATTTGGACGATATCATTATTGTAGGGCGCACATTCGAAGACCATTTAAGAAACATCCGAAAGGTGCTGGAAAAATTAAAAATGGCCAACCTGAAGCTGAATCCTTGCAAATGTAATTTATTCCGACGTGAAGTAAGCTATCTGGGACACATTATCTCTGCTGAAGGTGTAAGAACAGATCCTGAAAAGATATCTGCAGTTAAGGATTGGAGTCGTCCAAAAGATGTCCACCAATTAAGAAGTTTTCTTGGACTATGCACGTATTACAGGAAATTTGTTAAGGGTTTTTCACGTATTGCTAGACCCCTTCACAAGTTGACAGAAGTTAAACAGAGATTTCTATGGACAGATGAATGTGAGAAAGCTTTTAAACAACTGAAGGAGGCGTTGACATCTTCACCCGTTCTTGCATATCCCCAGCCCGGAAAATTATTCATTTTAGATACGGATGCCAGCAATGAAAATATCGGAGCTGTTTTGTCGCAGGAAATTGATGATAAAGAATATGTCATTGCTTATTGGAGTAAATGTCTATCGAAACCAGAGCGGAATTATTGTACAACCAGGAAGGAATTGCTGGCAATCGTCAAAGCCATAGAACATTTCCACCATTATCTCTATGGAAGAAAGTTCTTGCTCCGGACCGATCACGCATCCTTAACCTGGCTTTTAAATTTTAAAAATCCAGAAGGACAGGTAGCCAGATGGATTCAACGACTCCAGGAGTTTGACTTTGAAATACGTCATCGCAAAGGAACTCTTCATGGAAATGCTGATGCACTATCAAGGAAGCCGTGTAATGAAAGCTGCCGATACTGTTCTAGAGTAGAGAAGAACTATCAGCTGATAAATACTTCGGTACGCCAAGTTACTGTTTCACCTCCATCAAAACCAGACCCATGGAGTGATGAAGGACTTAGGGAAGCCCAAAAAGAAGACCCAGATATAAATCCAATTCTTGAATTGAAAGAATCTTCTAGTATGAGACCAAGTTGGCAGGATATCTCCACCTACAGTCCTGCTACTAAGCAATATTGGGCTCTTTGGGACTCACTCCATATAAGAAATGGTGTCTTATACAGGAAATGGGAGTCCGATGATGGACGTAATTTCAAATGGCAGCTTGTTCTTCCAAAATCAAGAATTTCAGATGTTTTGAAAGAATTGCACAGTAGCTCAACTGGAGGCCACTTCGGAGTAATGAAAACTCTACAGAAAGTTCGAGAACGCTTCTATTGGAGCAAAACGAGACAAGATGTAGAGAAATGGTGCCAATCTTGTGATGACTGTGCGGCACGTAAAGGACCGAAGAAACGTAGCCGAGGAAGGTTGCAGCGGTACAACGTAGGAGCACCTTTTGAGAGGATAGCATTGGACATTTTGGGTCCTTTACCACGATCCTCAAATGGCAACAAATACATACTAGTTGTCATGGACTACTTTACTAAGTGGCCTGAAGCGTTTGCAATCCCCGATCAAGAGGCGACTACAGTAGCCGAGGTTCTAGTGCAACAATGGGTTTCCAGATTCGGCACACCCTTACAAATTCATTCTGATCAAGGGACAAATTTCACCTCTGTTGTGTTTAAAGGAATGTGTCAAATTCTCGGAATAGACAAGACGCAGACCACGCCACTACACCCACAATCGGATGGCATGGTAGAGAGGTTTAACAGAACCATCTTGAATAACCTCTCCCTTATGGTTTCCAGAAATCAGCAAGATTGGGATTTGAAGCTACCGCTGTTTCTGCTTGCATATCGCAGTGCTGTCCATGAGACTACCGGATATACTCCTTCACAGATGCTCTTTGGTCGCGAACTTCGTCTCCCTTGTGATCTTCAGTTTGGTCGTCCACCGGATACATCTTCATCGCCAGAGGAATACCTTCGAGACCTTCAGGCACGTCTTGAAGATGTCCATAACTTCGCTCGAGACCGAATCAACCTGACGACCGAAAGAATGAAGACAAGGTATGACACAAGAGCGACAGGACATGAATTCCAAGAAGGTGACAAAGTTTGGTTGTGGAACCCGATTCGACGTAAAGGACTTTCTCCAAAGTTGCAAGCCAACTGGGAAGGTCCCTACACAGTCCTAAAAAGACTGAACGACGTCGTGGTTCGTATAAGAAAATCATCTTCTTCAAAACCAAAGGTAGTACATTATGATAGATTAGCTCCTTATCGTAATGTAGAGTAAAAATCAGTAGACCATGGTCTGTTTGTAAATAGTATAGATAATTTTAATCTTTTCTATTTTCTTGTATTTTTAGTTGCTTGTGTATGTAATGTGCTCTGTATCCTCTTGAAATGTAAATTCTTTTATATTAAATTTGGCCTCCTATCAGGGGATTGTACTGCCCGGGACGTGCAGTCCTTGAGAGGGGGCAATGTTACAAATTTGTAAATAATGATTATATTTGTCTTAAAATATCTCAGACAGATCAGAAATTCTCACATTTTGGGCAAAAATTGCGGTATTTAGGCGTGTTGTAGTTTAAAAGTGGATTTCCTAATGATTTGGCGACTTGGCGACAGTTGGCGAGATTCTTGGCGACTTGGCGACGGTTGGCGAGATTCTTGGCGACTTGGCGAGAAATCGATACTTCTGGAAACATCCATCACCTAAGCTCTAGGACCAATATTTTTCGAGATAGCCTAGAAGCTTCCAGAACCTTGGCGAAATTGGTAGATTTCTCCGCCAAGTCAGGTATAAATACCGCAGCCCGACATGGAAGAGTAGTAGTAGAGAGTTTTTGTGAAGACAGTCAGTGAGTGAAGACGATTAGTTGTGACTGCTAGTTGTTCTCTGTCTGAGGTATTTGAGACCTGTGATTGGAAGCTATTTCCTATTGTATCTGACGAATTGTAGCTGTATAATTGTGATTGTTACAGCGGGAATTTCGTTTATCTAGTAAAGTTTTTACGAATAAAAGTCTTGTGTTCATTAAGTGGTCGCTTTATTCAACTCTCAATCAACACGAACCCGTGGAGCTCGGTACAATATATATATATATATATATATATATATATATATATATATATATATATATATATATATATATATATATATATATATATATATATATATATATATATATATATATTGTGTGTGTGTGTATAAGGATAGCACTATTTAAATAATTCTATTAGAATATTTCAACTGCTAAATGCACATATTTGGTACATCTCGAGATGTTGTTAAAGAAATAACAAAGGAAATGATAGAAACACAAGACAGAGCAGAATGAAACAAACTCTCGCATAGGTAAATGACAACTTTAGATACATTGTTCTTTAAAGGCTTTCGCGATAGTCGCACAAAGTAAGGCGATGGAATAAATACAAAACTCCGATGCGGAATATTTTCTGCTGAATAAAATCACCATTGGATGAATAGTTGGTAGTCCATACATATGTATTAGGCTTTCTTTATCAGGAGCTGTAAAATATGACGTTTCGTTGGTTAAGCCTTTTCACTTTGTTGAGAATCAAAACACTTCCTCATAGGCCATTGATCGTTGATGGGATTTGAAGTTAGTTTAGGAAATAAAGCGATATTTGATGATGCTGTGACGAAAAATAGCAAATTCATTTTGAATAAGTAAGTATTTTCAGAGTTATAAAGGAATATATTACAGTATTACAAGGTAACGAATGTTTTTAGTCTAAAACTTGCTTTAAAATTTGCAAAAAACTTTTTTTGTTTGTAAATTGTTGCTTAAATTAAATTAATCCTTTTTGCCTAAAGTTTATCATTTACTCCACAAGTTAAATACATTTTGCTTTGTTTTATGCACTAAAAATAAATAATTTTATAGATATTTTGTTTCATATATGTCACTCAATATTATTGTTTTACATATTTACTTCATTTTATTTATGCATATGTTGAAATTAAATTAAATTAAATCATAAGAATATATTAGAAATAGCTTAAAATGTAATTCTTAGAAGCCTAAATGTGTCCAAATCAAATACCAAATGGAAATGAAATAGAACGCAATAGTATAACAGAAAAGTTATTATTTAAGGAACATTTTTATTAGTATTTAAATGTCTTGTGTTGGACCTAAGTAACTTCGAGTCATTTAATTTTCCGCTTTAAAATTGAGTTATGTAGACTCCTACATTCAGCGTAAGATGTTAATGCGCTAATACAAATTATTCTTGAGAATGCACTTAGACAAACTTCTTAGAATCTTTGAATTCCAATCAAATAACGACTCTGAAATTCTCTAAGTTTACTCTCTGTAATTTTATTATACTGTGACACTGTATATCTCACTTACATTTGTATACACTTTATACACAGAGTTATCTATTCTTAGACTTATTTAAATTAAGTCAAATATACAAAAGATTACTTAACTACTATACTATGCAAATATAAGTTCATTTCTTAACAGATGTCTGTTATAAATGTGTTTAAACTTTGCACTAAGTTTTCGTAAGGCTATTGGGAATGGTCTGAGAAGAAAGCATTAAAATAACAACACTTCAAAAAAACAAATAAATCTGATTTGAAAAAAGTTTAAGTTAAAAATTAGATATATATCTTTTTACGAGGATTTTAATTGAGATTGAATAGAATAAAATGTAAGCATACAGCTCTTTCATAATACCTAATAGATTTGTCAGAATATTTTTTGTCATAATTAAATTCGTGTCATAAAATTTTTATTGTTAAATGTACACATTCAAGCTGAATAAAGTTCCAATAATTAATAAAAGAACAATATAAATTAAATTATTTATATTGCTCATATATATTACTATGCCAATGTAGCGCAAGTACTATTTTTGATACGTTTGAGAGAATGTAATAGATTGTAATAAATTTCTTAGAAAATGTAGCTTTTTTCTTTTTGTTTTATGTTGTAGAATGCATTAATCTTAATTAAAGTAACTATATAAAGAGGCTTATTGTGTTTGAGATGAAAATCATATTAATACTTTGTTTAGGATTTATTTATTTAACAAAAATTATCATGAATATTATTTGAAATCTCAAATCTTGATATAAAAGTCAATGATATTAAAATTACTTTAGTCAAAAGTAAAAGAACTGATGATAAATAAAAGCAACTTTGAATGAATTAAGAAAACGTCTTCACGTTAGATATTGGGAATCCACGTTATACATGATAAAAAAATATCAAAAATCTATTTTCCAATCTTGGTACAAACTTTAAAATTCAAGTAACTAAACGTGATACTAGATTTGTTTCTTGATAGTCTTTTTTCACTCTGGAATGGATTCCGTTGTTAACTTATGATTGCAAATCAGCACCAAATCATTGTAAACATCCATGTCTAAAGTTAAAGTACAATCAACGAGCTGTTCAACAGGTGCAAAAGCGATGACTACTAAAACTAATCATTATGGAAGCAGTCTTAGACGATTTAAAAGCTTTTTTACTAAAAAATTCAAATAAAAGGTTTTTTGTTACAAAAAATACAAATTAAAGGCTTTTAAATCTAAATTAAATGCAAAATATATTGCAAAAATAACAGACTTATTTTTCTAAAACTCAATTTCGTACTGTATGATAATATACACTATCAATAAAATATTTCATTCTTATAAGATTAAAAAAAACTCAAATTCATACTCAATGCAACTGGTAGAGCATCCGCGGCCTCCAATTACAGCCCAAATTGACAAGGGCATTGTTTCCACAAGTGTCTGGATGATAAACAGTGATATTTTCTTAAAATCAGCTTGGGAAGGATATGTAAATTCTTTCACTAATTTTGGATGGTTTCTATACCCGTAAACTCGTCGATATAACCAACCCCTGCGATATTCTGTAGGATTCATGTCTGGACTATGCAATACATTCCAATCAGTTCATGCCATAGCTAGTGTATCAATAAATAGTGGACGTCATAACATGACAAATGGCCTAGAGTAATAATGATCTAATTCATGCAATTACTAGTGTAGGACGCACATTGTTGTAAAGAATAATGGACTAGCGACTCAACGTTGAGCTTAATATGAATTGGAATCAAGATTCTCAGCCCATACGATATGAGGAACCCCTTCAGATCATAATCCCACCACTACTCCCCCAAACTTTATTGGAGACAAAAAGCATTCTGAAAAAAGGGCGTTCTCTAGGCCTACACTAAAACCAGACTACTTTTCCTTAAGGATCGCTCATTTCTATGATATTACACCTTTCTCAAAATCAGACAACTCTAAATTTTATGGCAACTTGATTGAGACTCATGTCAATGCTGTCTCCTACACGATAAAATATTTAAGTAACAGAAACCGTGACATAAATCAGGACCACAGATATTCTCATTTACATGAGCATCTAAATATGTATTAATAGATTTATCAATTATTCAAGGTACTTAGTATAACTATTTTGAAAATGTTTCGCACAAATAAGGCATTTTTTTTTTTTACTTTCCATAAGTAAATAAAACTCGAGATGATTTTATAACAAAAGTCAAATATGGGTGAATTACATTTCGAAAATTTATTATTTAGGAATTTCTCAATAAGTATATCAATATTTTCTGATTTTTGAAGAATTTTTCCAGTATTATTTAACATATATTACTACATTGAACTTGTTATCTTCCATTACGTACTTCATGATGTTTAAATTGAGTTACATCTACATCACTCTGCACTAATTTGCAATCTTTAAATCGATTTTCTGACAAAAGAATTATTTTGTTTCAGTTCCTACAAAAATAGTCACCTATTTTAAACACGATGATGATTTTTATAGCAAGATTAGAAGGAGATTCTGTCTCAAGACAATCCCGGGCAATTTTTTTTAAAAAACAACCCATCTTTCTCAAGAATATTTATATAATATCATAAAATTAAACAAAGTGATTGAAATTGACTTTCTGAGTTAACGTCATTCTTGTAAAGCAGTGTTTCTCAAACTTATTTCTTCTACCGCCCCCTTTGAAAATCAATTATTTTTCATTGCCCCCTCATTTTTTATACACTCCTAAAACTTAAAAACCACAATTTCATTACTTTAATTAATTTAGTTATAGTGTGCTATATTGGTCGGTTCTGGTGTTTAAACTTACATTCTAACTAGAAATTTTTACCAGTGAGAGCAATTATAACGCAACTTATAATATTAATAATAGATTTTAATCAAATTAAAAGAAACAATAAACACTATTGGACATTAAAATTGCTACACCAGGAAAGCAGCACACCACACACGTGAAATTTGCATGGCAGGTAGAACTTGCTGTGATATGCAAATGATTAGATTTTCAGCGCATTCATACAAAGCAAGCGACAGTAGCGACATCTACAATGTGTATAAAACCAGAGATTCGACAGCAGTTTTCTCATATTCAGTTTCCGTTTCAACGTTGTTTTCGGCAAAGAAAGTTGTTGTAATGCCTCGTGTAAGAAGAAGAAATGCCTATCAGCACGTGTCTGACTTTGATCGAGGAAGGATTATAGCCTACCGGGATTGCGGTTTATCGTACCGCAATATTGCTGCTCGCGTCGGGTGAGACCCCATGACTGTTAGCAGAATATGGAATCGATGGGTTCAGGCCAATCATACGGAACGTGATGCAGGATCTCAGCGACCCCCATAACTACGGGGATAAGACAGACATCTTATCCTCATGGTCACAAGGGATCGTACAGCCACGTCGCGAACCCTGAGACGAGAAATGGAGTTATTTGCAAGGCAACAAGTTTCGGCTCGAACAATTCGACGACGTTTGCAGCAGCATGGATTGTCTGCACGGCGACCATGGCTTCGGATACCATTGACGTTGCGTCACAGACAGGAGCGCCTTCAATGGTGTGATCAGCAACGAACCTGAACGCGGGAATGGCATCACGTCATCTTTACAGATAAAACTCGGTTCTGTATACAGGACCATGATGGCCGCATCCGTGTTTGGAGGCATCGTGGAGAACGCGCATTGCCAGCTTGCATTGGACATCGAAATACTGGCCCATCTGCTGGAGTGATGGTATGGGGTGCCATTGGATACACGTCTCGATCACCTCTTGTTCGCATTACCGGCACTTTGAACAGCGAACGTTACATTTCCGATGTGTTAAGGCCCGTGGCTCTGCCTTATCTTCGAGGCCTCCCTAATACTTTGCTTCAACAGGATAATGCACGAACGCATGTTGCCCGTACTGTTCTGAACTTCCTTGATACAGAACAGCTTCGACTGTTACACTGGCCAGTGCGTTCTCCTGATCTGTCACCAATTGAGAACGTGTGGTCAATGGTTGCCTAGCGATTGGCAGGCCATCACTCACCATCCACTACTGTCGATGAACTGTGGCATAGTGTTGAAGCTGCATGGACTGAGATCCCCGTACATGCCATACAATCTCTGTTTGACTCCATGCCTAGGCGGATAAATGCTGTTATTTCAGCCAGAAGTAGCTGCTCTGGGTCCTGATTTCTCAAGATCTATACATCCTAATTTCCTGTAAGTCTAATCACTTGTTCTTTACAATATAATGTATGTGTCCAATAAATATCGTTCTGTTATTTGCATTCCTTCTTGGTGTAGCAATTTTAATAGCATGTAGTGTAGATAGGTAATCAATTTTAGTTTGTAAACTAATCTAATGGGATGGATGAATTTGATGATTTTTAGCAAGTTTGTTGATATCAGGTGGGATTTTACTCAAAAACAGTTGTAAGTCGCCACGTTTGGTAACTTGCAAATGATTTCTCTTTTAGTAAGCAGCGTTGTCACAGTGCTAAATCCTTTTTCACGCAAATATGACGATGGGAATGATATCAAAAATTGTTGAACGATCAACCACAATCCAGGGTACAACTGCGGAATTGACTTTTGTAGTCAAAATTGTTGGTAGCCATTTTTAAATTTAATTTTTATTTCCTCGTTCGTTGTCAGTTCTATAAGTTCTTCTTCCAGCTGGGGTGATATTGCTATGTTGACATTTGAAAAAGTATCTAACACCCAGTCTGGTATTTCCAATTTCAAAATGTCATGGAATCTTTCAATGAAATCACTGTGAAGATTTTCCAAATGTTGACAGTAGACGAGCAAGTCATCGTTGTTGCAGGATACTGATAAATTGGGAAAATTATGGAACTCACGTGTGCCGATATTCTTCTTGTGTAAGATTAGCACGCACTTCCGTGTGAAAGATCAATCTGTTGAAATCTTCATGATTAGCAACACAAAGATGATTAAATAATCTGTCATTTAAAGAGTTGTTTCGGATTTTATTGACTACTCTGATGACATGTTGCAATGATTGATACAGTCGTTCACTTAAATTTCTAGCAACTAAATGCTGTCGATGTATAACGCAATGTACAGCAATCACATCAGGAATTTTGTTTTTTTAAGCACGACATGAAGCCTTTTTGATACCCTGTCATAGCTGGAGCATCATCTGTAGCAGTTGATATAATATTCTTCAAGGGAATTCCTTTTTCATCACAAAACTTTTACAATGTTATAAATATGGTTTCTCCTTTTGTGTCTGTCTCTAAATTTCTAGCAAATAAAAGTTCTTGACATATTTTTTCATCTTTAATGAGCCTCACGTAAGGCAACAACAATGCTTCATTAGTTGGTAAAGTGGACTCATCCAACTAAATTGAAAATTGACTAGTCTTCAGAGGATTGCACAGTGACTCTTCAATATTTTCAGCCATTTCATCAATTCGTCTTTGCACAGAATTATAGCTCAAAGAAGAATTTCGAATTATATCTGCCGCCGGTTTATGGAGCACAGTAGTTATAACTTCTTTTATCGCCGGCAAAATTAACGCTTCTCCGATGGTGTGTGGTTTACCGGTTTGAGCAATTAACAGAAAGATATTGTATGAAGCTCGAAGTCCATCATCATCTTGCTTAGCAGCCATCGAAAAAAGTTTTGATATACTTGACTGAGCATTATGCTTCTTTTCCAGCTCTTGAAAATAGGCTACATTTTTGTCCTTCTTATCTGGATGCCTTTTATTTAAATGATCTTGAAGTCCTTAAGGCTTCATCGCTTCGTTTGAAAATGTTTTTGAACAAAGAAGGCACAAAGGCAAAGATGAGTTTGTCGAATTTTCTATGAATCCATATTTAATATATTCTGCACTGTATTGCCGTTTCTTCTTTTTTGCTTGCGACATGGCTTTTTTTAAAAAAATATGTAAATAAAGTGTTGAACTTAAATACTCGATTAAAGATAGCGAGGGAAACCACTAATGAAAATATAAGAAAAATTGCGAGCTTTTATATAGGATTTAAATACAGCAAGCACCGACAGGAATAAGGTAAACACACACAGACTCGTTTATCTCTTTCGACGCTCAATCGTACTGAGCAAGTTAGGACAAGTATCGATGAACCAGCCGATTGCTACGACATACAGTCCATTTTCGTATTGCAAAACCGCCACCTGTCGACCATTCTATTCTGAAAAGGGGCGATACGCTGGGATGGATGGATACGCCGGATTTTTCCTCAGACCGGTTTTTCAGTAGCACGCATGTTAAGTAAACATTTCTCTTTTGTCTCAACCCTATTTTGATGAACTCGAAGTAGACCTGGCGTATGAGAAAAAGCGCTGAAGGTTTCTGCAAACGAACACGGACAGTACGTCTACGGAGCACAACATGATAAGTGCACCGGCTCCCGCAGTTAGTCTTTATCCCCGGAATGTTTGCCACATTTGGCAATTCATGCATTTACACAGCTGTATGCTTTTCGTCATTTTACAACGTACGTGCATACGGCGTGCGGTCTATTTACGAAATCTATGTTAAGTATTTTTAAGTTTTTATACCATCATACAGGGTAGGAATATAAACTAAGTATTCGTTATTGTGTAGTAGGTTGGTTTTAATTCTAGTGAAATTTGAAATATAAAGTAAATCAAATTACAAATCTACCATCGCCCCCCTAACCCATGTCAACGCCCCCCATTTTTTTCTGGGCCCCTTAACGCCCCCCTCTAGGTCTCAAACGCCCACAAGGGGGCGTTATCGCCCACTTTGGGAAAGACTGTTGTAAAGGGAAACATAAATATTTTAAGACAATGTATTACTTTTTTTAGTTTTATGAGTTGCGTAATTTGCAAGTTGCATTAAGATCATCCTAATTATTTTATTTGCATTTGACTCTCTAAGAAGGAATTTTCAAAGATAGTCAGTTTATTTAAGAATCAAAGAGGGGTTGAAATTCGGTCTAAGGAACTTACTTTGGAAACTGTGCATGAACCAAATTGAAATTCTTCCCATTAAAGAATAGGTCTCAACCAATAAGCTAAATGTTAAGCTCAGGTGCATACATTTTAAACATGGGGGCTGCTTACCAAAGTTGCTTGCAGAGCTCAAATGTTTAAACTATAAAAACACCTGTTGCCATTATTTCAAATCAGTTCTAAAGTTACAGTTGCAGATTTTATATAGAATTCAAAAATATGCATACATTTTAGATTAAGCTTTTATTATACTTAGATTCCAAGTTACTTAATTTTAAAAAAAGAAACTTGCTTATTGAATACACTATTTTTCCATTTATTTAGTAAAAATATGTTAAAAAAGAATTGTCACTAACAAATAAAAAGCATTTTGGATTTGTTTCATATGTAGAAAATTCATATATATAATTTAAAATGAATTAGAATTTTGAATACGAAATTTATAATCTCATAAACTTAGAAGTAATATGCAAATTTAATTAAATTTTTTCAATAAAATATCACTTTGCTAAATAATATTACTATCCCAACAACTGAATAGTATTTACATATTCTATATACAAATGGTATTTTTATAAATATATAGTCAAAATAAAACGTAGACATCGTAAATTCATGATGAATATGTATGAAGTCGAAATGCATGTCAAAATTTTGTCTCAGTGCATATATATAACTGAATTATATCGCATTATATTATATACAAATTGTATTCAGCTTGCATTTATAATATATTCATGATGACATTTCAAAAGAGAGAGTAGAGTTAAAACTTGTGTGTACACTTATAATCAAATAATATCTTTCATTAAATTTTAAAATATTCATTTCTCAATATTAAATTTTCATGTTTTCATATTATAGGTAGAAAGTTAGTTTTTATATATGTACATTTTTAAGATCTTGGAAATTTATTTGCTATACATGATATATGAAATCATAAACGTGATTTCAGTGATTTTCAAACATAAGAATTGCGATAAAAATAAAGGATAGATTTGTTTTGCAACGCTTTTAATATTATTATCCCTTTAATAATCAATAAGAAAAAAGGTTAGCATAATGTTACCATTAATATATATGGTATCAGTCATGAAACAATAATATAAAAATGTAACTTTTGTTACAATAAATAAGGATTATAATAGAAAGAGGACTAACACTGAGCTGTTTATTCATTTTGTTCTTTGGTAATAGTAAGTCATCGAACCAGATTAAATTGTCTTTGGTCAGTCATGACTCCCCACTTTAGTACCAGTTTGGTTTGGTTTGTCACTCAAAGGTCATTTTAGGCAGACGAGGGCTAATTAGATAAGGATATACTTTTTAAAGTGAATTTCGAATCCACTACGAGCATTCATACCCAAGGCAAGTTTCGAACACACGAAGTATTGAACTCAAGATAAGAGCACTAACCATTCGATTTTTAGCTTGGCAATTTAACACCAGATAGATTGCAACAAAAAAAGTAGCGATATGGACACTTTAGATAATTTGCGATCTGATCGACAGTATGGGAATTAACAGAAAGATTTCGTATTTCCTATAAAATAATAATTGTAAAGAAACTTAACTTGAAAGACATAAATTATTTTTATTTAAAAAAATGGAAAAAAAAATTTTTCCTTCATGAAAAGTTTTTAATTTTTTTAAAATATATTATTCTAAAGATAACACAAAACATATGGATATATTTGTAATCTTGCTGAATTAGACGATATGATATACATATCTCGTATAATTTAGCCAGAATAAAGTAGATATTCATATAAGGGATTAGACATCTGATGTACAATATACCCATCTAATCCAAAGTTTATTATAAGTATATTTAAAAGTTAGTATATTTAAAATACTGTGATAAGATACTGAATGAACATTTTAAATGGACACATATTTTAATAGGTATTTTTTTTCTTTAATATTCTGAGAATGATATTTTGTACAGATAACTAATCGTATTCACCTACTGCTGTGGAAAAATCACGAAATTTATATATTCCACAACATAATGTGTTTATAAAAAAGGGTAAACGAAAAATAGATATATGGTTATTCAAAAATTCTGAGATATTTTTCTTTGCCTTTTTCACTGAAAGGGATTTACTTTTGGAATGATTAACGCTAATCTGTAATATTTAAAAAAATAATACATGATACGAAACAAAGTCTGCTGATGCAATTCACTTACAAAAAGAAAGAAAAACATCTCTTTGTTCATCAGTTCAATGAATGATAATTAAATCACGTAAAAATGATACATCAAAAGAAAACTATAATCACTTTAATAAAAAATTTAATTGAATTTAAAAAATTATTTTTTAACCCTTAGTTTTTTTCAACTGACACCATTTATTTAAAATTATAATGATAAGCAATGAAAAATATCAATGATTGTAATTCAGATGATTTTATTGTAACATTATACAACAATACTCATTTATTATAGAATTAGAATTTATCCGAAATCCAATAGCTCTTATATAAGTTATTAAAAACAACAATTAATGTAACTATACAGAAATTATAGAGGTAAATTACGAATAGCAATGTCGAATATCAAATTGGTAACTCACCCAAAGGATATTTCTCTTCAAATATTACCATCATTTAATTTTTCTGGGGGCTAGACAATATTCATATTCGATATTGACCATGAAAAGTTAATAACTCTTTCTTAATAAACTCACGAAACACTATTCATTATTACTAAAAATTAAATACTCGGTAAATTATTTTAGATGAAATTAGATGAAGTGTAAAATTACTTCATTTTCCTCCAAAATATTTCACCTCCCAGATAACACCCAATTCATGGTTTAAGATGTAAATGTAGTTTTGGGTTTCTCAAGATTAATAAGTTGGGGGAGGAACTTTCACTTTTCAATACACCCGGAAGCTATTTCCTATTAGACAACACTGCACGTGACTAAATACTTCCCGAAATTAATTCATTCCTCATTGCCGAGAGCCTCTGAAGAACTTAAGAAAGGAAATTCTAAGCTTTATGTAAATCTTCAAAGTATTGAACAACCGGAAGTAATTAATTTTGTAGAATTTTTGTCTGAGAATATTGATGGTACATAATTAACACATAATTTATTTCAAGCTGGTATTACAATTCCGATTATTTACTATACCCCGCAAACATTTATGAATATAAGATGTTTTCATATACTATTTTTGTTATTAAGCACAAAAGTATTGGAAAGAAATTTGTGAATACATACATTTGTGATATATATA